>CM021109.1:107626891-108063473 GCA_007115665.2 Sequoiadendron giganteum
GTTGAGGGATTAAGAGGGTATAGGGGTTGAAGGATTAGGGCTTAAGGGTCAATCATCGACTCATTGAGGGATTAAGAGGCCAGCAGGGTTTGAGGGATTAGGCCAAGGCTGAGGGACTTGAGAGGGCTAGGGTACATGCATTAGGGTTTTTAGGGTTGAGGCTGAGTTTGAGGACAGGGTATAGGGTTGAGGGATTAGGTCTGCCTCTGAGGGCTGAGGTTGAAGGACTAAGAGGGTATAGGGGTTGAGGGAGTATGGTTTAGGGTTCAAGGTTTAAGGGTTGAGGGTTGAGGGATTAAGAGGGTATAGGAGTTGAGTGATTAAGAGGGTATAGTTGTTGCGGGATTAGGGTTTAAGGGTTGAGGGTTGAGGGATTAAGAGGCTATAGGGGCTGAGGGATTAGGGTTTAAGCGTTGAGGGTTTAGGGTTGAGGGATTAAGAGGGTATAGGGGTTGATGGATTAGGGTTTTAAGTTTGAGGGTTGAGGGTTGAGGGTTGAGGGATTAAGATGGTATTGGGGTTTAGGGATTAGGGTTAACTCTTAACTCTCTACCCTTTATCTCTCTCTCAGTATCTCTCTCCCTCTACCCTCTATCTCTCTCCCACTGCCACCCTCCCTCTATCTCTATCATTCCCACTATCTCCATCTACCCTCATCTCTTTATCCATTTAAACTCCTTAACCCAATCCCTAACCTAACCCTACCCCTATCTCTCTCCCAATCCATCTTTCCTCCGCTTCCTCTCATCTCCCACTCTCCCACTCTCTTCCACCTCTTTCTCCCACCCCTCCTCCAATCTCCTCTCCCACTCTCCCACTCTCTTTTCTCCTGCCCCCTCTCTCCCTCCCACTCTATCTTTCTCCCCTTCTCCCCTTCTCCCACTCTCCCACTCTCTCCCACTCTCTCTTTCTCCCACTCTCTCCCTATCTCCATCCCTCTCTATCTCCATCTCTCCCACTATCTCTTTCTCCCCCTCTCCCTCTCCCTCCCTCTCTCCCTCTCTCTCCCTCTTTCTCTCCCACTCTCTCTTTCTCCCACTCTTTGTTTGTCTCCCAGTCTCCCTTTATCTCTCTCTCTCTCTCACACACTAACCTCTATCTCCTCTACTATAAGGGTACATGAGAGAGATATAGAATTAGGATAGAGGGTATATAAAAAGAGGGAGAAAATAAATATATTAAAAAAACCATATATGATATAATGCGTGCACATTTTGAAAAATTAGAGATGTTGTCGTTTTAGCAAGAAATAACACACTTGCGTTATAACGCGCCTGTGTTATAACACGCTCATTTTATAATGCAAGCACGTTTTCTCTTCCACTAAAAATGGTAAAAAAACTCAATATACCTGTGATGTCAAGGCCCACGGTCTACATATTCTCTCGGTTCTACGCGTGCTCCGAAAAAAGTAGCTTTTTGATGATGTTGTGAAGTGTGCAGCATGTTTTTCACATTCCACCAGCTTTTCCATAATCTTTCTACCACCTTTGCATGAAATAGCAAATTTTCCACATTGAAATACATATAATATCAATTCAAGTTTGAATTCCATTGAAAACTGATATACAATTGAAGTTTGGAGGGGAACAAGCTTTTGAAAAAGTCAAATTATTATGGAGTTTGAAGAAAGAAGAAGCTAAGGCTACACAATTGGGTTGAACTCCTTCATTTGAAAGTTTGGTTTTTTAGGTATGTGAGGTATTTACACATTTTCTTTCATTCTATTATGGATTGCTTTGATTTTTGTTATTTTTCATATTCCATGATCATTATTTGTTTGTCATTATAACCTTAGGTTGTCAATGCACATTTTAAATTACACAATTATATACACTTGCCAATTACCATTTAAACTTGATGCAGAGCATCTACCAGGATCCATAAATCATCAAGGGTACTCCTGACCCTAACTTAAATTGAAGAAGATCAACCAACAAACTCAGTCATCTTTTCATCAAAATCCTTCAATTTCACTTGATTTCATATTTCCACAAAACATTAGAACTTGGCTTCAACTCTTTGTCAGACTTAAAAAAAGATTAACCATCATAAAATTGATTGGAACATAGCATAAACCTGATTAGAAAGTCAAAACCATTCAATTCGTTCATGATTCACTAATTCAAGAACTCAATGTTGCAACTTACATGGAAAAATAACAAAAAATCATGGAAGGTAACTGCCAATCTTTATCCAAACATCCAAGACACTATAATCAACATCTTATTGATTGAAATAAACCAAATACAAATTCCAAGTATCTCACCAAAATTCATCCTTTGAGCATGCTTCCCTTAGCAATATTCCAAAACCGTGGTGCAGGGGCACCTACAACCATGTTTCAAAAGCTACTTTGGTGATAGTTTGTCTTAAGGTCTTTGGGTGAGTTCAAGAGTTTTTAGATACTTTTTCATAGCTTTTATTGAAAATAAGTTTAAATAGACCAATCTTTCATGTATTTAGGGATTTTGTGAGTTTGGTGATCAAATGTGCAAGTATGCACTCTTGCTTCAAAAAATCATCAATTTTGCCATATAATCTTTGAAGGCAAATTATTCAAATTGTAAATGGAAGTGCAAGACAAGAGTCTAGAAGTTTTATTAGGGATTTGACTTATCCCAATGTGGAAAATACTTTTCAAAAAAGCTTAAGAACCAATCCCTAGCTCGTGCTTCGAGAGATCTGACAAAAAATCTCATCCACATATCCTGGTCTCTAAATGAATGTTTCTCCATTAAGCTATAAAAACTTTGGACATGTGCATCTCCTTCACATACATTGTATCCATCAAATCTAGGCACCGGTTTATAAACTTGATTTGGTATACTTTCAACCTTGTAATCAACCCATGAAAAATCTAATTTATTATACAATGGATCAAAGGAATTGAAAAAAGGTGTAGTAATTTGGCAAGTAGATATAGTATGGTTATCTTTCAACTGGGCTTGTGAAAAAATCAAGTTCCTTTCATCCATCTCTTTAATTTTTTTCTTAAACACAAATTTCCATTCTGGCCTAATCCTAGGCTTGTTCACTCTTGGTTTCGTCATACTTCGGTGCTTCCACAATAATGGTTTACACTTTCTGAGAGATCCTGATTTTTGCTAAAATCACATATTTTTAGAAAATATAATGATTTAAGCCTTGAAAAGTTCCATTTAAAGGATTCCAATTGAAGAGGGTTTGATCAAACCACCTTAGACCAAGCCCCCTTGGATAGAACCCCATTAGTTTTAAACCATACCTATAATGGAGTCTCCTTTACACTTATCAAAATGCTGATAAAAAACCACTTTCAATTTACCTTTTGGGGATCAAATGAATTAATTTAAAATTATTTTTTGTAAGTATGTATTCCTTATTATAAGCTTCCAAAAAATTATAATTTTAATTAAATTTAATTTGATTAAATTATATTTATTTTTTATTTCTCGTGAATGTAGGTTTTTCACCAAAAAATCAAGCTCTTTGTTCTGCACATGTGGAAAAATAGAATATTATCAATATATATATATATATGTTTAGGCTAGGTATTGATGTCCTTGATCCATTAAGAAAAATAAAATTTAATTTTGATACATACAAAAAAAGTTATGATTTATACAGTCCGCCTATGTTTGAAGTGTAATTGGTTTGACTTTGAAACTTGATTAAGGAAAAAAAAATTTAATAAAAAACTATGAAACCAAATGAACTGGTTAGATATTGTAGTTAGAAATCTAAATTTGAAAAAAATATAATTTTATCCTTCATACAAAAAAAAATTTGTTGTATACGGTGAGCATCACTCCTTAAAAATGTTGTTTACTAATAAAAACTAGTTTTCGAAGGAGATGAAAAAACAAGAGCAATCTAATTCCAATTTTTTTGAAAAAAATATATTTAGAATCTATAGACAAAAATTCACAAATTACTAGTTTGCATCATCTTCAAATTCCTCACGATTTAGCCGCTATAGGAGCCTGAAAGTGAAAATTTAGTTTAAAAAATCAGTTCAGTGTCCAATTTGCCCAAAAATTGTAAACCAATATTGTGGGATCACCCACTTTGCAGTATCAAATGTTTGAGGAATTTATATTTCTAAAACTTCTTGACAATATTTTTAGGTATCTAATGGTATGGTTATTTCAGCTTCGTGATCCATGGATATTTGCAAATCAAGGCTCAACTAATTGTGCATAATCACAACCATGACCAAATGAAGGGTCAATAGGATAATTTCTAACATGATTATAACATATGATAATGCAAATGGATGGAAATCCCTAAGATATACAAATTCATTCTATCCTTCCAAACTAGCAAATATTTAAACACTAGACAAAATTTTTCAATGGGACTATAATTGCAAACTCAAATAGAAGTACACAAACTTAATTTTATTGTCCTTTCCCTTTATTAGTGCTAATTCACTCTATAGGGAACCAATTTTTTTTCCTAATACATTCAAATATAGTTTTCACAAACAATTTTCTTGAAAACCAAAGGTGAAGAATACCTTGAAATGTTGCATCTACTACAAATTGTTCTTCTTGATTGGAAATACTATAGATCTGGAACTATATTCACATCTTCATCGGGTTCTTTTGATAGAGTCGCCACCTCTCTCCACAGAGGAATGAACTTCAAACAGTATGAAGCCCTTTTATAGGTAAATTTATTTTTGAGTTCCTTTCACCAGTAGAGCACCACAGATCATAAAACCTTCAGCTTCACTGCAACAAATTCTTTCTCTAGGTTTGAAATCCTTCAATATTTGAACCAAATTCAAAATAGAAAATAATAGGACTCTATGAAATATTAGTCTGCAACTGGAGATTCAAAATTCTCCCTAGTAGAGTCTCCAATCTGTTGGTGTTCCAAATTAATAGATCAAATGAATCCTAAAGCTTAGCCAATTTATTATGTTTAGACTCAAAGATGGATTTGGCCAACTGGCAAGATTCAGTCAAAGACTGAAATCTCCTACACTTTTGGCTCTGTAGGACCAAGTTGGGTCAACATTTACAATGCCTAAAAACTCAATCCAATTATACACAGATATTGCTTTTTATAGAAGATAATTCCCAATTCAATTACACAAAATAAAGTACTGACAACCTCAAATCTGGCTAAATTCTTGTTATATCAACACTCACTCAACAATTGAGGAGTAGAATTCAACACTAAACCTCAACCAAAGAGTAGGGATTAGAATTATTTTGAATTTATATTATTTTTTTTGAAATGCACTAAGTTGAATGACAAATTGGTGCCTAATTCTGGGCCACAAAGTCAAATGCATAATCATAAAAGAATTCATCAACAAATAAACTTCAACCAGTGGACTCAAACTACTAATGCATTACACCAACAGATCCACTCTTACTATCAATCAAATTCTCCTTATAGATCCAACCCACACACTTGAAATCATAATTACTTGCCCAAAGTAATTTAACTACTTCATTGAAATAGAACCATGAACAAATAATACAATCTCAGAGAAATTGAGATGACAAACTCAAACATACTTTGTATTATTTAATTCATATGACTTAAAATGTACAAATTTGGAGACAATTTAATGATATTTATGATTTGTTTGCACAAACTAGTCGATATTTACTCATGAAATCAACAATTACAGCTTACAAACTCAATTCATGACTCAAACTCAACATTTTCTATCTACCTAGCCCCATACAAGAATTCAAAACCCTTTACAATGAGAAAAGAATGAGAAGAAATAAAAGGAAGAAATCCCTAAGATTAATCTACTGAAGACACATGGTAGCTTCATCCCCATTAATCAACACCAATAAAATATCTGAAAAAGCATCTCCCTTCCCCTTTGCAATAAATTTTCCTCCCCTAAATTTTGCCTTCATCATGATTTTCCAACAACAAATTCACCTTCCCGTGAACAAATTTCACCATTTTACCTTGTTGTAGAAAACAATCTTCTTTCATATGCACTTTAAAACATTCCTTCATTCCCATGAAAACAACTTCACTTTGCCCTTCTATTATGTAGCACTGTAAATATTCACCTTATAAAATATCTCCCATGCCATTTTACTTTTCATTTTCAGCAAGAAAGCCCCTTTCTCACTTTATCTCCAAAGTGAAATACATTAAACTAAAGGTTTTAAAATATTAGAATACTGGGTAGTAAATTTTTACTCGTGCCCTCATCTATCTGCCCAATAATCAAAATATTTCTCCCCTTTTAATAGTCTCACAAAGCCCATCATCATGCTGCATTTTATAATTTCACTTTCATTTATGTGCCCAACACATAATCTTTGCTTATAAAGTGGATAATAGTTTCACTTTACCTAGAGTGAATATTTAATTCACTATGCAAATAGAAATAAAATAGTTATATCCATTTCCATCTGAATGGTGGAAGTATTTAAACTTTCACTAGCTAAAATATTTTACCCACACCATTAAATTCTTTCATCATGCATCTTACATCTTACGTCATTATTCTTAGACAATGAAAATATTATCAGGCAAACAAGAATTACCCATGCTTCGTTAAAAAAACTTACCCCATGCTTGTTTTCCCCAAACAATATAAATGAAGGCCCTTAAAATATTAATCATCAAGCAAAGTTTTGATCTAAATTTTTTATCTTTTAAAACAAAAGAAACCCCTTTTAAAAAAATCAAATCATTGGGTTTCTTACAATTTTTATGGGCCCACCCCTTGCTTGCCTCGCACACCCCACACATCATTTTACTTGTGTCACATCTATACCTCGTGTGGCCTGCACAATCTTGCCACGTCGGCATCCTTGCTCCTTGTCGTTGATCATTCTTTTCTTGCCCTAATCTTGCTTTGTTCATACTCTGTGTTTGGTTGGCATGGTTGCCAATAAGTGTTGCTGAAGCAACCCCTTCATTTGGCCTGGCTCATCCATTTTTGTCTTGGCCATAGATTTCAAGCCTCCTATTATTTCCAACTAAACCTGAGCTAAACATGATAGACCGGGTGTTAGTGCCAAGATACCCCCAAACAATTTTGTTACATTTTTTGCAAGTGTGTGATTCTCCTCTCTACTGTGCACATTCCATTGGCTTGGGAATTTTTTAAGCCTTTTCAACTAATCCATTTTGTGCCCTGTTTAAACACCTTCCTCTGTTGCATTTGGTGGTTCCCATGGCATCATAAATATGTGAAATGTATTTGCTCGAAAGTCTCTGAGGTCTTTACAAAATATAATTTCCTCAATCAATTTTGATACAATTCACTATTGGTGCAAACTGCTCTAGTGCAAGTTCCTTCATAATACATTTGATTACCTCTTGTTCAAAACCTAGCCATAGCTACAAGATTTGTGATGTGCCCTCACATTGAGGAAACTCTAATCATATGAGCATGTGTAAAATAACATGTGTAAAATATTTACCTTTTTAAATGCCATGCCCTTGTTCAAACAACCCTAGCAAGATTAAATAGTTTTGTGGCTTTATCCCACTATAAAATCTCCTTCTTAATGTTAAATCAACCCCTCTCAACAACCATAGGGGCAGCCCCATGTGTAGCAATCCATATTAATATGTATTCACTTTAGGATTCCCTCCATCAACCCTTCTCTGTTTTGAAAGGTGGCGCCCAACATCCACAACATGGTATTCAAGCCTTCAAAGGCATGCATCCATAATTACTAGATCTCTCCTTCCATTTGGAATTTTGAAAAAAATAGACAGAAGATTCATACAACACCATTCACCAACATGAAAATTTTAGCTTGTTTCCCATTAATTTGTTTTCACATATGAATGATTTCCCTTGAAAGCACTTCATTACCTATGACACACCATTTGTTATTTCTGCTAGCGTGGGTGTAATGGGAGTCCAGTGATGTGGATGGAGTGGTTGACAAAAACTTATTCCTTTACTTATCATGGTAGGGGTCAACATATTCAAATTTGGAAGAATACTAAATGTCTCCAATGCTAACCTAGATGCTTCTTGAAACTGTGCTCTCAATCCCTCTTAGAACCCTTCTTGTGAGCAAGTAGCCAAAATTTTCAAAATTATAGCTTGTGCATTTGGAAAACAAAATTTCAAATTTGTTTCATTCAAACATTAGTGCTTTGGAACATTTGATGTGCCTATAAAACACAAAAGCCTCAGGCTCCTTGGAGTGCCTCTTCTTCATAGTGGAAATGAGAACCATTTGTGGCCCATTACTAAATCATTGAATTCATAGATATAGAGGAATTGCCTTGTGTCAATCCTCTAAGTGTACAATGCTTACAAAACTTATGAATGTTTGATTCATTTCATTCATTACAATAGGATAATTGGAAAAGAGAAAATTGTTTCTAAACTCTGTTTACAAGCCTCACCAACGACACTTGTGTGACCTAGTCAGGTCCCTTTATGGGCCCAATGATTTTTTTTTTCATTTTCAAACAAATTTTGTCCTCATTTGACCTTGGGACTACTTTTGAGTGCACCATAGGTAAAAAAATGAACTCGGCTATCATTAAAATATGTTTTCTCACACATTTGAATAATAGTCAAAACTAGTCAAATGGGCTCTAGAATTGCCCTAGGAAATTAGTCAAACGATCTCCTAGAGCTGTAAAAACTTATAGGAATGTAGAGATTCAACCCAAGAATGGGGTGCAACAAATATCTCAAGAAAAGAGATCACGAGGTGCAAAATATTCACTCTCAAAGTTGCCATTTAGACTTTTCTGAAACTGCACCTATTCAAAACTAATTAAAACTCACTCAGTCACCTTCTTGAAAAAATACCAAATCAACTCCTACTAGGTTGTCACTGGAAACACAAGCTCATTTAGGTACATTGAGTATGTGTGCAAGAGAGATATACTTGAATCATCATTCTTCGCGAGATATTAGGGGTCAAAGTTGACCACCTTGAAAGACTGTCAGAAATGTAGATGTAAAAATTGAACAAACTGCATTTGCTTTTGATCTCGAAAAAATAGCAAATCAGATCTTAAAACTCTGAAATCAGATAGGGGAGTATATGAATGTGAGGAGAATGGAGAGATACAATCCTTTTTTCATGACAAATGTATCCAATTGCAAAATATTAACTTGAACAGGAGGCCACTTTGTAGAAATGAAAGTTTTGAAACAACAAAATAGTGTCAAGACCCTCCAACTTCGCTTTTCAAAATGCTATCAAAACTCACCATGGGAAGCTAAAAACTGGCATGCACATTCACATATGGGTATGTGTAGGATCATGATGGGCCAAAACGTGGCGATATGTAAGTGATATGATGGCCCATGTGGCTGACGACTTTTTTCTTACCCAAAATTGATGAAATGAAAAGGGTTTTTAAAAGAGATTCTCAACTTTCTACCAATATAAATTATTCTTTACTTTTAATTTAATAAATAATTATTATTCATTTTCTATTTGAATTATGACTAAAGTCCTGATTGGTAGGCTGAGTGAAAACATCTATAACTTTCAAACAGTATCACATTTTTTGAATCCAAAATATGTGTCACATTCTATGCTTCACATACTATAGGATTAAAAAAAGAAAAATTGAATTTAATGAAGTTTTGACCAAGTTAAGTGTTGTATATTTATGCCTCATCTCCCTGGCTTGGACTTCCATTTTTACTTGGAGCCCTATTTCTGGCCTTTACCACCATACCGCTGCAAGCTTTTCTTGGTTGTGTAGTTGTGCGGTTTACCATGGGCCACCTTGCTTGGTCTGGCAGTTGGGTGGTGTTACCGCCTTATTGTGATAGTCTTCTTCTAGACTGGCAGTGGCATGGTGAGCAGCGATAGTTGGCGTGGTGATTACCCTCATACCACAGGGGTTGCTCGGAGGTGGTGAGGTAGTGCAGTTGGCAGCATGTTGGCAGAGCAAGGCCTTACCGCCTTACCGCAAGATTTGCTCGTTGGTTGCGCGTGGTAGTGCGGTAGCAGCTGGAGGTTGAAGGGCGGTGATCTGGTGATGGTTACCACTTTACCGCAGACAGTGCTTGGGGAAGCCGCGGTGGTTGCGATGGATGGCTAGCGGTCGGCGAATGCGATTACCGCCATACCGCAGGCAGTGAGATGTCTCACCGCAGTGCCACGGTAAGACCATTGGAGGTCTTCTTGGTGGTCACCGCCCTACCGTGGGGTGGCCTAATGGCCCCCACGGTAGCGCGGTTGACTGTTAGCGATCTGTGACGGGGGTCACCGCTTTACCATGAGTGTCTGGTGGTCGGGGCCCGGTAGCGAGGGGCAATTAGAGTTGAAGAAAAGGGTGAGCTCGAGCAAGCTCACTGCCATACCACCATACCGCGAGGTGACTCGAACAGGGCTGCAGTAGCACAGTGGAGACAAGGAATGAGCTCAAGTGGGCTCACTGCATTACCACAGTCGGGTCAACTGGGCTCGGCAGTAGCGTGGGTGGAAGCTGAATGGTCGACGTGGGCTCACCGCCATACCGCGATGGTTGTCTGGACTTGGTGCGGTTGCGTGGTAGATGGCAGAGGTGAGCTCGGAGCTCAGCCGACTGGCTTGATTGAGTTTGACCAGAGGTCAAAGGCAGTGAACGAATAGAAATGTGACACATGGCTCAGTGTCAGGATGTTGATTGGGTAGGTGCCAAAATAGTGATGACAGTTATTGCAGGCCGAGTTTTCAGCTGAAGATAGGACCCGATTGAGGCAAGGAATTGAATACTTGGGCGGCCCGATGCAAGAAGATTTGTCAGTGTATATCCTGAGGATAGTTGATTGTTTGGATAGGCAGAACAGGTTGGCTCACAGTAAGAGATTAAGTAATCTCGTGTGCATGAAAAGGAAGTAAGAGTGAATAGAGAGAGATAGAGATAGTGTTTGAACGGTCCTGATGGTGAACACTTCGTCTCTCAGTTATGCAAAGATGTGAACCTGTGGAGGTCGTGTGGCTAGGCTGGCCATCAGGCTAGCTATGACAGTCATTTTTGAGGAGCTAAAGGGAATCTACATGATATGTCATTGAGGACATTGTAATCATGTGAAGTTTTTGTTTTGTGTTGCCTGTATATTTCTCCAGATGAACAAGATGTGACTCTTGTATAGGCTGTGAGCCTGAGATTGTATTATAACTGAACATTTTATGTTGTTGAATAATACAATGGCTCGCTCTTTTCAAGTGTGGGGTTTTTTACCTTAAAAGGTTTTCCCCACGTATATCTGTGTGTTTACATGTTTGTCTTTCATGTTGTTAGATTCTGCTATCTTGAATTTGTGCTTATATTGAATCTATTATAAGTTTTTCTTTTACTTCTCTCAGAGGATCAATGGGCGATCATATGTGCCTGCTTCCACTTTATGGCATAGTTGTTTGTGTCTTTGAAGTGATAAAAATTAAAATCACTAAGGTACTGCTATCTTAGATGTGTTCTATGTTGACAGAACTGACTCCGTATCCCCAACATTAAGGTGGTCAAACATACGAGTTTTTATATTTTTTAAAATTTGTAATAAAAATTTCATAATTAATTATTTACTTGGAAAAAAATTACAAAAAATATGCATCACATTGGGACATGAGTCCTCTACATATATCTAAAATATTAAAAAAATATATTATCATAAATTATTGTAGTTAGGGTGGTTAGACAGACACCTACTTCTCATTTTTTCCCTAAAATTTAAGTACTATTGCATTGAAATTTTAAATTTTCACCAAATAGATTTTCAAAAATAAATAAACCTAGTGGTTTAGAAACTACATTCAATTTTCTACAGATTCTATTCTTACATATTTTTAAAATAATATAGATAACTTATTCAAATTCTTACATCAAGTTGCCTAACTCTAATTTTTTGAATTTTCATCACCACTTAAAGACCTGTTTTTGCCATGATGATCCTTCACATACCCATATGTCACATGAGTGGGTCAACAAGGGGTTTTGCATGAAAATCAATTGGCTTCAAATTATGACCTACCAAAGTAGGTCACTTGGGCAGATTCTTCAGGTGCACTTCTGAGAGTGCAGAGGCAAAATTTCAATATAGGCACTTCTAAGAGTGCAAATGAAAAATTTCAATATAGGCACTTCAAATTTGCAAAATTTGAGAGTGCCACCAAGTCCCACCTAGATGGGACTCATTCTCCCAAAGTGGTGAATGGATCCCACAGGGACTATTTTGAGGGCTAAACTATTTGGGAATGCATAAATTAAGTTAATATGTTGATTTTGTCAAATTTTTGACCAAAATAAGCCTTGAGATGCACAATATGGGGTCATAGGAGATTATTAATGATGATGTAAATTTTATAAATGCAAGAGAGACAAAAATACAATATGAAAGTGTAAATAAACACTTTACAACACTAAATTAAGGCAAAATTGAGTGTATTTAGCTTAAAAGGTCCCTAAATCCCATGTGAATGTATAAAACACATCACAACACTAGATTTGGTCCACTTTGTTTACAAGCCTCCCAAATTTAATGTGAAGATGCAAATAAATACATTTTATAACATGAAATTAGGGCAGAGTTAAGTGAATCAACTTAAAAAGGGCCCAAGACCTAATGTGGATGTGTAAAACACCTCATAACACTAGATCAAGGTGGCATTAAGTCCAAAATTTGCAAGAAGGAGCTAAACAAGTGTGAAAAAGGATAAGGACCCTTTTTTTTATGTTACAATTTGTAAACATATTCATAAGTTATTATTGCAACTTTTCTTCACCTTGTTTTCAGAAAAAGAGATGCACATCAAGGCATCCAATTGTTAATTTAATTTATTAAATAAATAACATATTTCAATAATGTTTCTTTAACTCTAAATTTATACATAAGAAGAGAAATCCATTTTACATTCAAAGATATTAAATCTTGCACTTTATGAACCAAAGCTATGATTAGATCATGATCTTTTGAAAAACCTAAAAATAACTAGAAATTGAAATGAGTTGTTCATTATTTAAATGTTCATTTGAAGGAATTGATGGAGACCTTGATCTTTGACACGTGCTTAGTGGAAGGAAAGTTTAATCTCAACAAGGAAATTGTATTAAACGTTGGAAGGGGAGGAAGATGCATCATAGGTTATAGTGCAAGGCCTAGAAGGAGAAATAAATGGTTTTGTTCTCTTCCTAACTATTCTCCACTTGTTGGCCATAACAATATCTTTATACTTGATGATGAACTCATTTTAGGTGATACAAAATGCAATTTGTGATCAAGGATGAAGGAGATGGGTTGGCAAGTGAAGGAGGTGAAGAGGTTGTCTTAAAAGAAGGTGGAGATAAAAGGGTAGTTTTAATAGCATTATTAATTGGCATGGAAGGGGAATGCAATTGAGGGCGTATGTTCTTTCTTATAGGACAATCATGTATCAGATGGCCTTCTCAATGTTGGTTAATAAAAGTGTTAGGCTTGTTCAAGTAGACTAATTGTTGTTCCAATTTAAAGCTAGGACTAATCCACTTAATACTTTTTGGTAAAGGCTTATTCATATCAACTTCCACACACAACCTATGGTGAATTCTTGAGGTATCTATATTAAGTTTATGGCGTAAGTTAGATGCACATCTCCAAACTTATATTTTTTGATGTTTTTAAAATAGATTTATTTTAAAAAACTAAAATTCTATATAATTACTAAATGATAATATCTATTTAAATTACTACAAAATCAAAAATAAATAACTAAATAGATGAAAAAATACACAAAACTAATTTATATAATAAAGAGTTATTTTATTTCATAACTATTTTGTTTACTATCTCTCTCTGCATACACAAATTTTTATTTTTCTAATAATTATTTTATTTCATGTAGATTATTTATTATTATTTGAGAAAATATTTTTTTATATGATGAAAAGTGTTATACTTTTATATAAGATATTAGAATATAATATACTTGTATATACATTTTAATTTTATATTTTAAAAAGTTATCATTCTTTATTTTAATAATTCTTTAATTTAATATTTACTTTTGAGAAATATAATATATCATATATATTCATATTACTTATCAAGATAAAATGTATTACTAGCACTTGCATCTAAAGGAGGTTCAAGGATTACGTTGATAGAAAATATATGTATGTTAATATGTTAGAGAATATGTGTTTGTACATAGATGCATTGAAAATTCTAGTTGCATGTGGTTGGATTAAACAATTAATTATAATAAGCTAAATAATGGAATGAAATAAACTTAGACAAATTTAATTTTTTCCCAAGAAATTAAGAAATTAAGTATTATTTCATCATGAAATATTTGCATACAAATTTTAAACATAAAGCAATGCAAATGAAAAAATAAAGTAGCTATCAAATTGAGAAAAAACATTCCAAATGGAAATAGAATGTTCATATCTAGTTGTACAATCAATATTTATCTAGGTTTTATGTGATAAGTGAGATTTTGGAGGCTTTTATCTCATATTTCATATTTTTATTTGATTTACTTTCTTTCTTCTTTTTTTCTTTGTTTTATTTTATTTTTTCATGAATATGATTAACATTTCTTAATAATTTTAATTTCTTATTTTTCTCTTTGTAATTACTATTAGTTTATTTTTTCTCTTTTAGTGTTTATTTTTTGTCGATTATTAGCAATTGGTTCTTTCTTCACAAGTTTTTGGAAGGTTGTTTATGGTTTGCTTGTTTTGAATTTTTCCTCATGTCATGTCATTGCCTTGGGCCTTATTTCCCGTGCATCCCATCCTTCTTCCTTCCCTTCTCAAACCTTTTTAGGCATTTCTTGGTCTACATCTTATCACTTTTTCTCTTGGTGCTCTCATTTTCATCCTAATGATGGATCACAGAGTGTGATCCAAAACGTTGATGCAAAAAACTAACACACAATCGAATCCATAAATCTTTTGCAATTAACAATATGAATTGTGGAAATTTATTATCTCTGAGCTGACTTACCATTAAACGATAGCTGAAACTTGTTTTTCCAATGACGTTTATAGACGTGAGACTTATTTCAAGCTTAAATCTCACACTATATGTAGCATATTGACTAATAATTTTTTTATATAAAACAAAAATATCTATATCTATATACAATCTAATTATTTTCATTCAATTAAATAAATAACTAAAATAATGTATTAATGCGAGGTTCGCTCCAAAATAAATAAATAATTGTTCGCTTTCAATGATTAGGGGGATACGAAAATATATGCAATTAACAAAAATTCGTGATGGGACCTTAGAAAATCCCCAAAGATTTGCTTTCCCTTTCCTTATAATACAATAATTGCTTTCCCTTTTCTTTCGGGCGTGAGGGACGTGGTGTCGGCATAAAGAAGCAGATGGTGGAGCGAGTGTTGAAACATGTGCCTTCTAAATTATTGTAAATCTCATAAACTATTATGTAGTGATTTATTTCAATAATTATAAATTTATGAATATAATAATTTATAATGTTATGGATGATAAGACAACTCAAATTATATTTGACGTGGAGGATTGTGATATTGGAATGCAATAACATTAGTATATAGGGTAGAATGTAATTAATAATTTTTGTTTTAAATATTTTTATGTGTTTATAATAAAAAAATACAATGTTTTACATTCAAATATTTTAGGGAATTTTTTTTCTATATTCAAATTGTAGAGAGGGATTTTTTAATATAAATTAATATGGAAATGCATGTTTTAAATATTAGGACATAATAATTCATTATAAAAACATGTGTCAAGGTAGTTTTTATAAAAAGTGAAAAGGGTGGAGTCAATAATTTGAATTTTAGGTTATAAATCATTATGGAATGACTCTCACATGTTGAAAGCACGACCAAAGATAGAGATGCAAAATTTGAAAGTAGGGTTTAGGCACATTGCAATGTGGGCTAATAATGAGGTGAATTTGTGGGAGTAGACATATTTGAGAAGAGAATAAAGTCACATCTATAGAAATGTCTGTATTTTAGAGTGAATCAAGATAGATAAAAATTCAAGGAGTCAAACTTGACATAGAAGTATACCACATGTTTTGATTAGATTAAAACTTGAAGGGCCACTACCCATTTACAAAATAGCCATAAAGGCAGACCAAGAATTCACGAGCACTGAGAAAACCAAAAAAGTAAATAAAAACTAAAGCTTAAACAATTCGACCAATAGTAAAACAACCAAAAAGAAACCCACAAAGTCGAGACCAGCACAAAACCATGGAGCACCTACATGTCTCCTAATAACTTGAGACTAGTGATCGCATTCCATTCCTAAGACAGGAACTGGAGCTTCTTTTCGAAAGTCATAGACCCTTGTTGAATGGCCTGGGTTTCCATTGTGACATCACAAGCTGAGGTGCCCACCTTTCTATCCTTCTTCTTCTGCGTATGACCATCTTCCACACCTTTTGCAATGCACTTCCCCTAGCACTTCCTTAACTCATCCTAAAAAACCTGAAGAGTGGGGGTAGTGTTCTTCACAGTTTATTTGTTGTAGTCGATGATGACCCTTAGGCACTGCATGGTCTTCTCCTGGTTTTGATGGATGACATCAATCTCTATCAGTAAATTCTTCTTTTCTTCCTCAGTACCAACGATAGCCCGAAGATCATCCAACTCTTTTTCCCACCTCTCCCACTTCTCAAAAGACTTGGCCAAAGAGAAGTATACCGCATGTTAGTGTTTAATCGTATTAAGGAATTCCTTCAAAATAAACCAAAGGTGGATGTGCTCTGCTATTAGTTTTGTCTTTCGTTTGTGTAACTTAGCTTTCCCTTGTGATTTTTTCTTTTGAAATACCACATTTATTGTTGGATTTTTAAGTCTCTTTTTATATGGAATCAATTGGTTTCAACCTAGTATTTCTTGTTTGTTTCAATGGTTTGATGGCTCTAAATAACATGGCTCCTTTGAAAAAGTGAATCTAGGGAACTTGTGTTGAGAGTATTCCATGAGGTATGTCTACTAGAACTTCATTAGATGTGATTCTGCCCATCCTTGAATTTGATAGTGCATGTCAATGGTTAGAGAATCATACTCTTATTGGTTATTTTGTGGGGAGAACTTTGCCTGAAAGCATGCTCAGGGAATGGGTTGAAAAATCTTGGGCCCTTCATGGGGTTTTCTTAGATGTTGTTCAAATCCTCAGTAAGGGTTTTTTTTCTTTTTTGTTTATGTAAGGTCAATCATACCTAGGCTATTCTTCAAAATGGTCTGTGGTATGTTTTCTTATATGTATTGGTCTTTCAATCATGGACTCAAGACTTTTGTGTATCGTATGATAAAAAAACTTCATATACATATATGGACTGAATTCCCTAGTCTCCCCTTGCCCTGTTGGATTTTTTTCATGTTATTGCCTCCTCTCTAAGGAAGTTTGTTTGAATTGAACTACACCATTTTTATCAACCCTTCCCTAATAAATAGATCTCGGTTGATGTGGATTTTTATAAAGACTTGAAAGAGTTGATAGACATCCAAATTGGAAATCTTCATCACTCTCAAGTGTTGTATTTGAGTTCCCAGCACTTGATTTAGATGTTAGTCCTCTAAGAAAAAACTAAGGATTGCCCTTTGGCACAACCTAGGATTAAGTCACCACTGTAGGTTTTGGATCCTCCTCAAGCTTTTGAGGCTACTATCTCAAAAGTCAAAGATAAATGGACAGTAGTGACTCATCAAAGAGGAGAATTGACCTCTATTGATGGTACCCAAAATAAAGCTCAATTTTTCAATTATTATTTAGGTGCAACTTACTATTTCAAATCCTTCTCAAATGGGAAAGAAAGTTATGGTCACTTTGGCTAAGCTTTTTTCTCATCCAAAATATTCTCAAATGCCTCAAGTAGCAATGGTGCTCTCATCACAACAAGAATTGTCTATGCATCCTTCCATGTCACCAAAGAACTTGTGACATTCTCGCAGCCCTCTTGAGACTTGGAGGATGGTGAGTTTTCTTTAGAGAAATGAAGAAATGCCATACCCATCATCTAATGGAGCTCTATCTTATCACAATTTTTGTAGAATTTTTTTCCACTCTAGATTTGAGTCAAATTGTGATGATATGCAAGTCTCTTGCCCATGAATTTTCTATCTTGGAACATCTAAGGTCTTATTGACCTCTCCAAGAAATATTTCATGTAGGATAATCATTAGCGGCATTCTAATTTAGATCTTTTGTGCATTCAAGAAGTTAACATTTTAGGTTTCTTGTTTTTTGTAGCATGTTGGATTATTTGGTCAAATGGGAGCCTTTTCACAACCAATAAAAATGTTATTTATGGAGGCAATACCACTTTTTTTGCATGATGGTGGAATTCCTATGTGTTGGACCATGGGTCTAATCCAACTCATCATCTAGTATAGATCCTAATGAATTTTGATAATGTAAGAGAGGGGGACCAACCACTGCAAGGCCCTAGGTCATGAAAGGCCAAGAGTGGTATGGCTGCCCTAGCTTACCTCAGTTTGAAGAAAGGTTAGGATGGATGGGATGAGAATGATGAGGATTATGAAGTTCTTCAACCACTCTACAATCCCGAGAGTTAAGGGGAAACTAGGCAAGTCGATCTTCAAGGTCAACTCTATGTCTCAGATAGTTATCTATTAGAGGACATAAGAGCAGTTCTGGGATGACAACATGACACACTGGCGTCTCACAAGTGCGTTGGCATCCGTACGACCAAAAAACTAGAGAAACAAGGTTAAATTATAGAAGAAGTACTGAAAACCTAATTTAGAAGTTTTGGGAAGTGTAGAACAATACTAAGAAGAGTGAAATGTATAGACGAACATGATAAATGAAGTAGATTACCGCAAGGGTGACAAAGATGATTTCACATAACAATCTTCTCGCCAGTTTGCTCCAAGATCTCTACACCTACAGACAGAAAAGCAGGAAAATGTTGGGGGGTTGTTTAGGGGTCTTCCTCAGTCAAACCCCCACTTTGGTGTTTCCACCTCCATGGAAAACCAAGTTTGCAATGATATAAATAATGTGATAAAGAAGAGAATACAAGCTACGTAAACAAAAGACACTACAAAATAGTACGTTCTTACTCAACCAAAATGATAGAGAAGATAAGAGGAGCTTACCACCTCTATCCAAAGCGCTCAAGCCTCTGCTTCAATGGTATTTGTCTTGCATTTTCATTATCAGAGTGATGGAGTGGTAGATTATTGTAATGGAGTGTAAAGTGTTTCTACAAAGCTTGTGGATGAGTGAATGGAATGGAGACAATGAACTCAAGATCTTGCCAAAACTTCTTCCAAAGATCCAAAATGGATCAAGGAATGAAGAATATGAAGGAAGAAGATGAAAATGGCCATATTCGGGTTGCCCAGTCGAAGAGGAGAATTACACTTTGGCTTCTAATGAGAAGTGTAACGTCTTTACAAAATCTAATAGTAGGAATCTGCTAGGAACGTAAGTGCACCGCATAGACGTCTATGTGTCGTGCGGGCATCCTTGACAGAAATGCCTCCATCGACACATAAACAGGGTGCCAAGTGTGATGTGAGCAGCGGGCTTAAGTGGAATTAGGCCTCTGCCTTAGGTTTTCTAAAGTGTAAGGGGGTAAAGGGGAATTTACGTTAGGGGTGCAAATTCATGCCTATACATTTTTCCCCCACTTTAGCAAGCACGAATACTGATGAGTGCTTTGGTAAAGTAGAGTAGTGAGAAGTAACAAGGTAAGAGATGTATACCTGAATTGACAAGGAAGTAGAACACGGTCTGACAAACTCAAAAGTGCAAGAAAGGACTTCAAAGTTGCACAAAACTACAAAGATGAAGTATGAAAGTGTCTCACAGGCTCATGATCCTATAAGGTAGGTATCCTTCAATAAATCTCACATGAATGAGACTGAGCAAAGGGGAATCTACAGAGTCAAAGATGGTGACATGTTTACCTATAGATAAAACACATCAGGAAGCGGCCGCATAGGCCAGTGAATGGACAGTCACATAGACCAACGCTAAGTTGTAAGACTTTCAAAGGGGTCCCTCAGAAACCCTTCAAAAGGAAGGAGGGTCCACTCAAGGGACACACTATTTGAAAAGTAGAGTCTAGTTAGGCTGCTCCCAAGCTAGACGTTAGGATGTGAAGTAGGTATAGTTGGGCTACCCCTAAACTAGATGTGAAGATGTGAGACAGGTCTAGTCGGGCCATCCCCGAGCTAGACATCAAGATGTGAGACTGGTCTAGTCAGGTTGCCTCCAAGCTAGACGCCAAGATGTGGAACCGGTCTAGTCGTGTTGCCCTCAGGTTAGATGCCATAGAACTTGTTGATAACTTTTGAAGGGGTCCCTTAGGAACCCGATGTGAAAAGGAGGGGTCCACTCAAGGGGCACATTGTTCAAAAGCTAATGTCTTCCTTGTCGAATTGATTCATCATCAAGGAATCCTTTCAAAATATGTTCACTTCATCAAGGAATTCGAAAGGAAGGACATGCCCCCATGCGAGGGGAAGATCAAGACAGTTCCCGCTTCAGAGGGAGGTTCCCAAGTCCTCTCTTTATGAACCCATGATGAAAGAGACATGTTTTGTTAGGGTTTCAAGTTGAGAATGCAATTCTAACAAAGAAGTGTACGAGAGGTCTCGAGAGAAGATTCATTTGAAAATAAATTCATTTTCTAGAGACTAAGTTGTGTAGAAGTGGCGTTGTCACATATAAGAGAGACAACTCAAGCAAAGATGAGAGAAATATCAAGAGCAAACAAAAGGAAAGAGACTACACCCAATGGGCATAGAGGGATCTGGTTTTGCAGTGTTAGATCTACCTTTATTTATGAATATAATAGGTAACCACGATGTGAGGCAAAAGATCATCAATCCCCAACCAGATCTAGAAGAATGCATGAAAGACAAAGTAAAAATTAAAAATTGGGTCAACATGGAAGGAGGCCTAAATGCTCTTGATGCTTTGCACCATCCCCAATTTACAAAAATTCAATCACAAACATGGAAGAATGAAGATACACATAGAGGAATGTTTACAAAAAAAATACCACGCCTGTATCCAAACACCAACAGGGGTGACGAGGGTTATCCAAGCACATACAGTACAATCTCAGGGGAACACATCACAACACACACACACCTGTCTAATCTAAAGATTAAGAAGAGGGTCTCCCCCTAACACTAGTCGACTAAGAGGTTGGTAGCTTCCCACTCTAGATCATTGTAGGGGGAAGCATGATGAGCCTACAATAGTGTAATGTTAAGGGGAGGAGCTTCCAATCCTCCCGCAACAAGGGCCAAGGTAGAGGGACCTGTGAGGTCTCCATCACTCAACTCTTGTGGTTCTAAGGTCAATGACTTTGTGAAGATCGCTCACAGGGTCCGAAATTCATCCACCGAGTTAAACATACACTTGATGGGAGTGCCATGTTTCACCTCGTCGGATGGAGGATTTTGCACTCGAGGTTCACCATTGGGCTCACCGAGAGACTCGGGAGTGGTGAAAAACTCAGGGGAGGTCGAGACTAGTTATGTTACTAGGATAGAACAAGTTAGTGTGGGGACACCTTTCAGATAAGGTAGGTTCTTCTTACATCATCCATTACTAGAGGGACCTCACTCTACCTTCTTCTTCATCAGAGGAAGTTAACTCCCCATAGACGAAGCAAGGAGGGTCGAGGGAGAAGAGGAAAGAACTATAGTGGATACAATTAAAGTATTAACCATATCCATAGGCTTCGAGAAAGGTCAGACCTCTAGGATATAATTCAACAAGGGTGGCTCCATAGAAGGAGCAATAAACACTTCCACCTTTCCAAGCACATGTGCGCTCAGAGCGGAAGTTGGAAGAGATTCATAGCTAGTTTGGATAGGGGTAGAAGGGGGGAGAGAGGAGGACACAACATGAGGTGTGGTCATCTCCTCCTCCTTCTTCTATAAGGAGGCTTTCTCAGCTAGGAGAGCCTTTCACCGACGCGTATGCTTGTGCGCAAGGCGGTTTCTATGAATCTTTGAACCAAAAGCTAGGGTGTGCAAGGGGACAAAAGTTTCCTGCTCAACCATGGGAGTGTCATCCACAACTATTTCCAGTGGAAGTACAAACTCCTAAGTGGGAGAAGCAAGAGCAGGTTCAGAAATGGTAGGATGAATTGACTCCAACACCTTAGTGGTGGGCCTCTTTCCACTCAGGGGAACAGGAAGAGGTCATGAGGAAAATTCTCTCTGTGAGCCTTTCTTTCTACCATATAGATAGTACCAGGGTTTGGGAGACCCATTAGGGAGATCTGATATTTTGATCTTGGGTTTTCACCAATAGAGGCATCATCGGACTTAGTGGGTAGAAACTAGGCTTACTCATCCAATACTACTCCCAAAAAAGGGGAGTAGATGAGCCAACCCAAGAGGGAGCGAGCTTCTCCTTTCCCTTTCAGGAAGAAGAGGCAGTTGATTGCTCTGCTTCAAGAAGGGTCAACTTTGACTATCCCTTGCCTCTAGTTTTATACTTAGCATATTTCTTGTAAATTAGGTTCATTCTTTGTGCGAGCAGACTGATTGGAGTGGGCCAAAAGTGATCTAACAAGTATCCTCCATGAGATGCCATAGGCTAGTATCTAGTGTCGTGCACCACGTGCACAACACCCTCATGGGAAAACTTAAGACAGTTATGAATTACAGAGGCGATCCCATTCATAGAAGCTAGCCAAGGTATACCTAGCTTCACTCTGAATAAGTCTAACTTGGGAATAACATCGAAGACCATGTCTACATTCCTAGGTCCAACCAGGATGGACAACATTATCAATCCATAAGGTTTAAGAGAAAGACCATCGTGTACATATGGATGATGGATTTTGTTTTTTCACATTTTTCCCTTTGTAGGGAGTTTAAGATTAATGTCTCCTCCATGATGACATTCATTCTACTCATGGGGTTGACTAAAAATTGTGTCACAATGTTACCATTGAGGCGAGTGGGAATGTGAAGTAGAGAGGGTTTGTCATTTTATAGTACATCTTGCGAAGTGAATGTCACATCTGATGAACTAGTCATAAGACAAGGAGAGGGAGTAGCAGTAACCATGTTAACATACGCCTTGGGGTAAGAAACTAAATCAATGGAATCAATAATCATATTCGTAGAATGTGGTGGAAATGGGTCTATGTATATCTATTTTTCATTATTAGCCTTCGCCACTAATTTTTTCATGTTTTGCTTGTTCCCATCAAGGCGAATAGTACCATCCTCAATACGATCTCGTATCTCATGACACAGGTGCATGCAGTGTTCGGTATCATGTCCATTAATGCGATGGTACTGACAATATGTGTTTTCTTCATAACAATTAGGATATGGTTCTCTGGCTGGTTTAGGGGTTAGCAAGCTAAGGATCTTATCCTTCAACAACTTTTGCAAGATGGAAGAGTAAGATTCTAAAAACTTTGTAAAATTTTGGTTGCGCTTGAGGCCTTTTTTATCCATAGTGGCTACTACATTCGCGACAGCTTTACCTTTTCTAAAAATTGATATTATAGACTTCCTTTCAGGACGGGAGCACGAGGAGGAACCCCTGAACTGCACCATCGTCTGTTGGTACTCCCGTAAAGCTGCACACAGGTGTGCAAAAGAAGGGTATTTCATAAGGGTGAACTTCTCTTGCCAAGGCCTTTGTAAGTTCCCTATGAACACCTTTTGCACATTGGAGTCGAGTAACGAGTATGATATTTGTGAAAAGAGTGCTTGATATTGCACTATGAAATCAATAATCTTCTCATGATCTCCTTGTTTACATCGAACAAGGTCAAAAAAGGTTATCTTTGGTCCGATTTTGGCTTGGCACTATCGTAGGAACTAGTTCACAAGCTGATCGAATGAAAAGATAGAATTGTCAACCAAGGAACAGTACCACTCGAGCATTGTATCCTTGAGGGATCAAGGAAATAGTTTTTCCATCAACGCATCATGATGGAAAAAATTTGTGCATAAGGTGTTAAAGGCGGACATGTGTGTTTGTGGATCCCCTTTATTGCCGTATTTCTTGAATTTAGGAATATCCATCCCTTGTAGGAAGGGAGTGTTTAAAATGGCCACTAACAATGGGCTATGTCAGAAGATGGGCTAAAACATGGGTTGGGTAGAAGCTTGGGAAAGATTCGCTAGTTGATTCTGCATCTTCCCCATATTCTGAAGAAGAGTGTTCAAAATAGGGTCATTAAAAGACATAGGGCCACCAGAACCACTGTCAGGGCCACAGTTGTGACTACCCAAAAAGCTGTCATTGATGCCACCGCCATCGGTGTGACTTTCGTTAGAACCATGGCCACTTCCAAAGCCACTTCCATGACCTCCACCGAAACCACCTTCGCCAGTACTGCCTCTATCATCGAAATTACAACCACCAAAGCCTCCACCAATCATTCCACCTAATCCTCCACCACCGAAGGCGGCGGAAGGGGTGAAGTGAAAACCTAGAGGGTTTTTTTTACCTTAACAGTTTCAAAGTTTTCGGAAGCAGTGGGCACATTGACTGAAGGGACTGTGTTAGTCATGTATACGAATGTGGGGGGCATCAACACTTCCAACTGTCTCTTGTGTTTCTCAAAGAGGCTTCCTTGTACCATGTGACAATGGTTTGATGAGGCACATGCTTCGACCAAACTAGTGAGACTAGCCAGGAGTTCTACACATGTCCGATATTTTCCTACCATATATCTTATTTCAATGATTACTTTAGCGGTCCTAGCCAACTTCGGGTTTCCTTTCGGGTGATTTTCCAATGCACCTAACACTTTACTAAGACTTTTGATGTACTCAGAAGGGATATGGACAACTTGATGCTCATCTCTGGATGAGGAAGTCGGTGATGCAGGATGGGTAGGGATGTGATTAGTTACATCAAGGAATCTAGATTCACCTTGTGATACATGCTCCTGCATGGACAGACCAACCAAAAAACTAGAGAAAAGGCCGATAGTAAAACTAGAAGAGACCTTCATCTTCTCCATCGGAAGGTGTCACATAATTCTCCAAACAATGTTCCCAGAGGTTATAGACTGGTTTGTGATGTTCATAAACCTTCACAACATACAAGGATACAACGATCAAAGGGTGCAAGGGAAAAGCTCAGAACACAAAAAACTGGGTAGATGTTGGTTCACGTCGGGTTCACCAAAAATGTAAGAGAGGAGGACCAACCATTGCAAGGCCCTAGGTGATGAAAGGCCAAGAGTATTATGGCTTCCCTAACTTACCTCAGTTTGAAGGAAGGTTAGGATGGATAGGATGAGAATGATGAGGATTATGAAGTTATTCGACCACTCTGCAAACCCAAGAGTTAAGGGGAGACTAGGTGAGTCGATCTTCAAGGTCAACTCTACATCTTAGATAGTTCTCTATTAGAGGATAGAAGAATGGTTCTTCGATGAGAGCACAATGCACTAGCATCTCACAGGTGCGCTAGCATCCATATGACTAGAAAACTAAAGAATCGAGGTTAAACTTTATAAGAAGGATTGACAACCTAATTTAGAAGTTTCGGGAAGTGAAGAAGAAGACTAAGAAGAGTAAAATGTATAGACGAACATGATAAAGGAAGTAGATTAAACTGCAAGAGTGATGAAGATGATTTTGCACAACAATATTTTCACCAATTTTCTCCAAGGTCTCTCCACCTGCACACAAAAAATCAAGAAAATGTTGTGGGGTTTTTTAGGGGTTTGCCTCAGTTAGACCCCCACTTTGGTGTTTCCACCTCCACGGACAACCAAGTCTGCAATAATAGAAATAATGTGATAAAGAAGAGAATACAAGCTACGTAAACAAAAAACACTACAAAACAATACATGCATACTCAACCAAAACAATAGAGAAGATAAGAGGATTTTACTACCTCCATCCAAAGTCCTCAAGGCTTGTGGAGGAGAAAATGAGAGGAACTCAAGCCTCTGTTGCAATGGTGTTTGTTCTGCGTTGGCACTATCGAAGTGATGGAGTGGTAGGTTGATGGAATGGAGTGTAAAGTGTTGCTACAAAGCTTGTGGATGAGTGAATGGAATGGAGAGAATGAACTCAAGATCTTGCAAAAACTTCTTCCAAAGATCCCAAATGAATCAAGGAATGTAGAATATGAAGGAAGAAGATGAAAACAACCATATTTGGGTCGATAGACGAAGAGGGGCATTACACTTCGACTTCCAATGAGAATTGTAACATCTTTGTAGACTCTAGGCGTAGGAATATGCCAGGGATGTAAATGTGTTGCATGGACATCTATGCGTCGTGCGGGCATCCTCGATAGAAATGCCTCCACCGACACACAAACAGGGCACCAAGTGTGATGTGATCAACAAGCTTAAGTGGAATTAAGCCTCTACATTAGGTTTACTAAAGTGTGAGGGGGTGAAGGGGAATTTGCATTAGGGATGCAAATTCATGCCTATACAGATAATCATTTATTTAGCGTCATTATTTTTTATGTTCCTAATGATGTTGTAGAGAGATCTTTTTTGTTGTATTAGATTGTGGATTCAATGCCCCCTATCACTTAGATTTTGTGTGGTGATTTCAATATGGTTGAGATGGCATATGACAAACATGAAACTTTTCCTTTTCATTGGAAATTTTTTGAAAGAGAGGCATGGTTCTACATGCACAATAAATTGTGTCTCGATGACCCTAAATAGTGTTGCCACCATAACAAGCCTGTTTTGCATACATGGAGTAATTTTTGTGCTGGATCTAATAGATTTTTTAAACAGCTTGATCATGCCACATTATATTGGCACAATATTTTTTCTCATTTTCCTATTATGATTCCTTACAATTCATTCCTTTAATGGATATGACTTTTTCAAATCACTTTACTATTAAATTTAGCATTAAGTGGCAAGCAGGTCCCATGCATCCATCTAAGTCCCATTTTTTTAAATACCTCATTGTTGAGTCATCAACCCATGTTGGATCACATCATGAGGATATAGAATATTGAATACTAACCTATTCAATCTTCCAAGTGGATTTGTTGGTGGAATAGAGCCATACAATGTACCTCAAGTGCTTCCTTTGCATCTATGGTCACTAGTTGTCCATTATTTGAAGGAATTAATTGATTCATATGAGGCCACCATATCAGATATAAACACCATACCATGGAGGTGCTCGTTGCTAGCCCTTTCTTCCTTGAGTTGAAGGTTAGAGGGGTGGAGCTCAAGAAGTAAAATATATTATAGATAATCATTCTACTAGAGGTGCTTAGATCAAAGCCAAACCTCACTAGCTTAAAGTTGGTGATCATGAATTCAAAGAGATTTTTCAAGCTCTTTGAGCCTCCCATACTTCCAAAGGAATTAAATTTTTTAGAGAGGTCCATCTAGTTCTAACCGAGCTACTATATATTCTCTTGATCTTCATTAAGAAATTACGAATAGGTGTTCATAACTCAAGCCAATTCCCTAAAAAGAGAGAATTTCATCCAATAATGCCTCGAAGTTATTCATTGTTGGATCTTTATTGTGGAAAATAAATTTTGTGAGAAAATTCTCTCCCTGCCAAATCTTAAGGAAGAATTTAACTCTATGGTGGATGATAAAGCCCCCGATTGTGATGTGTTTCCTTATACGAATTATACACTTAGCCTTTTGGGACTGTGTTGGTAGTGACCTTCAAAATTTTTATCTTGAGGCTTTTAATTTGAAATCCTTAGGAAAATTCATAAGGAAAGGAAATATCAAATTCATACCTAAAATAGGTGACCCTAAAGAGATTTGTAATTGGAGGTTGATAACACTGCTCAATGTTTCTTATAAAATCATTGTCAAAGATTTATCTCTAAGAATCCATCATCTTCTTCCTCAAATGTTATGCCCTAATAAATGGGCTTCATTAGATCTAGATACATTCTTGAAAATATTTTTTCTATCTAGGAATGCATTGGGTGGGGTTGATGTTCTTAGCGGGCCATTTTCTTGAAATATTGACTTTTCTAAAGCTTGTGATTGCATTGAGTGGCCTTTTTTTCTAGACATGTTGCAATGATCTTGGTTCATTCAACTTGTTAACATGCTTGTTGTGGACGCATCTTCTTGCATCACTATCAATGACTAGCAATCTAATGCTTTTAGGATTTTACACTATATTAGAAAAGGATTTCCTCTTGCACCCTTATTATATGTTCTTATTGTTGAATGGTTTGGCTATCTTTTGGTTTATTTTTTTCTCATAGGATTTTCCAAGGTATTAACTTGCATAAGTCATCAAAGCAATTAGTTAATCATCATTTTGTAGACTACTCTTTTTTCAATCTCATTGAAGAGGAGAAAAAAGAAAAGAGGTTTTCTAGCATCTGGAGATTTTTTTTCAAGCCTCTGTCTTGAAAATTTAATGGAACAAAACCTAGTGTTATTGATAGTCCATTCTCCTTAGGACTTGATGGGTTAATTACTTTGGATAGAAGTGGATAGAGAATGGGGAAATATTTATATTTGTGGGCATTTCAATACTTTTTTGAGGTTGTATGAAATATGATATTCTCCAAAATTGAGAGAAAATTTTCCTATTGGATCACCAAACCTCTCTCTTTAGCAAAAAAGTTTCAAATTTATTCTAGAATTATTTATGCCACCGATGCCTATTATTTTTCATGTTGGGGTCCTTCTAAGGCTTACTACTTGAAATTAGAGAAGCCCCACTAGGATTTTTATGGGCCTTTCTTGAAGATCACAAGGGTTTTCACTAGGTTTCATAAGACTTCGACTACCTCCCTTGAGAATCTAGAGGGTTGGGGTTGCTATGCACTCAAACACCAATGATTGGACCTACATGTGAAATGGATTATTTGTGCCATTTCTAGAGATAAAACCTAGAAAGTTCTTCTTTGACATTTTATTTCCTCATGCTACTCAATCAATAGACAAGTGCCTAGAAGGGGACCAGGTTTCAAACCCTTTTTCTCATGTGAATGATGTCATTCACTTTGAAGAAACCTTTTCACCAAAAGGGTTTGGTGTGATTGAGAAGATATTAAGATTTGGATTTAATTGGTGAGGTTTGGATTTCAAGAAGATGTCTCCCTTAATCTGCATAATCTTTGGTGGCCCCCTTTTATGTAGATTCAAGGTCTCTCTTTGGATGGGTTGCTAGGGTCAAGGTCTTATAATTTCACAAAAAAATCATTCAATCTCATCAATATTTATTCTCCAAAACTTCTATGAGTCTCATATCTTGGGATGAACTTACTATCAAGTTTTGTCTCTCTCTCTCTCTAGGACCACGAGATCGTTAATACAGTAATGGGGGCCATCCTTGATGAGATGAAACAAAAATTAGTGTCCACTCTACTAGGCCTTGGTGGAAAATTGGAGGTGGTGTCCTAATACAAATTTCCATAACTATAAGTCGTGTCTTGGATATTACTAGCTTTTTCCTCATATCCCTATGGTAGCAAACTTAAATGAGAGATGGCATTTTCAAATTGATAAAAGACTAGGGTGTTCTATTCGTGTAGTTTAGGATGTTATTCTGTCATGTGATATTACTCTCCTACTATAGATTTATCCTCCATTAATTTGCTATTTTATAATTTTCTCCTATCTTAAATCCGTATTGTTGAACAAGGGATTGTACTTGATAAAGTTTTGTGTTTGTTTCTATAAATAGAGGGAAGAATGTTGATTTGATTGATGGAAGTCATTTCTCATTACCAATAATATAAAATTAAAAATACAATACATTATTAAATGACATGTAATGACTAGGATGTAATTATTTATGTACTACTTTGGTTGAAATCATTTTTCTGTATAAAATTTTAATTTAATTAATGGTAATTAATGACATAACACTATTTATGAATTTAATTTTCTAACTTTCTTAAACTAAATATTTTTGGCATGCAAGCCAATAAGGTAATGATGAAAAATTTAAAAAATTCAACGTGAACAATAAAATTTAATGCTTTAAAATGTAGGAATAAATTATGGTAGTCAAAAAATAAATAAACAAGATAAATTAAACAATATGACTATATATTTACAACACCTAACATATATCTAAAATAAAAATATAAAATTAATTAATTTTCAATTTTATCCCTTGAAGATTGTTAGCCCCTATGCAATTCAAACTTTTAAACATGCTAGGAATCACTTCAAACCACAATACCTACAACACCGAATTATATGCAAAATAAAAAAGACACAATTTAAACACTAATCCCTTAGAGATTGTTTTCCCCTATGAATATCAAAATATAAGGTATAAAAATAGAAAATAATCATGAAATGTGAGTTCTACCCTATATCAAGTATGCACCTTAAATTAAGGAAAAAGAAATACAAATAATAACAAAATAATTATTAAACCTCATACCATAAAAAATACTTTTCTAACCTACTTGATGTGCTCCAATTTATGGATAATGGTTGACATAGAGTATGGGTGCCTAATCTTATAACACAACCTTATTTTATATAATCTTATTGATTGAAAATAGATTAAGGATTGTTTAATTTATAGATTTGATGATGATAGATGGGCAACTAAGATTTATTTGTGATGGATGTATTGGATTACTTAAGAGGAGATATGAATTTCAACTTGAGAAGGATAATGCATTTAATGCTAGTGTTTGGTGGATGGAGTGATAGAATTGACTTGATTAGATGGATGGTTGGGATTAAAATTTAGCTTAAATTTGAGTTGAGGGTTGTTTGAGATGGGTGACTAGGATTAGTTTGACTGATTTGATAGATAGGATTGAATGATTTGACAAGTTACTTTAGATTGATGAATTTATAATCCTATAAGTGGTGGATTTGGATGGGATTTGGGGCTTTCAAAATGTGTAATAAAATAATTAGACTTATTATCATTTAGAAGTGCACCCTTGCTATGTTGCAAAAATCAACCTACTACAAAAACATGGAAACTTTTTCCAAGTCATGTGTTGCTTATAGTAAGAAAGAACCTCTCGAGAGGGTTAGTTCCCCTTGTTTTTATCACCTAAACTAAACTACCTAATGGTTATTTTTTGGAAAAGAGTGAGGGAGAAATCATAAAATAAATTTGAAATGATCGGGAAGGTGATGCATCAAAATTATTTCAAAGCCTATCCTACTATTTGGACACACAATATGATCAACAATTTAAACCAAAAAATATGAATGAATACAATTTTAAAATAAACGTAAAATGTTGATCCATCCTAGTGTAAGTGGTAAAATTACTCCTAAAGAGGCTTAGCTTTCCTTTTCTTAGAGTCAAATTTTAACCTTTATAATTCTTGCTTAACTCAATACAAAATTCAAATAATATATATATATATATATATATATATATATATATATATATATATATATATATATATATATATATATATATATATATATATATTTTGTGGACTATTCTATACTTAAAGATCAAAATATTACAATACATCTCATAACTATTACTTATGTTTCTAAATAACATCATAAAATGAAACCTCTGCATCACAAGGCCCAACTAATATTATAATTTGAATAAGGTATCAATCAAATAAAAGAAATAGACAAATCATTTTTTTAGTAAAAATATTGAGATAATAAATACAACCATAACGTAATAGAATATTTCAATATTTTTAATAATAAACCAAATTATCCTATCTATTGAAATTTGATCATCTCCAACAATTGATTTTTTGAAAATATTGATGTTAATCTAATTGGGGAGAGGGGCCAGTAGTCATGTGAGCTAAATTTTTGAGCATATAGTAGTTACATGCAATATCGTAAGACCTTGATTTTTTTTAGAAATGTGAAATGACTTTTTATCTATCTACAACTAAGGTTTGGAGGTGTGACTCAACATACAACTTTCCACATTAGCATGTCTAGTGAGAAGTGCCCTGAAAATATTTTTTTATAGGTTCAATCAAAATTTAAATCATGGCATCACTAGTAGTTTGAAACAAGAAAATATCATTTGTTGTTAGAACAATATCATATCCTTTTTTAAAATATAACTTACATGCAACCTAAATGATCTAAATACCTTTTGGTAACCATAAATCTTGTTATCTCTAATTTTTATATCCAACACAATTGACACAATAGTTGATCACAAAAATACTAGTTTTTATAAAAATAACACATTATTATTTAAAATACAACTTATATTCAACTTTGAATATATATATATATATATATATTACAATCCTTCACATTTCATTGTAAAATACAAGATATTTATTGTACTCATCTTTAATATTTGAGATAGGACAAACCATTAAAATGAAGTACTCAAATACATATACATTGTCATCTTAATAGTTGTACACATAATAATAATACTTTTTAGAGAACACCAATACTTGTTTAAATGACCACCTTATTTTATAAATGACACAATTATAGTGGATAGTTATGATATTCTATATAAAATCAAAAAGGTTTTATGTCACTTGTTGATGAATGTATTTATGTTTTTTTATATAACATTCATAGATTCTATGTGTTCATGTCTTGTCCATGACCAATTTTTTTTTAAAATTACATGTGAACTAATTATTGACAATATAAAATATAAATATATTACAAAACAAAATCCTATAGCAATGAAAAAGACCCATTCAAATACTATAATAACATATGTGCTAAAGATTTATGATTTTCTTAATCTTTCACACACAATAATGATTCACGTACCTTTTTTTTTTAATTGGAAAAAAGGACTTTAATGATACACGTACTTGTACTGCAAACTTTTACATATTATTAAAACCATCTTCATTGGATTCCAGCAAAATTGTGCTGATTCTCAATTACTTTTTTTCTTCATAGCAATAATAAATGTGGGCGGACTTCTGTTTTTTTTTTATTAATTGAAAAAATACAGGTTACAAAGAAGACATTGCAGTTAAAAAATGCAAGAATAGAACATAACAAAGTGCGGACTCCTGTTGAACATGACATTGAATCAAACTAGAGTTTTGTAACCCTGAACTTTAGAGACGCGGTAGAGATTTGTAAACATAAGGGTGAGTCAGAACTAGAGAAGGTGCTTAATAAATTCGCGTATGTATTTCTCTTGGATATCCTCCTCCCCAAACAAGCTCTCCTTATCTTCTCTATATTCGCCGCCACATGCCGTCCCTCGTCTCCCACCATAACTTTCCTCACACATCTGCTAATTTCTTCCGCTCTGAAACTCCCATCTTCTTCCCTTCCAACTTCCATGCCAATGTGGAGTTCCTCGGCCACGAGCCCGGCATCCAGTCCCTGAATAATCTGCATCGGCAGCGCTATTATCTTCACCCCGAACCTCAGAGCTTCCAAAGCAGAGCTCCACCCACAGTGGCTCACAAACCCTCCCGTCGAAGGATGGCAAAGAATCTGCTGCTGCGGGGCCCACTTGCAGTACACCATACCTCTCTCCCGCGTGCGTTCCTCAAACCCCTCGGGCAGTACGCCCTCGCTCTGTCTTCTGTGGATGAGGACGAATCCGTGCTATAGCGAGGGGAGCGTAGAACCCACAAAAATGGGAGATGGCTGCTCTCCAGTCCCTTTGCCAGCTCAACAACCTGCTCCTTTGACAGAAAACATTCACTTCCAAACGACACGTACACTACGGAAGCGGGCGGGTGATTGTCCAGCCATCGCAGGCACTCGTTCTGTTCGTCAGCCGGGATTGAGGCGGTCTCCGGAAGAAGAATACCGACCGGAACCACCCGCTTTTTGAGCACCGTCTCCAGATAGTTAATATACTTGCTTTCCAATTCAAAGCTTGTTCTAACGACCATTAGCCTACACGCGTCTATGGATTTGAAAAACCGATCCAGTTGTGTCACCTCTTCGCCGCCGTAGCCGTTATACGCAGCTAACATTGAGCTCGCTTCAAATGTTTTGAAAGCTATGACAGACGATGGATAACCCGGCGGTGGCGCGCTTAAATCCTCAACAGTAGTTTCCCCAACCTTGATTCTGCTTGGCGCTCCGCAGTAACCAGTGATCGTGGCACTGTATATACAGAAATAAATGGCTGGGATACCAAACTTGGCGGCCACAGCGGCAGCCCAGTACTGGGAAAAATCATGAATTATATAGTCTGGTTGAATCCGCCGTAGAAGAAGCTCAAAGGGCTTCTCAAGGCCGTCGAGAGCTGTCTTCAACAGATCTGCCATTTCGATGGGAATATCGGCGGTGTTGTCGGCCGCAGGAGGCAGACCCTCCACAGAGGGCAACGGCAGCTCCTCCATATCGATCTTGCCCACCCACTTTTCATCTAGCGAAGACTTTATCTTTGAAATATTGGCTGGGGTGGATAGAAAGGAGATCCTCAATCCATGATCTGCAAGTCTCTTGGATAACTCGAGAAAAGGAGAGATGTGCCCCTGCGCCAGCCATGGAAACATCACTACATGTAGGGCTCTGTCCTCCATTTTGACGAATCCACCGAGAAGCCTTTGGATTAAGGAAATGATTGTGATTGCGGTTCCAAGTTGAAACTCTTGCGCGCACAACAGATGTCGACGACGCTGCCTATGAAACTGTGTTGCCCCGCGAGACTAGAAGAGACGCGAAAACCTACCCAGGGTGGGTGGGTCAATAAGGTCAATCGTTATTTTAATCTACCCACTTGTGTGGATGATATGACTTATACACTTCAAATCTATTGAATAACGTGGGAGGTCCACATCTATTGAATAACATGGGAGGTCCACCCTTGTGTGGATGATGACTTATGCACTTCAAATCTATTGAATAATATGGGAGGTCCACCCCTTCAACAATATTATTATTTGTTTTGTTTGTAAAATATTGGTTTAAGATCAATCATCTTATATTAAATTTGATAGGAAATGTTATTTTTTTGAAATTTTTTTTTGGTAATTTTATATTATGATTAAATTATTGATTATGCAAAAAAAATTTTGATGATAAGATCTTTATAAAAAAAGTTTGATTGAGGGAATATCATCTAAACATTTATAAAAAGAAATGAATTTATTTTTTGATCATGGATTGATTCATATTTTATTGATATTATTTGTTGAGAGTGATAAATATATAATATTTTTGTCAAATTAATGACCACTAATATAGTCTAAATTGAGTTTCATTGTTAAACAAATATTTATTAAAGACAAGCAAAATAAATATCACAATCACATCCTTCTACTCAACTAAAATAGATTTATAATTAAAACCATTTAGTCACATTTTTTTTTTGCAAGGGAGAAGATTAGTCCATGCACTTGTTAATGAATGAAATGCGATAATTTTTACAAATATCTGTATTTTTGAATCTTATCAATGGTTATAGACAATTTGATTCGTTGAAGAGCTTTGAGTCATTTTTGGGCCTTCATGTGGTTCGAGAAAGACAAGTAATTTTTAAACATAAAATACCGGTGGTTTACATGTATTATGTACTAGGGAGTAAATAATAAAATATTGGAGATTTAAATGTTTCTTGCACTACTAGAGGGTTATTTGATACAATTAATGATATATTGAAGGACATGTAATAGTAATGAGGCATTAATAAACAAGTTTAAAATCCAAATTGATACATGTACCTTGCAATGAATTGAAAGTTAAAACAATTCAAAGCTAAACAAAATTTGTTTAGTTTAAAATGTGAACATGTTAATTTTTAAAGGAAATCTATATGTTGAACATACATTTATATTCTTGTGTAGAGAACATAAGGGTACTTGTTATTACATTATCATCTTTTATTGAGTATATTCTAATAACAACTAATGAAAATAGATATATACAAAATTTAAAAGAGTACTATTTATAATAATATTAGTTAATAATTAATAATTAATATTGAATAATATGTTATTTATTTTATTAAATTAAATTTATATTATTATTTTAAAATATATTATTTATTGAGTAGATTATAATATACTTTTATTTAAACTTTACTTCTTCGCAACCCTACAAAGCTGCAACAATTTACTTTAGCTTGTAGAATATAAAATTTATAATAAATATTAATTATTAATATATTATTATATTATTTATAAGATTAAATTATTATGTAATTATTAATGTTATCATAATATATTATACCTATTATGAATAACGATAGTACTAATGATGGTTGGTGCTAATGTATTATTTAAATTTTTAAAATATTATTTTATTAATTATTTATTATATATAATATTATAAATAATTATTTATTTAATTTATGTTTTATATGCCCCACCGATTCACAAGATTATGAGAGACCATAAGGTATAATTAATATTAAAATGTTAACTATTATTATATGTGAATTATAATAGTATTATTGACAGTGGGCGGTAGTATTAATATATTATTATTATTAGGGTAATAATTATTAATAAATTATTAATTTATTAATTATTTATTATATACAATATTATATATTTATATTGTATATAATAAATAATTAATAAATTAATAATTTATGCCAAACAAAGCGCGAACATGTGCGAGGGAAGTTCGAGAGCGGAGGACCTTCACAGTTCTGGTCGCCCAGCTGCTACGAGCGATGGAGGGAAGAATGCTAAGCTTGGCGCAAAAGTGAAGGGTGCGACAAGGGGGAAGAAGTGTATGGATTCCAGGAAGCTTGCTAGTCGTGTGGGGGTGGGGGATGGAAGACATCATTATGCCCTTTGTTCTATTGTTGATTTCCTCTTGCAAGAGCCTCAATTTGAGCCACCCTTCCCTTCGTCTGTGCCTGCTTTCAATCCTTTGGGTGTTGGGTAGGGTGTGGTTCTTTCAAATGCGGTGGCTCCTCCTTGTCTTGATTCAAAAACCCTTACAAATTGCAAGAATAGGGAAAACCCATTTCATGAACGCAATGCTTTTTGCATGGATCATATTCGGTGGGATAACCTAGCCCTGCTCATCCTATGTCAAAAGATGTTCCTCTTCCACTCTCAATGAGGAGCATATCCATTCTTTAGACCACTCTCTCTTTTTTGTCGATGATTCAGAGGTGTTTTTCACTGATGAGCTTGAAGATCTTTTTATTTCAGATGATTACATCAATGTAGTTTTTGTTGATATTGGAGATCGGTCTTTGATCCCGAGATTCTTGTGTAGGCACCTGTCTTTTGAATCGGTTTTAGATTGGGATAAAATCTACTTGGAAGGATATATCCCCCCATGTCGTTGAATCTTTATATTTTGGGTTCTTTCTATTTTCTTTCAATTCGATTGCTAATTGTAACTATGTGGCTCAGAATGGCCTATGGTTCTTCGGAAACTCGGGTCTTTTTATCACCCCATGGACCCCTTTCTTTGATCCAGCCCATGCAAAGATTACAAACATTCTTATGTGGATCAGACTTTATAGTTTGCCCCTTGTTATACAAAATCTTCATCTCATTAGAAATTTGATCAATCAAGTGGTTTTTTTTGTTAAGCTCAATTTTGATGATGTGGTTCCCTCATGTAGATTCGTTCGTACTTGTGCTCTGGTTGACATTTCCAAACCACTTCCTCATTCCATTTGGATTCATTCCTTTATGAGAAATTGGACTCAGTTTTTAAATTTCGAAGGGCTTCCTTTTCGGTCTTTTCACTACAATAGAATGGGTCACAAAATTGAGATTTGTACTGCTCAGTGTTCAGCTGCTGCAAGACATATTAGTCTGAAAAAATGGGTAAAAAAATTGGTGCACTTGATGCTAATTTTATCTAGTGGAATAATGGGAAGTTCACTATCTCTCAATCTAATCCTTGGCTTGTTCTTAAGCAACCTACAGAGCCCTTTGCTACTCCTATTTTTCTAGTAAACAACAACTTGGAGGATGATTTTTTTACCTAATTCAGAGGATGATGACAATGAGTCAAATGACACATTCCCCTTAATGGAGAATCTAATTGAGAACCTTGATTATTATGACCACGATATTGTTGTCGCTTCTCTCAGGAAACTTGGGATTGCTCAGAGGGAAAGCACTAAACTTAAACCAAATTGTGGGTCGCAAAAGAAGAAGAGATGAAATTTGAAGGCTGAAAAACTTTGCATTGAAGGAATGGTAGCTATGGAGGAGGGTTCCCAGTGGACTATGGATTCTCTCCTCTCATGACATGGAAAACAAATTGTTTTTGTATTCGTGTTGGGCTTGAAGCTCAAGTGTTTTGTTCTTGTTTGTCTTCTAATTCTCTTGGAAGGTTGAGTCTTTATTTCTCTCCTTAGTTCTATTTAGGCTTCTCTTCTTCTTCTTCTCTTGGTTTTCTTCTGGTATTTTAAATCTCCTTTGTACTCAGCCTGGCTAGCCTATATTGTTCCATTCATTTTTTATGATATAATAAAGGGAGTGGTCCCTCACCCATAACTTATGAATAAAAATTAAAAATAAAAATAATTTATATTTATTATTTTAAATTATTGTTTATTGAGTATTATATATTGTTATATCTTTAATACTATTATATTAAAGATCAACATCATTCAAGCAAGGATCAAGATCTACATCCATTGCAGCCATTTCAAGCATATTTATAACACTTTATTGAAGGGTTTAGTGAGTTGAAACATTGTCATTTGTTCATTCATCATTCTCCATTCCTATTTGATTTCATTTCAAAGTTTAGTTACCAACAAGGGGTTTGATAGAGGCAAACCCCTTTCCACTAACCCAACATTTTTTTCCCTCTCCTTTGTGTGTGATTTGTAGGTCTAGGTTGTATATTTCATAAGGAGCAATATTGGAGAAAATTTGCAATTCATTCAAAGCTGTGAAAGTTGTCATCAAGTCTTAGAGAACCTTGGAGAACACCTATAGGCTACATATCAGATATTCAGATCCAAAAACTTGTAGAGGTAGATTGAGTGGATAGATCTAAGATTAGGACCAGCCTTTAAAGTTGTAGAAAAGTTCAACTAGATTGATTCACCACTTCTAGTGAATGAGTCCTAGTTTCAACCAATTTTTAGATTTCTACATATTTAGATACCCATTTGGCAGATTCTTGTTCTTGCACAATTTTCCAGAATCTAGACTAATTCACCCAGCTTGGAAAATGAGTCCCAATCAACATTAAGATTAAATTTTCTAGTTTTTCAGAGCTCTACTCAACCATTCCCATATTTCTAGGTACACACATTATGTTTTGTAGTTTTCTATTTCATTTCATTCACTTTTGTAGGTCATTTTGTAGGTCATTGCATTGAATTAGGGTTTTTGCATTTCATTATCTTTTACAAGTTCTTAATTGGTGGTGAACCCCTTATTAGATCATATTCAGCCCCTAGGACAACCCTATTACAAGATTTCTTTCTCTTTTGCATTGAGATCTTTAGGGTTACCCTTGAATGAAATTGATAATGTGGGTTTGCTCTATGTCCTAAAACCATATGCTAGCATCCATCCCAAAAATCCATCATTTCACCACTCGATGACCTAGCCTCATTAAGACAATCCTTGGCACATCTTCTACAGACAATATCCCAAATCATAATAGCTTAGGAAAAGGACTAAGATAAAAGATTAGGGTGAGAGATATCCCAACACAAACTACCCTAGCAACTAAGATCAATTTCAACAATTCACAACACCTCCATCATAATTTATATAATTCTCACCAAAAATTAATAAAGGTCGGCATCCACACATGGATTTCAAATGAAACAATTATTAAATGTACCCCAAAATTTTAAGAATTCATTCAGTAGACCATTCAACCATTAATATTTGAAATAAAGCTGATGAAAACCCTAGGAGAATATCTTAAAATTTAATTGAATATGGTGGTATATTTTTGGGAAGGTTGTACTTCACAATAAAATGAGTTATTATAATCAACAAGAACTCCAAAATACACAAAAAGCTCTTAGAAATCTTCACATGACATGAAAATTTGACTAAATTCTTATAAACCCTTACCACTAAAAACCATAAATGTGTTGCAAATGATAGGGTAGCAAGCATTTACTTGGTCTATGGAAAAATGATCTACCCATAACCTTGTTGAGAAATCACCTCTACAAAGCTTACACAAAAATGGATACCTCACAAACATGTTTGATTCAGGGTCTGATCTCCAAAAATAAAATCTTACAAAAGTTGGGGGTCATCCAAATAATCTTTAAATCTCTTCACTCTTACAAAAGGTTGGACTTTTGAAAGCAACCAGGACTCAAAACCAAAACAAGCACCTTTCTAAAAGGAAATTCTAACCTAAGACATGAAAAGGAAAAAAAAGAAAAAGAAAAAAGGTGAGGTCGTCATTTTAACGAGGCGTGTGTGTAAGGCACAACAATAGCCTCTTGAGAAAACATTCAAATAAATTAAAATACTATATTATAAAAAGTGTTGTAACACCACAAAAAATTAAAAATATTTACATATTGAAGGTAGGAATGATCATAAAAAAACCATTAAAGAAATAGGCATTACGTTATGGGGTCAGATTGTAGTAATGACAACGTGAGATTTTAATGTAATAGTTTTTCTATCAAATAAGTCGTATTGGTGATATCTTCTTCGTATACATCCAATTTTTAATTTCCTTATTCGAGGTTTTCTTAGTAGTGCAACATGTTTGTGACAACCAAAATACCTATATAAATTTTACTTTTTAGTCAATCTAATTTGACAATTTATCTCATGTCTTCAATATATATTTTATAGAGTCTCCAAAATTTTTTATAAGATATTATTATGGGTCTAAGCAAGGTCTAAAATTACCATATCAAAAATTGCATCTTAATATCTCCTATACCACTATCTTTTTTTATAGGTTCTCTTCCACACCATTTATGACATTGGAAATATATTTGCACACTTAAATGTCAATAACTACATATAACATAATGACCAAGGCATATAATAACACATCCCATTTCATGAGAATATATGTAATAATAAAGAATTAAATAACTCAAACATTATTAATTAAATTATAGTATTAGCATTTTTAATTCTTAATATCTATTGTAACATTATATTATGATATCATATTATTATATGACAATACTAATAATGTTAATAACTTCATATTTCTAATTTCACTATAAGTTTATTAATATGTTCCACATAATCTTATTAATAATATTATTGTTTAAATAAGTAAATAAATTGTTAATAAATATTTTTAAAGTAAAAATAAAAAATATGCTTTCTCTTTATTACTTTGTATTTGGTAGGATTTAATTGTGTAACAATGTTTTTATAAGCTTTATAAAATTTCTAATGTAATAATTACATTAAGAGTGTGCAATGGCATCAAGGACTATAATGCAATGATTGTATTTAAAATATATATATGTAAAGTCTACATTTATTTTAATTTTTTTTAAAGTAAAAATAAGATGTATTTAAAATATTTATATTATTAACTATTTTATTTTATTTTAAATTTATTTAATAATTATTTTTTGTGAAGTTTCTTATTTTGTTTCTTGAGAGTTATTTTATAGCTTGAATTTTTAACTATAATAGTCATCTATCTAGTAAACTCATAATGCATTCATCTTTCAAAAATTTGTTAATCTCAAACTATTGTGTAACCTATTCTTAAATCTTTATCATGACTAATCTATGAACTAACAAAAATAACACTTTTAACAATACTACAAAGATAAATAGATACAATTAAGAAAAAAATATTATAGTAGACTATTATCCAACCTTCGTTGAATTGATATATCATTACTAACCTATCCACTAACCAACGAATACTATTACAGACAATTGCTAGAACCATTTTCACTGGATTCCAGCAAAGTGATTCTCAATGAAATTTTCTTATTCGTAGTTATAAGTAGGTGGACTTCTATTGAACATGACATGGAATCAAACTAAAGTTTCGAAATCCTTCAATCTATGCGGCAAAGATTTGTAACAACATAGACGGTGGATCAGAACTAGAGAAGGTGCTTAATGAATTCGCGTATGTATCTCTCTTGGATTTCCTCCTTCTCAAGCAAGCTCTCTCTCATCTTCTCCATATTCTCCGCCACACGTCGTCCCTCTTCGCCCACCATAACTTCCCTCACACACCTACTAATTTCCTCCGCTTTGAAACTCCCATCTTCTACCCTCCCAATCTCCATGCCAATGCGGAGTTCCTCGCCCACGAGCCGGGCGTCGAGCCCCTGATTAATATGCATAGGCAGCGCTATAATCTTCACCCCAAACTTTAGTGCTTCCAACACAGAGCTCCACCCACAGTGGCTCACAAACCCTCCCGTCGAAGTATGGCAAAGAATCTGCTGCTGCGGGGCCCACTTGCAGTACACCACACCCCTTTCGCGCGTGCGTTCCTCAAACCCCTCGGGAAGTAATGCCCTCGCTCTGTCTTCTGCTGATGAGGTCGAATCGTCTTTGTAGCGAGGGGAGCGCAGAACCCACAGAAATGGGACATGGCTGCTCTCCAGTCCCTTTGCCAGCTCAGTAACCTGCTCCTTTGACAGAAAGCACTCGCTTCCAAACGACACGTAAACTACAGAAGCGGGCGGGTGATTGTCCAGCCATCGCAGGCACTCGTTCTGTTCGTCGGCCGGGATTGAGATGGTCTCCGGAAGAAGAATACCGACCGGAACCACCCGCTTTTTGTGCACCTCTTCCATATAATGAATATACTTACTTTCTAATTCAAAGCTTGATCTGACGACCATAAGCTTACACGCCTCCTTAGATTTAGAAAACCGATCGTTAACTGTCACGTCTCCTCCACCCTGGCCGTTATACGATACTATCAATGGGCTCGCTTCAAATGTTTTCAAAGCTATGACAGACGATGGATAACCCGGCGGTGGTGTGCATAAATCCTCAACGGTAGTTTCCCCAGCCTTGATTCTGCTTGGCGATCCCAAATATCCCATGGCCGCGGCACTGAATATACAGAAATAAATGGCCGGGATACCAAACTTGGCAGCAACAGTGGCAGCCCAGTACTGGGAAAAATCATGAATAATATAGTCCGGTTGAATCCGGCGCAGAAGGTGCTCAAAGGGTTTCTCGAGGCCGTCGAGAGCTATCTTCAACACCTCTGCCATTTCGATGGGAATGTCGGTGGTGTTGTCGGCAGAAGGAGGCAGACCCTCCACAGAGGGCAGCGGCAGCTCCTCCATATCGATTTTGCCTACCCACTTTTCATCTAGCGAGTACTTTATCTTCGATATATTGCCTGGGGTGGATAGAAAGGAGATCCTCAATCCCTCATCTGAAAGTCTCTTTGACAACCCCAGAAAAGGAGAGAAGTGTCCCTGCGCCAGCCATGGAAACATTAATACATGAAGGGCTCTGTTCTCCATTTTGAATAATCCGCTGAGAAGTCTTTGGACTAAGGAAATAATTCTAGTATGGTTCCGAGTTGAAACTCTTGCACGCACATAACAGGCGTCCACGAGGCTTCTTATGAAGAGACGCGAAAACCTGGGTCAATGTGATGCATCTTCTCTGGTTAACGGGAACCTACCATTGTGTGGATGATATGAATCCTGGACTTCAAATCAGATATTTATCGAAAACAATTTAGCGGAAATGTACTAACTTGCCTTTTCCTATCTACTTGTGTCAATGATATGAATTTTGGACCTCAAATCATGTGTACTCAATAAGTTGTATTATCAGTCTCTTAAAGCATAAACATATTAATTTGTGTTTTTGAAAATTGTGAATAATGCGTGTAAGTTGTAGCTTAAAAAAGTGGGACACATTATTGTTGAACCATTCATGTTCTTGTAATTCTATAAATACATTTTTATAGGGTGAAGAGGTTAGAAAGTTTTTTCACTCCATTTAATAAAGACCTTAACTTAACTCTCTTAGATTCCTCTTTAAAAATTATGTTGATATATATCTAGATAGTACATCCTTTATAATTATGATACTTCCATCTTGAAAATGTGAAAGAATGAAGGGTGTGTGTTTCAAGTTATTGTCAAACATATTTAACTTATTATTTTCATTCAATATATTTTTAACTCAACAAAACAAAGGAAACTATAATAACATTAAATTATAATTGAAATATATAGAACTTGTAAAATTTATATGGAGGGGTTAGTTTTAGAATAGATTTTACTTTTTATGTCACTATACATATATGCTTGAACTTTATTTATTTTTTTGCGTGTTCTTATTTACTATTATCTTACTTTGTTATACCACCATGTCTATTATTTCATACCACATGTTTGTATTGGAACTAATTATGTTCATAATTTTACATAAAATATCAAAATTTTATACAAGTTAGATATTACAAAAAATATTATTTGGATGTTCGTGTCCCTAAATTTATTAGAAGCTATTTTATGAGGATGAGAAGATTCAATAATTTAAGACGACCATTGTAACTTTAATTTTTTCTATTTATATAATGATAGACATTTACATTTGTTAAACACGTCTCATGCAAAATTACATATAAAAAACAAATTCCTACACATAGATAACTAAAAAAATAATATAAACTATATATAAGTAAATATTACTATCAATATAAATAAATGCAATTGTCAATGTTCAATATACATAAGTAAAAATCATATTAAAAATAAATAATTTTTTATGCCAATGTCAAATATACATAAGTAAATTCCATAATGAAATTGTAAGATAAACATTATAATATAAATATCAAAGTTAATGTCAAAGTACAAATTCTCACGTGGTACTGTAAATGATCAACCTCATATTATATATAAATATCAATGTTAATGTCAAAGTATAAATGCATGTGATACTCTCAATGATGGACCATCATGTTTACTTCTAAAGTCCAAATCACTCAATAATATTCTACCTTTTTCTATCCATACAATTTCATTGTCACATACATTGTTTAGTTTCATTTTTGAATGTTCCTTAAGAGTATTTAGTGTGAGAATAACTCTTAATGATAATATAAGTCACTAGGTTACTTTATTTCATCAATTTATAAGATCCATTTTTTTCTTACATTGGGATGGTTCTCTTTTCAAAGTAATCTATGCGTCCTGCCCATTCTAATGATATAGAGCCATAATATCTAGATGATATGGACCATGATACTCTAGATAATCACGCTTTACACATTGTCATTTGGTAATACATTTAAAATTTTATGGTTTTATGAATCATATATCTATATTTTCTATAAAATTAAATTAAAAATAATAGTCATATCACCATATTTCTATATTTTTTAGTGAAAAAAAAAAATGGTTGTATGGTCATACTTTGCATTTTTTCCATAAATTATTATTAAAATTTTAAAAATATTTTATCACATGAAATAGGGCTTAGGGTCTGGATTTTTTCATTCTAGACTTTTTAGAGGTTTTACAAAATAATACAGTTAGAATTGATGTATTTCTAGTCATACTTTTATATTTTTATCATATAATATAATTAAAATTTTAGAAATGTGATATTATCTAAGATTTAAGGATTGTGAATTTTCATTTTCACGAATTTTTAGATTATTTAATTTTTAAGATTTTAAATAATTTCAACTATAATCAACATTTAAATTATGATGGTCATATAACTATATTTCTATATTTTTACCATAAAATACAATTATTTAAAAAAAAAATCATATACCATGAAATAAATAAAAATTGAAAATACATATTTAAGATTTTTTTTTTCATTGTAATATTTTAATAAAACAAGAGAAAAAGAATCCAATAAAAAAAAAACTAAATTCTCATAACCTACCTAAAAATTACCTTCACCTAAACTCTTGGTAAGCTACAATAATTAAACACATGCCTTCAATGTCTTGGATTATGGAGATGATTGAATAAGAGTTTCTAGTATTCCACGTTTATCATATGTTTTGTACTACATGTGTGTTAGCTACTCAATGTCCGCTTCTCCAATCTAACTTTTAAAGATTGACTGTTCGCTTTCAATGATATCAGCCTTCAACAAAAATTCATTGTGGGACCTCACAAATGATTTCCTTTCCTTAGAAAAGATTTAACTATTCACAATCTATTCGAGTCCAAAATTTTCACCATTATTTTAGTCTGATGTACGAACACGTGCCTTTCACATTCTTGTAAATATACAATTTATTTGATCTATCAGCCCCACATACCAAATATCATTTGCTATGCTGCTTTAAAAATTGTGTAATATTGCTCAAATAACTTTGTAGGGGACGGTGTACATACACTACAAGCTTTAGATAATGAATCTACACTTCGGAGTGCTTATTCTTCATACAAATTAGCATGTTTAAGATGTCATGTTATAATTAATTTTATTTATTTATGTATAGATGAACACAAGTGAAGATTATTAGAATTTATGTTAAGTCATCGTTATGTAGATGGTATCAAATATTGATTCTTTTTTAAAAAAAATTAAAAAATATTACAATTTTAACATAAAATCTGTACCATTTCATACTATATCCCATATAACAATGGATCCACAATAACAACTAAAATATTCTGACTTTGTGTTTTTTAAAGTTAATTTCAGTTTTTTTAATTTCTTAGTGTCATGTCAATTTTTGTTTCAAAACACTATTTTTTATCTTCTACATTCCTTTTTGTCTTTTTACAATGAAATCTTTATGACATTGCATCCCAATATCAAGTTGGGCTATAGACATAACCACTACCAACAAGATTTAGGCAAGTTTGGAGGTCGTAGTGTGGTTAGCTAATGAAGTCTTTACCATGTGTAAATTAGGTCAATTAAGAATGTTAAACTTTCATGGATATTGAGAATTCATAATTTTTTAAGGCATGGAACTGCTAAGCTACCTAAACAAGTAAAATATCATTTGCAGATTGCAAAAATATGAAAGAAGAAAACTTTCTTATTTATATATTATTTTAAAAAATTGTCATATAATTTACTGAGTAAAATAACCACTTTTATAAATGCATTCGATTAGAGATCTTCTTGTAGAAGCTAAATGTGTACCTAAGTTATCACCCAAGAGAGAAATGAGAAACTGTAGATTTTCTAGATGAATAATACACATTCTTCTTTATCAATTTTTTAGGAATACCTAAATACTGACTAGTGATGTATTGCAATCTCATGCTCAATTTTACGATATCTTACAACTCAAATATAGAAGTAAAATCATCACTATATAAAGATAACAATATTCCATCAAAGTTGAATTTTTTTTTTGTTCAATTCTTGTGGATATTACTCGTGGTTTTGATCTAGTAATTGTAAATGAGTTTCAAAAATTTTAATTAAAAATATCTTGAAATTATTAGATATAATTTGTGTATTTTCTATGTTTATTGATGTGAAAAGGATGTTTGTAAGAAGTGAAATGATCCTTATTATAGTGTATGTTGATTTAAGTGTAGTACGTTCTCATTTTTCTTGTGTATTATAGATGTCATTTTAAAACTTAAAATAAGTTAAATTTTAAATATTATTAATGGATTTTGGAAATCTTTAGAAAACACATTTCACTATAGATCATGAAGATCATGAATATACTTTATTTTTTGCATAAGAGAGATTGAGGAAATGTAGTTTTTTTGGTCTAGAATGAGCATTATACTAATGATAATCTTCTTTTAAGAAACCTACTTTTGTTTGGACTTAATGACCAAATTTAATTTGTACCATTTACATTCACTTCTATATAAATTTAGTGCCTATTAGAAGTATATTAACCTTGGAATTATTGTCTTAGAGGATCTAAGTCATACCTAAATCACTAGATGAATAAATTGGGAATCATAGAGACTCTAAGAAAAGTATATGACACTTCATTTCTTGCATGCAAAAATATATATGCATATCATTGTGCACCACAATCTAATGAAGCTAGCCACAAACCTATATCATCTCATGCATCTTAGATGTCAAAATAAGAAAAAATAACTAAAAGAGTAAGTCAAATGGAAATTGATTAATTGTGTAATGTTCAAAAAAGATATAGAATAATCAAATTAAACCAATTTTTAGATATGAAAATATTTTAATAGTTCAAAATTAATTAATTAGAAATGCATTTTAGATATGAAATTTATTAAAGAGGAAAATAACATAATTTGGAATGCATACATATTTATGATAAGTTACTTCATTTACTACAAAAAAAAAAAAGGATTTAACCATTTAGATTATATGTTTGACCTAGTTTACCCTACATATAGACTTGTGTACAAATGAAGGTTTAGGTTGCTAATCCAATAATAATATACTTAAATATAGAAAATAATGTATATTTTAGGGAATCTTAAAGATAGAACTCAATGTCAGTAAACTCTAATAGATGTTACAAGAGAATCTATGATTATACATTATGCACTAAATAAAGTAAAAGGAAGGTTTAACCTAAATAGTTGTTTCAATTAAATTGTTCAATATGAATTATTTTCTTGATACTACTTCATTTTTAGTAGCATATAATGATAAAAAATTAAACAAAATTAGATATATTTGATTTGATTTGACTTATGATAGATTGATCTAACAATAACAAATGGATAAGTATATGTAAAAAAAAAAAATTTGTTGAAATTATAACTATTAAGTAATATTTATTTATGAACATTAAATAGCTAAATATAGTTAATTATTATCATTCATGATATGATAACTTAATTAGATTATAGGGAGGATCATATTTGGATGTATTTATGATTTTAGATTCTATTATGAGGTTGAATATATGCATGACTATTATTTATCCTAAAGAGCTAAGACCTAAGAATAATCTTACTTCCCATGGGTATGTGCAAGATCATCATGAAAAAAATAGGCCCGTAAGTGGCAATAAAATTTAGAAAATTAGAGTTAGGCAACTTGATGTTAAAATTTGAATAAGTTTTCTATATTATTTCAGAAATATGTAACAATAGAATATGTAGAAAATTGAATGGTTTCTAAACTACTAGGTTTTTAAAAATAAAATAAAAAACTATTTGGTGAAAATTTAAAATTTCAATGCAGTAGTACTTAAATTTCAGGGAAAAAATAAGAAGTAGGTGTTTGTCTGACCAACCTAACCACAATAAAATGATAATATATTTTTACAATATTTTAGATTTAAGTAGGGGACTCATGTCCCAATGTGATGCATATTTTTTTGTAATTTTTTTCCAAGCAAATAATTAATTATGATTTTTTTATTACAAATTTTAAAAAATATAAAAACTCATATGTCTAACCACCTTAACTTGGTCAAAACTTCATGATTTTTTTTTTTTTTTTAATCCTATAGTATGTGAAGCATTTCTATAATGTGACGCATGTTTCAAATTCAAAACATATGATACCGTTTGAAAGCTATAGTTGTTTTTCAATCAACCTATCTATCAGGACTTTAGTCGTAATTCAAATAGAAAATGAATAATAATTATTTATTAAATTCAAACTAAAGCATAATTTATATTGGTGGAAAGCTGAGAATCTCCTTTAAAAACCCTTTTTGTTTCATCAATTTTGGGTAAAAAAAGATCATCAACCACATGGGTCGTCATATCACTTAGATATCGTCACTTTTTGGCCCATCATGATCCTGCACATACCCCCATATTAGTTAGTAGTAGCATATGTATAGATTGTGATTTTTTAATTATCAAAATTATGATGGTTTATCTAAATTTTTGAAGTCTCAATTTAGAACATGGAAAAACTAACCAATCATCCACTCAAAAGGGATCCTATGATGATATAGGTAGTGACATTTTCATACAAAATAGAATGCCTAGTAAATCATGTCATGATTCTAACATACAATAGCATGTCATTGCCATAATCTCCATACAAAATTATATTGATGATAGGAAACACAATAGGTTCTAAATTTAATGTGTCTAGATTACCATTTTCCATTATGATGGACCACCATATATGATCCTTTTTTTGACATTTTATATGTGTTATCATGATAGGACCCACATTTAGTAAAAATTATGAAATATATTTAGCTTTCAAGAATTGTCATGATTTATTATATTTTAAAAAATTATATCAAATTGAAGATAACTTCAATGCCAACTTCAATATCAACCACCTCCTAGGAGCACCATCTGTACAAAATACCTTCACAAATGCAAGAGAAGCAAAAGCTATTTCACCAAAACAAGTGAATGAATTGAGATACTTAAAATATATACTGGTATAACCTTTTAAAGGCAAGAAAAGAGTAATGGGTATAAAACTTCCTGATACGGGAACCAAAAGTACCCAAAATAACTAATTAATCTAGTCTACCTAAGTAAGCTTAAGAGGGTAAATGGTAAAAACCATTTACTCCAACACCCCCCTTAAGTGTAACTTAGGGAGAATTATTATGCTAAAATGAAGATGTAATATGGGTCCCGACTACACAACCATGTTAGGTATCCATTTATAATGAAAAAAAGAAATCTCTCACAACCGGAGAAAAGGAGAAAAACCTTGTGGGAAAAAACCCCTCTCCAAAAAAGAGAAAATAAAATAAAAATAATGGATGGATGGAGTCCACTCAATCACACCCCCCAAGGACTACATACATCATGTATATACAATCAATAGCCCCCCCATAAGAGGGAAAGAGAGAGACTATATATCCCACCCATAATGTATAATCCCCTGCAAAAATGGTAAGTGTCAAAAGACAAAACCTGATCCAATTTCGAAAAAACACTTGTCTCCCTTTTGGAAGAAACAAAACCAAATATAAATGTAGGTATGCTTCCCACTCTAGATAGCAATTAGCAAGTGAAATCCAAATGTAGGATGAAAATATCTCTAAAATCTTCTCATGTGTCACCAAGACCTTGGAAGATAATGCCACGAACCAATCAAGAACATGCCCAATCACAATAGAAGGAGACAAACAAGGTACTACTGGAAACTGATGTTGAACACTCTCCAAAGACAGAGATAGTTTGACAACATTTGTACAATAACTATCATCAAAGAGGAGAGATAACCCCTCAAATGTGTCCTCCAAATCTGAAATGTGAGACTCCACAAACAAGGAACCAATGTCCGACAATTAGGAATCTCAATAAGGAAGACAATGATAATCATATTGCTCAAGAATGATGGAAGTACAAGTAATGAAGGTGAATCAACTATCTCAAACAAAGAACCAGGAATATCTGAAGTAGCCACAACCTCATGGGTGATCCCACAAAGCTGGTTTACAATTTCTGAGAAGAACTGATTTTTGCTGAAATCACATATTTTTAGAAAATATAATGATTTATGCTTTAAAAGTTTCATTTTAAGGATTTCAATTGAAGAGGGTTTGATCAAACCACCTTAGATCAAACCCCCTTGGATAGAACCTCACTAGTTTTAAACCATACCTATAAATGAGTCTCCTTTACACCTATCAAAATGCTGATAAAAAATCACTTTTGATTTAACTTTTTGGGGATTAAATGAATTCATTTAAAATTTATTTCAAATGATTATGGTAGTCCTCAAAATGAGCTATCCCACGAATATAATTTTAATATGTTTTGGTTTTATTATGTATGTGTTTTTTTTGTTTTATTAAACATAGGTTTTTCACCGAAAATCAAGCTCTTTGTTTTACACATGTGGAAAAATAGAAAATTATCAAAATATATATATTTTAAATATGTTCGTGTTGGGTATTGATGTCCTTGATCCATTTAAATAAATAAATTGAATTTTGATACATACAGAAAAAGTTATGTTGTATACAGTCCACCTATGTTGAATTGCAATTGGTTTGACTTTGAAACTCAATTAAGGAAAAAATATTAAATAAAAAACTATGAGACCAAATGAAAGTGCTAGATATCGTAGTTAAAAATCTAAATTCAAAAAAATTATAATTTTATCATTCATACAAAAAAAGTTATGTTGTATATGGTGAGTGTCACTTTTTAAAAATGTTGTTTTCTGAAAAAAACTAGTTTTCATGGGAGATGGAAAAAGAAGTGCAATCTTATTCCAAAAATTTTGAAAAAAATATTTTTAGAATCTACAGACAAAATGTGAAGAGACTCTAGATAGTTTGCATCATCTTCAAATTCCTCACAGTTTAGCCGATATAGGTGCCCAAATGTGAAGATTTAGTTAATAATAATAATTTTAGTGTCCAGTTTGGCCAAAAATTGTAAACCACTATTGTGGGATCACACTCTGAATATAAAGTTTCAATAACCTCCAAAGAATCACAAGCATGGTTTATCTTCTCTGAAGAACAAAGAGACACATTGGTATTGGAAGGAGGGTCATCAAGAGATGGTGGAGTACCAGGATCTCCAAATGATTCTCAAAGGTAAGTCCAAAGAGCATAAGGGATCTCTAAATGACAAAGTGAATCCAAAAGGTCCTTGTCATTAATATGTTCAAAAATAACTCCATAGACTCTAGCCCTAAATCCTTTCCAAATCGTATGCCTACTACGTGTGTTTGGAATAGGAACTTCATTATACAAATATGGCAATAGATTCTCCTCACTAAGATGGGTGAGAACAACATCACTCTATTGTCTAAAATTCCCTTTCTCCAAAGAAACCATTATAACTTAACATTTCTTCAAAATTTCAAAGATAGTGCTTTCACAAATATAAAAAACTTTCAAAAAAGATTAACCTGATTTGCAGAAAAATTTGATGCAACCCATTGCTTGATCTCCATGCTAACACCAAGAAAACTCCATCAAACAAGTTAACCTCCTATAAGACTTGCTCACACTAATGAAGGGCGCTACAAAGCTTTTTAAACGGAAAAAAGGTACCCACGTTGCCAATGTGGGATTAATGTTCCCAAAAACAACTTCAAAAATTTGGGGCCCACTTCCTCTCAGCTGCATAGAAGCCCTAAAATGAGATATTTATGTTGCAAACTTTATAAAGTATAAATTTTGATTAAGATTGCCTTCAAACAACAAGAAAATAAATTCCACTCAACAAATTTGTAGTAGCAGCAAGAAAAATTGCCTCCCAACAACAGAAAAAAGAAATCGATCCTCCACCTTTCTTCAAATTGTAGTAGGAGATTGCAGCCAGCTCAACCAAGCTCCCAATCGGCAAAAAAATAAGACCAAATATTGGCCTTTTTGAGCAGCAAAAGGTAAATCGATTTGCAGAGAGGAAGATGACTTGTCCAAGAAAACATGCCTCCCAACAGGTAAAAATAAATGCTTCTGCCTTCAAACCACACGTCAATAAACTAAACGCCTTCAATACAAAAACTGAGCTTTAAGATTTTATTAGCCTCCAACAAAAAACATGCCAAGAATTGGTCTCCAAATAGCAAAAGACGTTCCTTCAATACAGTGAATGAAATATGGATATGCTAGAGGGGTCCAATCACTACCTTTCAAACCTTCACAAGTTACCAATGAAGGCACGAGAGTCTCCATATGGAAAACACGCCCAACAACAGTTTGAAATGCCTCCAATCAATAGAATGTCCAATCGTTGCCTCCAAAATAGGAATTGAGACCTCTAATGACATCAAAAACATGCCTCACAGAAGGGAAAAAATCACACCAGTGATGTTCAATTGCATTCACCAGCGACAGGAAATTATAATTATCGGAAATAAGGAAAATAAGGCAATTTTGAAATTTGAAATTTTTCAAACGTAAAAAAACAAAATAAATGATCTTAAACAACCTCTGATGAAAACTCTCAAAGGAAGGATAGCAGGGTGGTTGGCTCTGAGACCATGTTGGTGTCAACCACCTCCCAGGAGCACCATCTATAGAAAGTACCTTCACAAATACGAGAGAAGCAAAAGCTATTTCACCAAAACAAGTGAATGAATTGAAATACTTAAAATACATATTGGTACAACCTTTTAAAGGCAAGAAAAGAGTAAGGGGTATAAAAATTCCCGGGAACCAAAACTACCTAGAATAATTAATTAAATTATTCTACCTAAGTAAGGTTAAGTGGGTAAATGGTAAAAACCATTTACTCCAACAATCCTTTTTTTGACATTTTATATATGTTATTATGATAGGACCCACATTTAATAAAAATTGTGAAATATATTTAGCTTTCAAGAATTGTCATGATTTATTATATTTTAAAGAACTATATCAAATTGAAGACAACTTCAATGCCAACTTCATAAGGGAGAACTGCATATGATTGAAATCCAAAAATGAGTTGTAGTTTACCGTAATTCATTTAGGTGGGTTTATCTACTCTATGCCAATGTGCATTGTCTAAATGTTTTATTGAAATCATGATGAAGTGTTGAAGTTATGTGAAAATATTAATCATGGTATGTCCTATATCATTCTTCCTACCTCATTCCATGTATTTTTCAATCCACCTTGACCTTGTCATGTTACATTTTAAGTTTATGGTAAATATTTTTTATTTAATATTGCAAAGGCAAGTATTTACCTATAGCTTCCATGAAATTATTTTAAGGAATTCCTTAATGGCTCTCATGGGGCCCTTTGAGTCGAAAAAACATCTTGTAGATGTCATTTTGAGTAAAACAAATTATGTTTGTATAACCCATCAAATTAGAATTCTCATTTTATTTTTGAATCAAAATCAAACAATACTTGTAGACATCCTCTTTTCCATAGAACCCCTGTAACGAACACTGATTTCTCCTTTATAAACTTATTAAACTTCTTTAACAAAACACCATAGTTTTTTTATACATAATTAAATACATCACAATGGTTCTTTAAGAAATGTATATAAAATTCAAATTTCTTATACAATTTTCTGATTCATAGTAATAAGTGAGCAGACTTTTATTGAACATGAGATGGAATCAAAATAAAGTTTTGAAACCCTACAATTTTTACAGACGTGGTAGAGATTTGAAATAGCATTGACGGTGGGTCAAAACTAGAGAAGGTGCTTAATAAATTCGCGTATGTAACTCTCTTGGATTTCCTCCTTCCCAAACAAGCTCTCTCTTATTTTCTCCATATTATGCACCAAACGTTGCCCTTCGTCTCCCACCATAACTTCCCTCACACATCTGCTAATTTCTTCCGCTCTGAAACTCCCATTTTCTTCCCTGCTAACCTCCATGCCGACTTGGAGTTCCTCGACCACAAGCCCTGATCTGCAAGTCTCTTGGACAACTCCAGAATAGGAGAGATGTGTCCGTCCGCCAGCCATGGGAACACCAATACATGAAGGGCACTATACTCCATTTTAAGTAATCCGCTGACAAGCCTTTGGACTAACGAAATAATTGAGATTATGGTTCCAAGTTGAAGCTCTTGCGTGCACATAAGAGGTGTCAACGACGCTGCTTATGAAGTTGTGTTACCAACATCAACTCGAATCATCCCCGCGAGGCAACAAAAGAGACCAAAACCTACTAATTTGAAGGTGGTAGTTGGGTCAATAAGATGCATGTCTGTGTTTAATAGGAACCCACCTTCTTGTATGGATGATATCAATTTCGACTGTAAGTTTAATTTATAAGTTTGTTTGGTATAGTTGGTTCAATAAGATGCATTGTATGTAGTTAATATGAACCTACTTATTTGTGTGTATGATATTAATTTTTTAATAGGGATCTACTTTCTTGTGTGGATGATATCAATCTGTTAAGCATATCGATGATATGGATTATGATTAATGGCTGTAAGTTTAATTTATTAGTTTGTCTATTATAATTTATAGAAAGTGAAAATTTGGTTGAATGTGTTTTATTTAGAACAAAAAGTGGGACACACTATTATTGGATCGTCCATTGTCCTCGTAACTCTATGAATAAATTTATATTGGATGAAGAGAGTAGTAGGTTTTTTTAACTCCATTTCCTCTAGTGAGATCTCAAATGTAAGTATCTTAGATTCTTTTTCAGAAATTATATTGATATGTATGTATTACATCCTTCACAATTATGATACTTCCATCTTAGAAATGTGAGGGAACTAGGGGTGTGTTTTTCAAGTTATTGCTGAATATATTTAAGTGATTATTTTCATTTAGGATTTCCTAAATCAAGAAAACAAAGAAAACTAAAGAAATATTAAATTATGATTGAAATATATAATTTATAAAATTTATATGACATGGCTATTTTTAGAATATGTTTTATTTCAATTATGTTACTATACATATTTGCTTTAAGCTCCTTTAATTTTTTGCATGTTCTTATTTACTATTATCTTACTTTTTTATACTACCATGTCTATTATTCCATAACACATGATTGTATTGGAACTAATTATGTCCATACTTTTACATAAATATCAATGTTAAATGTCAAATTACCAATGGTTATGTCGTACTATCAATTGTCATCCATCATTTCTACTTCTAGTGAGGTGACCCTTGGAATGAGAATTATACTCTTTATGATTAATAGAGTGTTACATAAATGTACTAAAAAATAAATTAGAATATTTATGTACTATAAGAATGAACTACAACATATGTATGCATATTTTATATAAAGTTAAAATATAAATAAGTTATCTCAACTACTCATTATTATTGAGTGAAGCATGTATGTATATGTGCATTGCACTTGAACTAGGAATGTCAATCATTAACTAGGAAAAATAATAATTTTGAATTATACTTGTAGAGTTATAGAATTTCATGAATATAGTTTAAATTTTATAATATATTTTAACATAATTTAAATTATACTTGTGTAGCTCTAGGATCTCAATATCATATCCACCAAAATTGATATACATGGACTCATTTATAGTAACACTATGCACAATTACCTCTAAATTTTCCAAAGATCTCTCATCCAATAATTACATAAATAATGTGCGCAAAGGAATATGAATGTGAGAGGGCATCAAATCTAAAGAAATTAGCTCTATGAAAGTCACGCCCTAACCAAATTTCTCCAATATGACATGCATGGAATGCTAAGTAGTAATTATAGATTTTCCTAAACATCATGATTGCTAACCACCAAAGTATGATCTACATTAGTCTACATGTATAGGTTGGGAAGACACTAGACTCTTGATGCAACCAAAAATTCACAACATGTCAAATAAATTTATTATTAAAAAAATACACCAAACTCAAAATACTTCTGAAAAAATCTTCTTTATTTCTTGTTCCATCATCCCAAAATTGAAAACAAACTTCCCTTTAAGTACAAATATGAAAATCACCTTTTTTTTGGCAATTTTTTACAAAATTCAGAAAATCCAAAAATTATTTTTTTGTTAGTTTTTAGCAAAATCCGAAAATTACCTTTTTTGATAGTTTTTATTAGCTTTCTTAACTTGCCTTTTTTTGGTAATTTTTCATGTTTTAACAAAAAAAATTAACTTTCCTTGTTTTTGGTAATTTTGCATGCTTATTCATATGGCCTATGAAAGTTTCCAATTATTTGAAACTAATTAAAATGACACTAATTGTCTAATTAATAATTTAATTACATATAAGAGTTTCAAATTAAATTAAAAAGTAAATTGAACAAATTGCTCAATTGGACTCCTAAGCCAAAACTTATGACCTCTAGGAGTTCCTACATCATTCTTCTCTGGTTGAAAAAAACACAACTCCTGCAAGTTATGGTCTTTAAATGGTTTGTCACCTTTTTTATTCAACTTCTTCAATTTTCATTTGTAGATGCCATGCTCATCTTGAATCCATCTCTCTGTCTTATCTACTTGAACATTATTTCTCAATTTTCCTTGCAATTTGATCTCTTCCATATTTTAGTCTTCCTCTCTTTCTCCCTCTTTTCACATAGTTCATCTCCCACCAATAAACACTATTAAATTTTGGAAAATCATAAACACTAGTTTCCTCTTCTTTAGTAAAATAATGAAATTCACCCATTACCTCTTTCTCTACTGCAATAATTTGTACATCACCAATATTGGTTTCAACATTGTGTTCCTCTTTTCCCTTACCTTCTAAAAGATAATTTTCACCTACAATTCCTTCATCCTTTGCACTCACATCAACATAATCAAAGGATTCATCTTTCCTATCCTTTTCTTTCTTTGTTGCTCCAACATCATCTTCATCTACAACAATTTATACACTTTCTTTGGCTACAAAGAATTCTTCTATTTTTCTTATCTCATCTCTTAGTAGGAGATCTTCTCCTTCCTCACCAATTAACTCATCATACTTTGGACACTCAAAATTTATCATATCAAATTCTAGTGCAACCTCTTCTTTTTCACATGCAACCATTTCAATCTCCACAATTATGCCTTTAAAAATACATGTCTCAACTTCAGGCTCATCAATTACTTCATACTCATTCTCTTCTTCTTGTTTTGTGCTACATGCATGACATTCTTTTGCATCTTCTTTTTTACCTACAATCAAAATATCATTAGAAAGATAATAAAAATTATCTTCAACTCTTTTTTGTTTTCGTTTACTCCTTTAAATCTTTACTCCTAGTTCTTTCACTTGCTGCTACAACTCTATCATTCTAACTCTTATTTCTTCTTGTTGTCTCTCTCTAATTTTCTCAAGCTTAGGAATCCTCAGAATCCATCTAGTGACAAAAGTCTTTTTCTTCTTCCAATTTTCCATCTTTAAGGCTTCACAAAACCTTAACACAAATTTTTAAATCCTCAAGTTCTTCACATATAAACTACCTCATGTTCGACGATCTATTTACAAATCTTCAACACTTTTAGGTTCTATTGCAAACTGCCTCACACTCGGTGATCTGTTCACAACCACAAGAACCTCTGCTTAACAAATCATTTCTTTTACAAATTGCACATTCATCTGCAAAGAGAAAAATCTATACACATACCAACCCTTAGGTCTTGGTGCAAATTGTCTCCAATCAACACTTCTTCCTGCACACTCAAGATCTTGCTCTAATACCAGACATGATGCAACCAAAAATTCACATATAAATTAAAATTATTATTAAAAAAAATAGACACCAAAACTCAAAATACTTCTAAAAAATTCTTTTTTATTTCTCCTTCCATCATCCCAAAATTGAAAATAAACTTCCCTTTAAGTACAAATATGAAAATCACCCTTTTTGGCAATTTTTTACAAAATCCAAAAAATAAAAATATTTTTTGGTAATTTTTAGCAAAAATCCGAAAATTACCTTTTTTTGGTAGTTTTTAATAGCTTTCTTAACCTGCCTATTTTTTTGGTAATTTTTCATGCTTTAACAAAAAAAAATTATTTTATTTTTTTAAAAAGTAATTTTGCATGCTTATCCATATGGCCTATGAAAGTTTCCAATTATTTGAAACTAATTAAAATGACACTAATTATCAAATTAATAATTTAATTACATACAAGAGTTTCAAATTAAATTAAAAAATAAATTGAACAAATTGCACAATTGGACTCCCAAGCCAAAACTTATGAACTCTAGGAGTTCTTGCATCGACTTTCTAACTCAGTGATGATGTTGTTCACATATACACTAACATCTAATAGAGGGATTCACAAATACAAGAATATCACTTTATATACCCTCATCAAGTCCTTTGAAACAAATCATGTTGAATCATGTATATGAACATAATTAATAATATTGGTATTGACATTGTGTGATGATTAACTTGTGGTGTTGTAGTTCTTGCCACCAAGGCTCAAACCTCAATGGGGTGTTATTTTTGATAGTTTATGTTGGGGTTTATTTAACCTATTTGTGGCCTCTCCGGTTCATATCTCTGGGTCAAAATAATTTATCATTTTGATTCATGGGAAAAAGGGGGGAAGTTCTACATAGAACATCACTCTTTCTCCTACTAAATCATTCAAGGATTGTTCTAAGAACCCTAATACGATTAGATATCAACCTCTCAAGGTGAGCCAATTCATAATTAGGAGGACTTAGGAGAGGGTGTTCTTTTAGATTTAAGGGGTTCACCACCAAGTAAATGTTAGGAAAAGACAATGTTTGAAAACACACTATGATATGCAAAACACTTAAAATGAGCTAAATGAAACATACAAGTATTGAAAATGAACAACTCCATGTTAGGGTATGTGTACTTGGGAAGCTTAGAGATGCAATTAGGATTTTGGAAATGTAAAAAGTCTACCAAAATATGCCTTGGAGGACTAAGACGCCCAAGAAGGTGGTTTAGTCCCACTGCTATTTTTCTAGGCAAACACAAAATTTTCAGATGCCGAAATAGAATCTTGAAGAATCTCTACAAGATATTCTTGGGAGGACTAAGATTCCCAAGATGGCATTTTAGTCTCGCTTTGAATTTCTAATTTTTTTTTAATGTGGTTATAAGCTCCTAGATCTGCAATTGCTTCCTTTCAGATCTCAAGTTCTGAAACAGTTGGATCTGACCTGTAGGTGAGTTTTGGTGAAGATGACAACTTTGCAATGCAAATTTGCAACTATGACAAATTTTCACTCCAAGTAATCTTCAAGTCTTCAACCTAGATCTGCAAACACAAATATACAAGATAGGAAAAATGTGTTGATTGTTAGTGAATGGGGGTTTGCCTTGGTCAAACCCCTTGTTGGTAATTAAACCTTGAAATAATATAGAAATAATGAAGGAAATGGTGAATGAACAACATGTAATGCTACAGCCCACCAAACCCTTGTAAAGGTTGCAAACTTGTGTGAAATGGCTACAATGGATATGGATCTTGAAATGCTTACTTTCTTACATCAAAACCCTACATCACAAATTTTAGCACAACAACGCACATGATGCAAGAATGGCCGCTAACATGATGATTGAATCTTGATGATGGCTCCAAATTCTTGATGGATTGCTCTTGAATGCTCTTGATCTCATAAATTTTCCTTAGGAATCAATACTTGAATGCTTAGGATGAAAATGAATGAATGCACCTTGTATTTATACTTGTCTATGCTTAATATCGTGAAATTGTATCACACGAAGTTGACATATGAATTAATTGGATGAAGGAGATTAAATCTCACCAGAATTTGAAATTAAACCCCGAAAATGACTCAAGGAGGACTAAGATGCTCTAGGTGCCGTCTTAGTCCCAAGTGATGAAACTTGGGGCACACACACTAAAAAGGGGTCTGTTGATGCCAAAAATTGACAAGGTAACAACTTTATGGGAAACTCGGTTAAAGGGGGGACCTATTGCACTAAACTGAGTGACCTCCAGATTTTTAAAGAAGTCGACTTTTTCTGTAACTGGGGTTGTGAATGGGAAAAGGAAGCAAATATAAAAATAAAAGATCTAACTAGGGCGATGCACCAATATTTAGATGTAAGGCATCATAAATCTATCTTTTGGATGCAATTTAAGGGCCCATTCAACAATCTACTATGTCCCAAAATAATAATCATCAAAGAGAAAGACCTGAATAATTCATTCCATAACATAAAATAATTTGCATAGAGATTTATTGAAAAGAAAGAGTCGGAGACATGGTCTTAAATCAACATTCTATTCAAATCATTAAAGTTGCAAACAAGCTATTCAATAACAACACAGTATGATGTTTTCAAATAGTTAAGAAACAAAGAGGCCAAAATACAAGGGCATAGTCTATGAGTCTTTACAATTATCTAACAAAACAGGCTTGTTGTCTTCCTAATTCTTTTGCAGGTATTCCGAACTAGAATTTGGTTGAGAGAAGCAGTATATATAGCCAAAGGCTTCCACTGCTTGAAAGCCCATAATAGAAAAAATTCTCGATCATGAGAAATGATGTTCACAACAATGACTCATCATGGTCGTTGCAACAAAAAATATTTTGAAGCATTAACATAGTCACCCGCAAGCCAAATGCATCCCCTACAAATGATGGCAGTGGTCCTAGCATTTGAAACAACTGAAGCCTAAGCAATCACGTGTCGTAGTCCCATAGAGTTGGTTAGAATGCATGGCAAGATAGCGAGGCTCGAACTTTGTTCCATCCTTTCCATGAATGAAATGTCCACTTTGAGGACAAGTGGAGGAGCCCTTAGCATATCAGCACCACTATGGGGCCCGCTTAAAAGTGTACTTGAGAGGAGGTGATGTGGCATGCGATCGGGGCCCTAAAGAGAGCCATAGGAAAGCAGCCAAAAAAGCCCGATCTATTGACATGTGGGGGCAGAGCGGGGCTCAGAGGAGAAAGGAAGGGAAGTTCCCCTTCGATGAGTGATTAGATGACATGTGGAAGCAGCGGACTGAGTCCGTTGAAAGGATGGATGGAGGACTTCAAAAACATCAGGCACAGTTGGAAGCGAAGAAAAACAACAAAGAAACCTGAAGGGAGCATGGGATATATTTAATATCCACAGCTTTTGGCGACTATCAAGGGCTTGCTTGCGAAATGATGAACCCAAAAATTTCTAGTTCCATGATTAGAGCCTTATTCATTGAGCACTGAAGTCAGAGCCTAGAAAGAGCGATCTATAGGGGCAACTAATCAGCCTCGAAAGGTGTTGATATGGTACACACATTCTCGTGTGCTTTGTGCATATCGATTACCTCCTTAAAGGGAATCATCATAGATATCCTAGACCCAGACTCAAGCTGAAAGAGCAGTCGCAGGATCTATTGAGTGACACCTTCTATATCCTCGGTGGTAGGAGGATGGCTAAAGATCTGGAAAGCAAATAAATATTGCTTGTTCTCCTCAATTTTGGCTCCAATTTTCTCCACGGTGGCCACCGAGTCATCATAAAGAAATGGAGAGGGCAAGCCCATCTAGGTCAGCTGGGAAAACTTTGCCTGCATGCTATCCATAGCTCAGCCTAATGTGACCGAGAAACATTGAGCATGGAGGGTGGCTTCATGGCAGCATATAAACTCCCTTGTGATCTTAGTGGTTGACCTCCGATTTTCAATACCTTCACACACTAGATCTTCATTTGGCACTGTGTACAGCCTCTCTAGTAGCTTCTTTGCTTCGGGAACCTTTTCCCTTATGAATTTTAGGAATTGTTCCATTGTGCCACGAACTTCCCTACTTAAATTTTTCGCCTCCGCCATAAACTGAAGTATGGGTTGAAGAGTCTGACATAAAGCCTTGACCCTTTCCCAGTAGGAAGCATATAGTTGTTGGGCCACTAAGTGGAGGTCTGACTATGGAGCAAGAGTTTGAGCAACTTTCTTCAAGAGATTAATCTTTGCATCCTTCATCCCAATCTCTTGTGTTAGCCTTGTAATTTGTTCTGCAGTAGTGGAGAGTTGCTCCTGCAAGGCTCTCTACATGGCAAGCTACCTTTCCTCACCCTGGCTTTGGGTCGTAGACTCTCTTTCTAGGGAAATCTTGATCTCTTGGATGTCTTTTTCAAACTGAGCCTACTGGCTCACTAAATATGTCTCCTTCAATTGTACCGTTTGCTCCAACTAAGCGCACAATCGTTGCAACTCTTCATCCTTTTGATAAATCTCCTTCTCCGCTCGGGTCAACCGATCTTATAACTCCCGATTCCCTCGCTATAGCTCAACCACTTGGTTGGATTCCTAGGATTGGGATCTCTCTAGCTCCTATTGTAGGCTAGCCTATTCTACCTGTGTGCTTTGTGATAAGTGCGCAAAGTCTGCCTCCCACACCTTGTCATTTTCCAATAGGACTTTGGAATTCTTTCTTTGACGGCCTTGATCTCATCCTCCGCCTTCTTCAGCTTGTGACTAGACTTGAGAAATTCAGTGGTCACTACCCGCTGCGTTTCCTCCATGAGCTCAACTTTATCCTACGGTTGGGCAATGTACAATTCAAGTCTGACGGCATAGATGTCATAGTCATTGGGTTGCATTTCCCCCTATAGTTTGGTGAAGTTGGGATGCATGGTTGCAAAATGCAATGAATGTTGAGCCTCATTATAATTTTTTTGGACCCTTGGCTCTACTGGCTTCTTAACATCCTTTTCCCTTTTCTTTTGGAGTCGGAGAGCTCGAGCTTTCTTTGTTATATCACCTTGCGATAAGAATTGAGCTGGTGATTTGATGCATTCACTTGCAAAGGGTGTGTCGGGAGGGATAGCGAAAGGGAATGAGAGGCAGGTGACTTTAGATGTTTTCTTCTTTAGAAGGGAAACCATGAGCAAAGAGAAGGGAGAAATATTCCAAACTCTAGGTTATGAAGGTGCAGGAGGACTAATGGAAAATGGTGGTGGCAATGGAGATGTAAGGGTTCCATTTGCTAAAAAAGGTTGAGTGAGAGCTGACTAAGTAGAGACAAAAGGGGAAATAGTTTCAGATGCCAAGGGGGTGGTAGCGATAGATACGAATAGGGCAACAAATGTGGATTCTTATGGGGCTTCGACGAAAGATGAAGTAACTCTTGGGGAAGTGAAAACCATCTGTCTGATATGAGAAAACTGGGAGAAACCTCCCATATCCATTGCAGCAAGGACAAAGAAAGCTAGGCTAACACTTGGAGCAATGGGTGACATAGAGACAGTGGAAGAAACAAGAGACTAGGATTTGAGAAGAGGGAGAGAGAAAGATACCTGAGTGATGAATTTCGTCTTCGATACCTAGCTCACCATAGCCTTCTGTGAACCTTCTCTGGAAGCTACATCAGTGTGTTGTCTTTTGCTTGGTGGAGAGTTAAGCACATATACTACTTTCGTCGGTTGTTGCGTTCTCCACATATACTGATCCATTATGTGGGAGCAATTTTGGGTCCATTCCAACCTATTTTAATTGGTTATAAGTTTTGAATCTTGTTGCGAAGCATGTAGGTGTGTATGTTGAGCCGACAAGTTACATTTTGTATGATACATCTAATTTGGCCAACCTAATTGATGTTATAGGTGTTTGTAGATGAAGCAAATATATATGTAAGATATTTTTTGGTGTTTGGATGATAAAGATTCATATGTTAAGCAATTGTTGATGCAAATTGCGTGAGTATAAGGCAAATATAGAGCAGAGTAGTTTGTTAGTGTAGATCAAAAATGAAGTGTGTGAAGTTAGTATATTGAGCTTCAATGGAACTGTATCCTAGGGTAAAAGTACAAAGTTGTGTCACACTTTTGGCCAACTTATCAGCACAAGTGAATCTTAGTATTTATAACTAAAAATCAATTTTGGTGAAACATATGATCTAGTAAGATTTGTTCTAGATAAATGAAATACTTCTACAACTTTTCAAACTAAAATTGTTGGCTAAATACATATGTAACACCACTTTGAGGCCAATTTACTTAAAACACACAATTATTTGAAAAATTTAATGTTTCAACAACTCCTACTCATATAAATAATAATTTTTAAAATGTAAAAGTACCCTTTTGTAGATCCATAAGTGTGGTTTTAAAATATATATTTATTTTAATAGTTCAATTATTATTTATATTTAATATTTATTTTTTACTAAAAGTAAGTTATCACTACAAAAATATTAGGTTCATTATCATGCCAAGAAAAATACTAAAACTCAGTAAAAAAATTAAAATAAAATATGACGCCCTGGATAAAAGAATCGAGATTACGATAGCATAATTTATTTTATATTTTAGATAAATATTTAATATAAAAGTTGATGTGGACTGGAAACAACCATGTTTTAACTCACACACATTTAATTATTTATTTAAAAATATATATTCATTAAAATTGCAAAAAAAAATATCTATGCCCTAAAGTTTACAGTTATAAATATACAAAAAAAAATTGAAGGAAAAAAAACAGAAAGTTTACTATATAAAGCTTGACGTCTCATGTAACGTCATTTTTCAGCATTTTATCGGCAACTAAATTATAGTGATAATTTATAAAAAAAACTATATTCAAATAATTTTTTAATTTAAAAAAAAAATACAAACATAAAATATACTAAAAAATACACATTTTATTAGTTTACATCATTTAAAAATTCAAAACATATATGCCACTTTCTAGTGATTGAAGTTCAAAATTTAGATCAGTATTGGTCGTTTCCTTTATAAAAGTGTGACACAGCTTTGTACTTTTACCCCTCAACATGTTGTAGATGCATTTATATCAGTTCAAGTCTTGGTTATGAGCCACCACTCTCTTCCATATTTTCTTATTTTTTGGGCAGTGAGCACTTTTCTAATATACTATATAACTGGTTATAATATATTGTGAGCTAATCCTCACCATGGTTTTTCCCATTTTGGGTTTTCAATGTAATAATCTAGTGTTCATGTGTTATGTGATGTTGATGGTTCTTTTCATGATTTCCTTTCCTTCTACAAATTGAATATGCTATGCAGAATGAATGTTTAAATGTTTAAGTGGTATATTGATTCACCCCCCCTCTTAGTATTTCAGGTGTTCAATAAGCATACTATGATATTTTTTATTTAGTCATCTTTGAGAAATTCTCACTTATCGCCTTTCCAAGTTAGTGGAAATGGCTTGGGATGAATCTAAAAGGCTCATCATCCTCTTCCTCTTTCCTCCTCTCCCTTTTTTGAATGACTATTTTTATTGTTGGCTCTCTCTTGGTATCTCTCACACTCTCAGGCTCATGCATAACTCTCTCAAGCTCTCTACAACATAGTTTTTTCAACTCTCTTTTTTCTGGGCTTCTTCAATCCTCTATAGATGATATTGTCCTAATTTCATATTGATATTATAAATTTATTTTATTTTTCCCATAAGCACATTACGATATTCACATCCTATTAATCTTTCATTGTTGTCACTATTTTTATTTCTAGACGCACTTAGAGTAAGAAAACACACTATTTTCTATCTATTAATCTATCTTGGTTGCTATGGAGGTAGTAATACCAAAGTAGGGATTTGCTTGAGAAAAATCCCAAAAAATTCCAAAAATATATTTTTTTCTTTGTGTATAAAGGTTTATTGGAGAATAAGCAACTTCATTTGGTGACCCTCTTCTTCATTTTCTTTTGTCTTTTTTGTTATTTTTATTTAATTTCATTTTACAAGTAGATTTCTTCCTAAATCTAAGTTTGTGATCTTTATTATTCTTTACTTTAAATTCTCTTTTGTGTTTTGTGCATATAGGTTAACTTTTGTATCCAAACACACTTTCAATTTTGTTTCTGGACTGGAAAATAGTGCATCATACAAACATCATCACATAATGTTGGTGTTTGAGGCAATGACCTCTAGATTTCAACACTAAGTTCCCTATAATATATATTTTTTATTTTTATTTTTAAAAAGTTATAATTATTTCTAAGTTAGTAGATTTTGTCACCAAATTAATTTTCTTAATCATTTTTCTTATTTAATTTTATCTTTTTGTTTGAAAATATTTTTGTGAAAAGGATAATTAATACAAGTTTTAAAAAATAATTTTAAAAGTTATTGATTCATCCTAGTGTAAGTGCTGAAAATACTCCCAAAGGAGCTTAGATTTCCTTTTGTTAGAGTCAAATTTCAACCTTTACAAATCTTGCATAACTCAATACAAAATTTAAATAATATCTATATATATGTGGACTATTTTATACTTCAAGGTCAAAGTATTATAATACATATCATAACTATTACTTATGTTTAAATAAATCATAATTGAAACCTCCATATCACAAGGACCAACTAATATAAATTGACTAAGGTATCCATCAAATAAAATAAATTTAGAAAAATCATTTTTTTAAGAATATTCAAATGATAAATGTAGAAGTTGATAAATCCAACTTCACAGAACCCAAGAACACCTGCATTTAAAAATACCTGTGACAAGAGAAGAATGGAGGCAAAGCAAAAATGACTGAAAATTAGGAGATTATTATTCATAGAGGGAATCAAATAAAATACAATGATCAATCTTTATAAAAGGAGATTGTGCAACCCTAAAGAAACCATAAAGGGAAAATGTATTTAATAATTAAAATAATTATTAAATACCTACAATGCATAACTAAGTGAATCTTAAGAAAGGAATAAAAGGTGACTTAGTTAAACTAATTAAGTGAAATAAATCTTTTACTCTAACACCCCCCCTTAAGATGAACTTAGGGAGTAGCTACAAACTAAATACATGAAATCAATGAAACTACAAGCAAGAAAGAAAATGAGGGTCTCGACAATAAGGCCTGATCAGGTACCCATTTACAAATGCAATGCAAACTAAAGGAAATGGGTAAAGGAAAAAACCAAGTGGGAACAAACCTCCTCCCCAAAATAGAATGCAAAAAAAGGAATACAATGCACTAATGAAAGAAGGATAGGAGGTGGATTACATAATACCCCCCCTAGACAACTTCTATCATATAATTACATATACAATGTTCTCCATAGGAGAGATAGAAAGAGACAAGAAGGCCCCCCCACAATGAAGAAAATTTTGTCACAATGGTAGATGCTTGATGTAGAATCCAAAAATAGATCCTGAAGCAAAAAATTATATTCCTCCCCTTGGGAAGAAACAAATCCAAAGGACGATGTCGAAGAAACCCTATGAAGAGTAATGAACCAATCTGTCTCAAGATGTGTTCCATGATATGATGCTGAAGAATCTCTCTATCTGAACTGAAACAAATGATGTCAAATCCAAATTGATGTGGAAAATCCTGAAATGCAACCTCTGAATGCACTGATAATAGTGGGCATACAGTGATAACCTGACTATCAAGGTAGAGGACATGAATGTCCTCAAAATAATCCTCCAAATTTGCAATATAGGACTCCACAAACAAGAAAGATATGTCTTCAACATAAGAGTCCACAGTAGCTATGTCTGGAAGATGAATGATGCCCTACTACACTTAATCAGGAACAACATGAGATGTTGATGAAGTCTCAATATGAAGAGTGGGAACATGAATACAAGTCTCTAAACCATCGGCACATGCAAGACTTGTGATATACTCAAGCTCCTCTAGAGTACGATTATCATAGGGTATGAAATCTACATCTGCAAGAGGGATGAGACAATCTATAGTGGGATCCTCTGGGAATTGAGGGATATTAGAGTCTCCAAAAATCTCCCATAGACGTTGCCAAAGTGTGTGAGGACAAGAAATGTCAGATAAAGCACATAAAGTGTCAAAATCAACACTACAACCAATAACCTCTACAATATGATCTCGAATAATAACCCATGTAGATAAACCCCTTGATGTGTCTGGTGTAGGTATGAGTCCATACAAATGAGGCAAAATACCAAGCCACCTGAGATGTGTCAGGATGCCATGATGCCACGACTCATAGTTGTCCTTATCCAATTTGATCACATAAGGGTGAGTAGAAAAACCCATGATACTAACTCAAATAAAAAAATTAGATACTATAACTCTTAGCAACTATAAATTAGATAAACATATTCCATCTCATGTAAATAGATCCCATGTAGGTGCCAGAACGTCTAGGTAATTATGCAAAGTGTAAAAACACACAAAGTGGAATAAAATATACTTGGTAAATTTTATGATGAAATAGACTACAGATATGGAAAGAGCACTGAAACACCTTTCTAACGTCTATTCATTAGCACAAAACGAAGTCCAGAAGCAAACGTTACGCCCCCCAGAGTGCAAAACACAAGTTCTAACTTTGATTGGAAAAAAGTCAGTAAGACGGAAAAATGAAAAAAAAGACCTACACCACTAGATCTATCTTCAAATAAGATTTTTGGCAATATCTCATTTTTGAAAAATAGAGATTGTATGCCCATTTTACACCTGATTTATTGAAACTCCTCCAAAAAATACCAAGAAGGCCTTCATGCAACACTTGGGGCTTAAAAAATTAGCCCCTGGTCACATGAATGACTAGGAGGCTATGGCTTGGGGCTATTGGTCCCCGATATGACCAGGCGGAGGACTTGATACCGATGGGGGGATGGATCGAGGCTCCCAGTCCCCAATAGGACCATAGCTAAGTGTTTGAGCCCATGGGGGCTGGCAAGAGGTGGAAAATCGACGACTATGGGGAAAACTATCAGTGGTGCAATGGAGACCTGGTGGCTGCTAGGTGGTAGGAGGGCGGTGCAGCCCTTCTAAACAGGCAACAACTATTTTATTTAAAAAAAAAAATCCTCGTTCTACATGCCCTGGGGCCGTATGACCTTGGGGCCAATTTTTTTTTGCCTTTGGGTTCAACTATGGCCAAAATGGATGAATGAACAGTCGATTTAGGGATTTTTGGGCACTGCAGACTCAATGGCGAGGTCTGTTTGAGCCCAAAGTGCTCTGATCTGCAAGGTGTGCCTTGGATCAAGAGAAAAAATACTAAAACCCTCGAACCCAAGAAGCTCCAAAAATCTTTAAAAAACAAGAACAAGCAGTAGCAGGTCCACGCACTGATACCATGTAGAAGTTGATAAATCCAACTTCACAGAACCCAAGAACACCTGCATGCAAAAATACCTGTCACAAGAGAAGAATGGAGGCAAAGCAAGAATGGCCCTGAAAATTGATAGATTTTTATTTAGAGAGGGAATCAAATAAATTACAATGATCAATCCTTATAAAAGGAGATTTTGCAACCCTAAAGAAACCCTAAAGGGAAAATGTATTTACTAATTAAAATAATTATTAAATATCTTCAATGCATAACTAAGTGAATCTTAAGAAAGGAATAAAAAGTGACTTAATTAAACTAATTAAGTGAAATAAACCTTTTACTCTAACACTAAATACAACCATAATAGAATATTTAAATATTTTTTAATAATAACCAAATTATCCTATTCGATGACCTTTGATCATCTCAAACAATTGATTTGGTTAAAATATTGATGTTAATCTAATAGGGAGAGGGGCTAGTAGTCACGCAAGCTAACTTTGTGAGCATGTAATAGTTAGATGGAATATTGTAAGACCATTTTTTTAGAAATGTGAAATGGCCTCTTATCTATGTTCAAATAAGGTATGAAGGTGTGACTCAACATGCAACTTGCCACATTAGTACGTCTAGTGAGAAGTTTCCTAAAAATATCTTTTTAAAAATTCAAGCAATACTTAAATCATGGCATCCCTAGTAGTTGAACAAATGTATCATTTCTTGTTAGAACAATATCATATTCTTATTTAAAATATAACTTATTTACAACCTAAATGATTTTTATACCTTTTGGTAACCATAAATTGTGTCATCTCTAATATTTAAATCCAACACAATTGACCCAATAGTTGAACACAAAAGTACTTTTATTTTTATAAAAATAACACATTATTATTTAAAATACAACTTATAGTCAACTTTGAATGATCATAAAACTTTTTGGCAATCCTTCACATCTCATGGTAAAATACAATGTATTTATTGTCCTCACCTTCGATATTTCTGATCTATGACAAAATATTAATATGAAGTACTCAAATGCATATACATCACCTCCCCAATATTTGTACACATAAGAAAAATATTTTCTAGAGAACAACAATACTTGTTTAAATGAGAATATTATTTTATAAATGACACACTTATAGTGGATGGTTATGAAATTTTATATAAAATAAGAATTTTTTATGTCACTTGTTAATGAATGTATTTGTGTATTCTTTATATAACATTCATAGGATCTCATGTGTCCATGTACAATACATCTTGATCAACATAAATATTTTTATTTTATTTACATGTGAACTTATTATATACACCTAAAATTGGTCTGGAGCATCCTATTAATTAAATAGAAATTATTTGATTAATTATCCTAATTTCCTCTACTGTTTGAATAAATAGAAATATTTATTTATATAGTTCACATTTAAATTCATCTTAATTAAATAAACAAAATTAAATACTTTGTTCGATTTAATTATCAAATCCCTATTTCAAACTATCACTTGTTTTTTCTTAAAAGCAAATCTATCAATCCTAGGATAGTCACCGCATTTTTACAGTTGAAGTTAAAAAGAACATCATGATTTCTGTGAAGTAACATCTTCACATAGATTATAAAACTTCTTTTTGGGCTTTTAAAATAGAACAAAATTATATGTTGTGTTTGTAGTGATTAGGCTTATGCTCTCCCCTTAACTGGGTGACCAAAGTGCCATATTCACTTTTATTTCATGTCATTTACGCTTTATTAAATCCTTTAGCAGGCCTACCGTAGTGGGAAAAAGTACTCACCCTACGGGAATGACCTAAGTGGGAACAACCAAAGCCAGGTTTTCCAACCCACTATAATAAAAATGCAAGTTGTTGATGAAAGTCCAACTTGACGGTAGTAGGCAAGATAACCATTCCCAAAATCTTTGTTTTAAAGATTGGGAGGTCTCCTGAGGGAGTTCATCTATTTGCCACACCGAATGGAACCCTATCTATGAACCATAGAGTAGTTGCTCACCGAATCAATATCCATACATTGTCATACTCACGGTGCAAGGGGAGGGAAGAATCTACCCCCAAGACACTCACCATATAATTACCAAGGACCACTTGCTCAAGGGATTTGGTATCTACTTGTCACTTTGAGTACGTGCCTAGCAACGAAAAAAACACGGGCGCCCTCTAGGGGGTGACACTGCTGTGTGAGTCAACGTAATTCAAGATGTGGGCTGCGAGTATAATGATGACCTACTTGTCCTTAAGTGTGAGTCTGTTTGATTTGTATACAAATGTTAAAACAACCCGTCAAAATCAGTCGTGATTTTTGAACATACACAATCTTTTCAGTTTTAAAACACTTATTCAAAATTGCTTGCCGTGTTTTCATAAATTCATTTAAATCAGATTTAAAGATCATCTTGAAAACGTTAAGTCAAAACAATCAGAAAATCCATGCTGCGAAAGTGGAAGTCCACCACGTTTCTCAAAAGAAAAATCAAAGTCACGAAACCCTAAAGACCTCTCGGTTATAGAAACAAATTGAGAAAATAACGTTATCTATATCAAAATCGGAAACTACTTTTGCAACATAGAACTTTCATCCACCGATACCACAATTTTGCTAGGGGTCACACATTAGATTACGCAGTAGAGCCAATCTACTCACGAGCCTTCTTCCAGAGGAGAGCTCTCACACAATTCCACAACCATAGTCAAAGGATTCATCCTTCTTATCTTCCACAATCTCTAATACAGTATGCCACAAGAACCGATCATATTTTATAATAGAAAGTCTTAAAAGGTCTTGTTTTTAGCATTCTGGAAAACTTGTTTCAGTGCTTGGGGTCATTGTTCTAGCGCTTTCATGAAACAATGCTTTTGAGCTCTGTTTTAGTGCTTATAGTCATTATTTTAGCGCTTCTGGTAAAATAGCGCTTCTGTCACTTTTTACAACACTTCTGGTTTCTGTTTCGGCACTTCTGGGACATAGCGCTTCCATCATTTTCTCCAGCGCTTTCGGGCACTGTTTCAGTGCTTTTGTCCAAATAGCGCTTCGGTCACCTATTTCAGCACTTCTGGACTCTGTTCCGACGCTTTTGGGAAATAGCGCTTCTGGTGTCTATTTTAGCGCTTTTAAAAGAGAGTTCAAAATTTTTACCAGTCCACTAGTTTGTCATTTTATTCACATTTTTCATCAGAATCAAATTTCTTCTTATCAGAATCACTGTCTAGGAACCAAAGGCAGAAAGGTTTATACAAATTTCCAAACTTATCAACTGAAACAAGATCTTGCAAATCACAAGTGTCAAAAATCAAATACACAATCAATTACTACACTGAAGTTTCATTAACAGGATACTATCATCCTTCATCACGAAATGAATTATAGTAATTAACTTTTTAAACATTGTCTCATCAATAAAATTAGTCATCTTATTCGACTTTGTTTAAAAAGGTTCAATTGACACTATCCTGCACATAAAATCAATATTTCAGAAGAAAGGGCACAAATTTGTATGCCAATCTTAACTAGGTACCAAAAACAAAGACTCTTATAGCAAGAAATTTTAAACTCACAAGAAATGGCAGAAGAAAATCCTTGGAACAATCTAAACTGCAATGATAAGAACGAAATAACTCCAGAAGATATCCAAGCGGCTCAACAAGATCCCAAGTTTCACATATTTATGGAAAAAATTCTAGAACAAGACATGGAAAAATATCTTTTAATGTTAGCCGAATCATGGGCAAAACTTCCAAAATATTTTGATGTAAACCGTGGGAAGGAAACATTGGAAATGCATGAGACTGAGATACTACAACCTATGCAAACAATAGATCCAGTTGCTACTTTAACATCACAGATGCAAATGTTATAGCAACAAATACAAGATATGACGAAAGGGACTACCAAGTGATATGCGATATAGGACATTTTTCCTTATCCTTTCGACGCAACGGTTGGCTTGATACCTTTCCCTAGACATTGTGAGATTCCAAAATACAATAAGTATAATGGAAGAACGGATCCAATTGATCATATCAGAGAATTTAAAACAATGAGTCTTGAGTTTTCCCAAGAGGAAACTTATTTAATGAGATTATTTCCAAGGAGTTTGGGAGGATCATGCATGGAATGGTTTTCGAAGTTAAAACCAGGTATCAAAACTTTTGAGGAACTCGTCAACAGATTTATCTCTCAGTACTCATTCAACATCCAACACGATGTTACTATCAAAGATCTCTACAATCTAAAACAAAACAAGGGAGAAACATTCTTGTCTTTTCTCCAAAGATGGTGATGCTTGTTCGCTAGATATCCTAGATCCATTCCTGAAGAGGAAAAGATGGAATTGTTCATTGAAAACTTGATAGAAGAAATGAGTTATAGATTGGAACTACAATGTCCTCCAACATTTGAGAAAGTGATATAAAATGGTCTTAAGATCGAAGAGGCATTAGTCAAGAGAGGAGATATCAAGCATTTTAATGACAAAACAAACAACACAAGTAACTCCTCAAATAAATACTCAAGCTGTGAAAAGCCAAAATTTTGGCAAAAGAACCGAAATACAAATGAGACAACAAATGATCCCCAAAACATCAAACTGGTTTTCAATTTGACCGCGTCCACATCAAAGAATCAGAACAGTGAACAAAATTTCAAGTAAAATACAATACAAAGCAATGAAATCATAAAATCACAGTCGTATCAAAAACCGTCAAATCAGCGAAGGTTCACACCTCTGGGTCAAACAATGGAATCAACAATGAAAGAACTAGTTACTAGAGGTCTTCTCACTGCATGAGAAGCTAGATTCTGGGATCCAAAAGTCAAACCATCATGGTGGAATGACGCTGATTATTGCAACTATCATAATAACAAGGGTCACAAGACAAATGATTGTATGGAGTTGAAACATGTAGTACAAGATTTGGTGGACAGCAAAAAAGTGTATGTGGAAGGACCTCAAAATAACAATGATGATTCGGCCTTCAAAGATCCCTTGCCAAATTATGACAAAGGTGCATCATCCTCAAACAACAAAGGAAAGAAGGCCAATCATGTCTATGACACAACAATCTTGTGTCTATCTGAAGTCAAACATGATCATACAGTTATTGATAACATTGATGAAAGCGAAACTGACAACATTACCTCTTTGGATTTACTCCCAAACATGCAAAACTCTAATAATCAAATAAATGTCTTAAAAATAAGAGAAAATCAAGAACATCAACCCGCCAATGGGCTAACTAGGGGACAATCCAAAGTAATGTTAAAGGGAATTGGCTCCACACATGCAGTCCCACTTCCATCGAATTATGATGTTATCAATCAAATGCAAAACACCCCCCGAGAGAATCAAGAACATCAATAGGCAAACGTCATGATTAGGGGGCAAGCCAAGGTAGTATTAAAAGGAGTGGGATCTCAATGTGCGGTTGCTCCTCAATCTCATTATGATATTATCGATCAATTGCAAAAAAGCCCTGCACAAATATCGATACTGGAACTCCTTAAGTTGTCACCATCACATAAAGAAGTTCTTGAACAAGCATTAATTGGCACAATTGTACCAAATAATCTGGATGTTTGTCAATTCCAAGCTATGGTGGGACATCTGACTACCCCACATTATTTGTCATTCTCTCAATAGGATGATGTCTCATTAAACCATCCGCATAACACAGCATTGCATATTGAAGTATGTATCCATAATCATCATGTTAAAAGAGTTCTAATAGATGGGGGAGTTGGTCTGAATATTTCCACCCTCAAATTAGTCCGTGCACTAGGATATTCTGAAGATGCTATTGATGCTTGATAGAAAATGACCATCAAAGCATATGATGAGGAGGAAAGATCATCCAAAGGTTTAATTGTATTACCCATTCAAGTGGGACCCATGATGAAGCATATAGCATGTCAAGTATTAGAAAGAGAATTGACATACAACATACTCTTAGGATGACCTTGGATTCATTAAATATAGGCCGTACCTTCTACATACCATCAATGCCTGAAGTTTCCAATAAACGGACAAGAGGTGACTATAGTTGTTGATTATAATCATCCAAAACATTGTGACACATTAAGAATATCTCAAGACACCTTTGTCCCTCACAATAGGGAAGCTTCAAGCTCATCATCATCCAAGAATGAACAAAGTCCAAGCATCACTACCAAGTGGGTACAAAAGAAAGGTAAAGAAAATGAAACAAGTCATGTTGAAACAAGCAATCCGGATACACAAACTTCTCTATCAAACAAATTTCAAAAGCAAGTTCAGTTGACAGATAAAGGAATGGGACAGTACTCAATGGAGCAATCGCTTAAATTATCATAGTTAATGCCATCTCCTAAGCAATATGGTCAACCATCAATGATCAAACCTCCAACATCTTTACCTAGCACAGTTCTTCAAGAAACATTTATAAAATCCGGAACCATAGCAGAAGAAACAGACAATAAAGCAATCCTGGATTGGCTTTACAAGGATGAAGAAACATCAACATCAGAGATCGGTATCAAAAATGTTAGCATCAACACAGACAAGTATGGAAAAGGAAAGGCTATTCTTGAAAAGATGGGTTATGAAGGACACAGACCTATGGGATTAAGAAAAAAGGGAATCTCAAAACCTATCACACCTCTCACTCTCCACACAAAAGAAAAACCAGGACTAGGATATTCTGAAGAAGAGAAGCAGGAGCTAACAAAGACACCTATGGAAAATATCCTTCACTTTAGAGATGGTTCTGAAACAAACTCAAATGAATATGAGTGGGAATTACCTTGTGATCTACTTTTCATTGATATTCCAGTCGATGTGATTCAAAAATATACACCTACACATGAGGAGGGCCAAGGCTCTGGGTCTAGACCATTCGTCATGGGATCACTAAATATTGATGACTCTAGTGAGGACGAACATAATTTGAGTGAACTAGATGATTTCGAAGACGGTACCATCATGGATCTCGATATCCCAAATGAAAATTATGATGATATTGCTGTCCTCACCCTTACCTCCATTGACTTAAATCAATCCGATGATACCATGCCATTAATCCATCCGGAACTTATTGATTGGGAGCCTATCAAACCTTTAACTGTACCAAAATTTACAAATGATGATGCCATCGTGCATTTCCTATGTCATACAGAACCTGATAAAAATGCTATCTATAATAGTCATAACAATACGACTCAGCATGAGGGTGTCAAATCTTCCAGTTGCAAAATTGACAACAGCGAAAATAGATCTAATGGTGAAAACCATTCTATGGCAGCATTAGATCTGGAAAAAGTAAAAATAAAGAACGCATCCAACAGTGAAAACCTTTCCAAGGCACTGAAGGATGGAAGATTTGACACTCTCCCAGAACACTATCAAGAGCGATCACCAGTTCTGGTCGAACCTACACAATCGATGGACATCGGCATAAAAGAGAAGGCAAAAGTTCTACATCTAGCAGAATCAATGACTGATCAAGAAAGATAGGACTTTATCCATTTCTTTAAAGCAAGAAGCATCAACTTCGCTTGGTCATATTCTGATATGCCAGGCTTAGATCCAAATTTTCTTATGCATCATTTGTCTTTTCCAAAAGGAATTAAGCCTGTTAAGCAAAAATTAAGAAAAATGCATCCTCACTTTGCATTAATGGTAAAGTCAGAATTAAAGAAATTATTGGATGCTAAATTCATAAGGTCTATAGACTATGCTGAGTGGATATCGAACATAGTACCTGTTTCAAAGCCAGACAACAGCATCAGAATCTGCATAGATTTCAGGGACCTCAATAAAGCATGCCCTAAGGATGATTTTCCATTGCCAAACATAGACATCATTGTGGACTTGACGACAGGGCATGCCATGTTATCAATCATGGATAGCTTCTCTAGGTACAATCAAATAAGAATAGCACCAGAAGATTAGGAAAATATGACTTTTACATGTCCATGGGGAACCTTCTGCTGGAACATCATGCCATTTGGTCTAAACAATGCAGGAGCCACTTATCAAAGAGCAATGACGACAATATTCCATGATATGATGCACACTTTCATGGAGGATTATGTGGATGACATCTTGGCAAAATCTACTACAAGGGAAGGACATCTGCATATCCTAGACAAAATCTTCACACGGATGGAGAAATTCAATGTCAGGTTAAACCCTAAGAAGTGTGTCTTAGGGGTTACATCAGCAAAACTACTAGGATACATTGTTTCAGAAAAGGGCATTGAGGTGGATCCAACAAAAGTCAAATCAATTATGGAGATGCCACCTCCTAAGAATATCAGCCAGCTCAGATCACTACAAGGACAACTTCAATCAATCAGAAGATTCATTTCTCAACTAGCAGAAAAAAGTCATCCTTTTAACCATCTATTGCATAAAAATATAATTTTCAAGTGGGATGAAGGGTGTGAAACAACATTCAATCAAACCAAGCAATATCTGATGTCACCACCCATTCTAATGCCACCAATAGAAGGAAGGCCTCTCATTTTGTACATTGCCATGATAGATATCTCTTTGGGGGCACTATTAGCACAAGAAGACTATGAAGGGAAAGAGCGCGCCATCTACTACATCAGTAGAACTTTAAATGGCTATGAAATAAACTATGCATTCATAGAAAAGTCATGCTTAGCAGTGGTGTTTGCTACTCAACAGCTAAGACACTACATGCTGACTCATACAATCAGATTAATTGCAAAGATCGACCCTTTGAAGTATCTACTAAGTAAAGCTGCCTTAATAGGTAGACTGGCAAAATGGGTTATGCTCCTAAGTGAATTCGACATTCAATATGTCGAGAGAAAGGAAATCAAGGGACAAGCAATCACTGAGCAGCTAGCTGAAGCTCCTCTACCAGATGATCACCCAATGACAATGGAATTTCTAGATGCAGATATTATGACAGCAATGCCCCAACAATGGATACTATATTTTGATGGATCGTATACACAACGAGGATCAGGAGTAGGGATCTTGTTCATCTCTCCCCAAGGACACACAATTTTGAAGTCATATAGACTCATGTTTCAATGTACAAACAATGTGGCGGAATACGAAGCATTGATTATTGGGGTCAAGATAGCAATTCAATGGAAAATCATAGATTTACAAGTATATGGGGACTCTCAACTGGTTATTTATCAAGTCAATGATGAATATCAAGCAAAGGATGAAAAATTGATGCTCTACAAGAAGCAAATAGATAATCTGAAAGAGTCCTTTGTCAGTATCATGTTTGATCAGATTCCAAGGGCAGAGAACAAAGCTGCAGATGCTATGGCTACAATTGCTTCATTACTACAATTGCTAGAGAAGCGTGTTTGTTATGAGTTTATGGTAGAACAAGTATCATGTCCTTCCCATTATCAATCAGAATCTGCTACCATATGCCATCTAGAAGCTGCTGAAACCTCCATATATGAAAAAACTTATGCTTACCTAAAAGATGATATTCTTCCTCCCGATCTTTCCCGAAACAAAAAACAAAATTTTATCCACCAATCCGCCTGACACACTTTAATCATATATGTCCTTTATCGTCGAGGTCTTGATGGTACCCTACTCCGATGTCTAGAACGCAATGAATCTGAAACAGCCCTAAAAGAAGTTCACGAGGGTATTTGTGGTACTCATTCGAGTGGAATAACTCTAGCTAAGAAACTCCTCCATTTGGGATATTATTGGTCGTGCATGGAGAAAGAATCATATCAATTTGTCAAGAAATGTCAAAAATTTCAGGTTCACAGCAATCTAGTTCATGCACCAGCACAGGAACTGCATCCCTTCACATCGACATGGCCTTTTTGTCAATGGGGCTTGGATCTAGTAGGAAAAATAAATCCATCTTCATCTAATGGACACAAGTTCATTATTACAGGTACAAAGTATTTTACGAAATGGATAGAGGCAGTACCTCTTACTACCATCACTGGGAAGTGGATTTCCTCTTTCATCTTGAACTACATAATATGTCGGTATGGAATCCCTCAATCCATTATCACTAATAATGGACGAACTTTCAAGAATCAAGATGTACAAGAGCTATGTGATAAATTCCATATCCAACATCATTTTTCAACATTGTACTATCCTCAAGGGAACGACCAAGCAGAGGCCTCAAACAAAACCATACTCAAAATTCTCAAAAAGATGGTTAACGATGTTGGACGTGATTGGCATGTTCAACTCAACCTTGGACTATGGGCCTACAGAACAAGCATCAGAACACCGACGGGAGCTACACCATTTGCTTTGGTATATGGATCAGAAGCCATATTTCCCATTGAAGTTGAAATTCCATCCCTTTGTGTATCACTCAGAGGAATCATTTCCGATGAAGACTATAGGGTATCTAGACTACAGGAACTAGAATTGCTAGACGAGCGTCGTCAACAAGTATTAATCATCTAACAACCTATCAACAGAGGATTTCAAGGAGTTACAATCATAGGGTAAAACCGCAGGTCTTTCTGGTTGGTGATTTGGTACTAAAGGAGAACCCTAGGAATCAACAAGACAGGGAGAAGAAAGGAAAATTTGAGCCTAACTGGCTTGGTCCCTTTGTCGTCATATCAGTGTATGGATCAGGAGCATATCAGTTATCAACGTCAGAAGGGGATCTGTTTGATGAACCTATCAACAGTATTCATCTCAAAAAATTCTATGCTTGAACCTCCTAGTGCACGGGACAAACTTTTGAAAATTGTTTCCTTGGTGAAAACCTGGCAAACAGGCATCTTGGCAAATGCAAATGCAAAAAAAAAAAGTAGAAGATAAAAATGAAAAATAAAGAAAAATACAAAAACACAAAGGGTGTAATCAAAGCATATGGTGAAAACCTGGAAATAGGCATCGTATGTGATTCTAAGATCAAATTTTCCATCTATTATGAATATGTCAGGATCATTCGTCTAAAAGTTAGTATCAATTCATATCATATCATTCGGCTAGTCATCATTACATCCATTATCAAAATCATGTCACATGGTCAACATATCACTCCATAGCTTGGGGGCAACATCAAGATATCAATAGGGGCAATACAAATGTATCGATTTCACCAAAGGGCAACACAACAGTATGGTAGGAAAACCGAAAACAAAGATCAAAGCACAATATCAATCATCGTCAGAAGGCAACAACCATCCATATCCTATCGAAAATCCAAAAACATGTCAAAAAGGTAAGTCTGAAAAAGAAACATTCAAAAACATAGGTCTGTGTCAGTCGAACTACGTGGTCTCTATGTGTGTAATGTAGGCAAGGCTAATCTTAAATCAGCCCCTGAGACCCCTAAGATAGGATACTAGGTTAGGTCTTTAGTCAAAAATCTCGAAAATCCAAAAACATGTCAAAATCAGGATGGATGATATAAAATCTGAATAAGGAATGGAACACTCTAAGTAAACAATGGATAAATTGTACTTTTTTAATTATCATTTCTTTGGAGTAACTCAATGATGTATTCGAATAGAGAAGTAAGGAAGGAGAATGATATTTTTCTTGTCTGCTGTCTGTAAGTTAATCATATGAATGAATGAATTGTTGGGGGATGTGCTATGCAAATGTATCACCGATGACATTCAGAATTCACACATTGAAATGATTAATCACTACTTGTTTACACAATGAATGCTCAGGGCATCTCAGTTCAATTATACCTCGATGCTTGTGTTCATTTGCAATATCAAAAATCATGAAAGTAGTACTTAGATCGTCATTGGGTTAACACAACCATCGACGCTTGTATTCACTTTCAACATTCAATAAAGCTCTATGATGATACCAAACACAAAAAGACTGTTAAAATGACATCTGTTTTTCATATCATTGCATGATTAAATTAGATTGCATTCATCATCATTCATTATCTGTAGAGTATTTGTTGCATAAAGGATTCCAATCAATGATTATCTAATCTACAAATAAGACTGAGTATACTTGACATAAAATCCAAAATCATCATCATTTACTATATAGTTACGAATCATCATCTCATCATTAAAATTTTCATCATTTCATCATCCATACACATTTTTGCATCATAATAGACATACATTTATCAAATACATAGTGTATTTACATCATCACTCTCATTACATCATTTACCATCCATACATTTAAATAAAATCCATTAGCATTCATCATAAAACATCATTACATCATCATTATTATTATGTTATTGATACAATCATGTATCCATACATTTAATAAATAAAATCACATCATTACACCCATCAAAGATCATCCATCCATCCATATATATTATCACATTTTGATCACATCATATATCCATATATCATATATGCTACACACGCATTTATCATTGCACCATTGCATTAAAATAAATAATCATTCATATACATCATCACATTTAGAATTAAATCATCAAAAAATCATATAATAAAAGCATCCATCACATAGAAATCATAAAGCCATCATCATATCATATCAACTGCATCTCATATATATATCACAAAATGTCAAGTATACAATGAAGTTTGGTTTACAAAATACATCATCATACAATGAGCTACATCATAAAATACATCATAGAGGATCATAATGGCATCTACAACCTACTACTGCCAGAGTGAGCAGGCCTAACAGGACCTATACCACTACCACCACCACCCTGAGAAGGACTCGGATCTCTGGAATCTCTGCGTGGAGGCTGTGTCACCCCCTTACTGACTGTCCGTGTGTGAGTCCGCCCAGATCTCGATGGGGCATAACTGACTCGGCGCTTGGCAGGCACTGCATCATGATACCAACCTCTATAAAACTCGGCCTCTCGGCCAACCCGCATAACGTCTCTCATATAATCACCGATGGAGGTGCCATCGGCCAATCTCTGGAGAGTCTCAACTGTCTCCTATGCCCTCTCGGCAATCTACCGAGCACTGTCTTGCTTTGTTGTCAGGGTATCAACCCGTGTCTGCATGGCGGCTAACTGACCCTGTACCTGTGCTAAGGCCTATGCGTGAGCCTATGCCAGTGCCTGCATCTGGGTCTGAGTCTACACAAGCATACCTCGAGCCTGTACCAACTGTCCCTGCAAAGTCTAGACCTGTGCCTAGAGCCCAACTATCTGTCTCTACTGCCCGACTGCTGGCATTGTCACTGCCTGCCTCTTACGAGGCCTACTAGAAGAGGGAGCACTGCTAATGCCTAGCCCTACCACTCTACCTCCTCCACTGCCGCCATCACTATCGTCACTGCTGCTGTCGGATCTCCCACTGCTCTCTGAGCCACTGCTAGATGAAGAATCATCTCCACCCCTGCTATCTACAGAACCCTCTCCCACATCCTCCTCTATAGGTAAAGGTGCCAGCTCATTGGGGATAGTAATGCGAGGATGGGCAAACAAAGCCAGGAATGCTGCGTAATCCTTTGTGACAGCTACCTCTGATATGTCTCTCTGCATGTCCCAAGGAGATGGCTGTAATGTCCTATATCCGTCTACAATGACATCATAGGATAGTGTGGGACCGCAATCTAAAATTTCCATACGTCGTCATGCATAATGGGCTACTCCCTGTGGCATGCATGCACTGAACAATGCCATACTGTATGTATACTCGACGAAGCAATAATCTCTCAAGAATGAATGGAGTCTGACCAATGAGGTACATAGAATCACAAAGATATCCCAATACTACACCATCCTCATCCCACTCCTCGTAGTCAAGGTAAGGACGCTAGATAACTATCTCAGTTTCATCAAACACTCATCTCCAGTGCTCTAACTTGCCCATCCCGGCCTGTGTGAACCGATCGCTATATCTAAAAATATATGGTCTGCCGGCTGGTCTGTCTGCAACTGGAAACGACCGACAAATAGCGAAATGCTCCCAAGCCCAAACCTATAGCAGGGTCATCCCTGCTGATAAACTACGTGCACCTAGGTACACAACTGAGTGTAAATCATGATACAGATGCACTAGCATGCACATCCCCCATGCATATTTGGTACCATGTACCATCATGCTCTTGAGAGTCCGTCCCTAGCCAACAAGGAATCCCTTTGACCTGCGATCAGGGCAAAGGAAACCTCCAATGAATCCAGCTAGCACTGCTGGTAGTGTCGCATAAGAATTCATGATCCTCCGCCATGGAATGCTCTGAACCTCTATGTCTTGATCCTGAAAGACTCTGCGGAGAGCATCTCTGTTGCTGGTCCCATGAGAATCATAATTAACAATCTCCCCCATGAATGGAATGCGCAATATACGCTACGCATCCTCTGGTGTGACTGTCATCTCACCGATGGGTATGTGAAAGGTGTTGTGGTCACTATGCCACCTCTCATCCAACACAGTCAACAAACCCCAATTAATCCTAATCTAAGGCATATCAAGTTTACTCGTAAGGCCACAATGACCTATCACCTGAAGCTCATCTAGTGTCAGATGAGGAATCAAGTCTGTAGTCTATGGAAACCTCTCTCACATCTAGAGAGTACCCAGATCCTCCTATCATCATAACGAAAAATCTACAATCAGTGAACTATGTCAAGAATCAAATGTCATTCTACTATCAAATCTATTTCAAAAGCTTTGGTATGAATTTTTGATGAAAATTCATAAGCGAACATCCAACCTCACCTATCATGCGGTTCACTAAAAAATTATCTAGATCTCGCCTATCATGAGATTTATCAGATACTAAATCAAACCTCACCTATCATGAGGTTCATCAAACCATTATTTAGATCTCGCATATCATGAGATTTATCAGATATTGAATCATTTCCTCGCCTATCATGAGGATCATCAAAAAATAGGATTTCTTCTCGCCTATCATGAGAGTTAGTCTTATTTACATCAATCCAAATCCATCATCAGGAATTTGGATTATCAATCATACCAATTAGAAGAATAGACATGATCGGAATTGATGAAATCAAGGTTCACTAAGTCAAAATCTTCAATTCTGACCGGAAGTGCTAAAATAGGCTTCCAGAACGCTAAATCCCAAAAGCGCTACTTTATCAGCTGAAAGCGCTAAATCAGGGACCCAAAGCGCTAAAACTATGAAAGCACTATTTCAGCACTCCGAAGCGCTAAAACAGGCTTCCGAAGCACTAAAAGTCCCGAAGCGCTACTTTTCTACATCAAAGTGCTAAAAAAGGCCGTCAAAGCACCGCTTTACTAGAAGCGCTAGAACAGACCTTGAAAGTGCTAATCCACCGACTCAAAGCATTGAAAGTCTCAAAGCGCTAAAATTCGGCTTCAAAGCGCTAAATTTTGACACCTAAGCGCTAAATCACTGAAAGCGCTACTTTACCGACTGGAAGAGCTAGAGTTTTTAACGCAAGCGCTAAAACTAAAAGCGCTAGACTACCTACTGGAAGCGCTATATCAGAATGTAAGCGCTACAACGTGGCTTGAAAGCGCTAAAACAGACCTAGACACGCCTAGATGCTAAAAAGCATAAAAAATAGAAATGCCCGAATCACAAGGAGGTCGAGGGGTACATTCCAGAGGTCCATACGTAGGCGGTCGTCGGTGATGTCGAATGCACTCGAATCAGTGAGTGTGGTAGGGGATAGGCATCTTCCTCCAGCTGGCAGAAAAGTCTTTATCACTATGAATTTTTGAATTCAAAAAGCAAATATGACTTTGAAAATGACCTTTTACACTATTTATAATTTTTAAAAGGTATTTTTGGGGGATTTTATTAAAATTTTGATTAATTTTATGCATGAAATTAATTAAAACTCATCTAAGGGCTCTATTTTTTCATCATTTTGTTGGGAGATAAATTATTTTATTATCAAAACATTAGGAAAACATCGAAAAATCATCAAATTTTTGAAAAATTCTAAAAATCATCACATCATTAATTTATCTCCCGAGGGGGCATATTGTCATTAAATCATCTAAAAATCAATGTCTAGGGCATGTCTGGGGCATACAAAATTATTTTTCGAAATCATCGATCCTGGCAGTAGTAGCAAAATTTTTTTTGAAGCAACATGTAAACACATCACTTCGAAGAGGGGCAAAATGTATACACCTAAAATTGGTCTAGAGCATCCTATTAATTAAATAGAAATTATTTGATTAATTATCCTAATTTCCTCTACTGTTTGAATAAATAGAAATATTTATTTATATAGTTCACATTTAAATTCATCTTAATTAAATAAACAAAATTAAATACTTTGTTCGATTTAATTATCAAATCCCTATTTCAAACTATCACATCGATCTCAAATTAATTAAATAAAGATCAAACACTTTATTGATTAATTGCCACATTCTTCCGATTAATTTAATAAACAACTATCCTATAGTTTGTTTTATTAAATTATTTATCTCCCTTTTTCTAATTTAAATAAATCAAAAATATTTGAATTAGAGCATAAGGAATATTCCAATCTACATTTCCTCAAAAATGAATTAGATTTCTTATGTCTAATCCATGTCTAAAATATGTCACAATTAATGCTTTGAAACTTCACGAGAAGTTTTGGAGACAAATTCGAGACAAACTTGGAATTTGATCTCTCAATCCTCTTCCATCAATCTTTTCTCTTCTCTTGCCTGGTGTTTTCACGGGTAGAGACAATCTCCATATTTCTCTCAATCTTCTCCATCTCTCACCATTCAATTCTCTAGATTGAATCCAAGCCTCTCAAAGCTTTCCCTGTGCATTTCTACAGCCAAGAAATCTATAAATATAGCCTCATTGAACCAAGAAAAGGATCCAGAGAATCAAGCTTTTGCATTCTTACTCTGCAGGAATCCAGACTTCAAGCATCAAGCAATCAAGTTTTCACATCAATAGCTGCCTCCTATAGCTACAATTATTTGTTTCACATCAATATCATGCTAGTTTAATTGATTTATCATTTAGCATTGCATTATCATTATCTTGTTCTTCAGATAGTCATTTTAACAATCTTATTTGCTTACACAATTTGAGAGCAATTTAGATTTAATAAATCTTTGAGGATAGAGAACAATATGATGTTTTCAATTGATTACTGTTTTGATTTAGTTCAATTTGAGTTATCATTGATATAATGTCTTATTAAGAAGTGTTTTGATCTTATTCACATATTCACCTCTTACACTTATTATTGACAATATAAAATATAAATATATTACAAAACTAAATATTTAACCACAAATCTTATACCATCAAGAGAACCCATCCAAATAGCTCCAACCCTATCATCTCTATCTAGTGTAAAAAAATAGCTTATTTTCATATATTGTACATAAGTTAGGAAAGATGACATTAACCTTGCATTTGCATGTCATTCATGTGTCTCCACATCCCTTGTAAAGTGTTCTAGGGGACATAAGAGGAAAAATATTTAATATTGATAATTTATAGTTGTATTTCAAAGAGGTGGGAATATGTCGGTGATGGTTACAAGAAAACATGGGATAAGATTCTTTCTAAGCATCCACTTTTGGGAATGTGAATAGTCATATGTTGGGTACCCAATATTGGAAGGCAAAAGGTTATCTTATTGTGTGACTAGAAGAGTCATCAGGGAGTTATAGAGCATCCAAAAAGGCAAAGGTTTGATTTCCTATGGGCTAGTCACCCATATTGGAGCCATGTGAAGATAATTCATATTTTATTATGTCTATTGGCTGCCCATTATTCTAGGTGTAGGTTTTTGCAAGTGGCATTTTCTTCTTGTTTGGGTTACCACTATGGTTTTCCCTCCCAAAATTTTATATATATTGGAGCCATGACATGGTAGTTTTTTATTGAGTTTTTGCAAGTAACAAAGTGTTGTCATGTTGATAAGAGAATATCAATGAAGTGTATTGTTGTGTATCTCTTCATTGAAGATTAATAATATACTTCCCTCTTTATTGTGTGAAGTTTTTCCTAAGGGTTTCTCCATGCAAATTTTGTGTCTCTTATGGTCGTCTAATTTTGCATTAGTGTTGACTATGAAATCACACATAATCTCATTTTGGTAATCTAGTTTTTATATTTGTAAACATATTCATAATTTATTATTGCAACTTTCTTCACCTTGTTTTTAGAAAGAGAGATGCACATCAAGGAATCGAATGGTTAATTTAATTTCTTAAATAAATAACATATTTCAATAATGTTTCTTTGAATCTAAATTTATATAGAGGAAGAGAAATCCATTTTACATTCAAAGATATTATCTTTCACTTTATGAACCAAAGCTATGGTTATTGTCATCATTTGAAAAAACATAAAAAATAACTAGAAAGTGAAATGAGTTGTTCATTACTTAAATGTTATTTTGAAGTAATTGATGAAGACCTTGATCTTTGACATGTGCTCAGTGGAAGGATAGTTTAATCTCAACAAGGAAATTGCATTAAACCTTGGAAGGGGAGGATGATGCATCATAGGTTATAGTGCAAAGCCTAGAAGGAGAAAGAAATGGTTTTGTCCTCTTTCCAACCATCCTCCACTTGTTGGCCATCACAATATATTTATACTTGATGATGAACTCATTTTAGGTGATATAAAATTAGAGTTGTGATCATGGATATGAAGGAGAAGGATTGACAAGTGAAGGAGGTGAAGAGGTTGTCTTAAAAGAAGGTGGAGATAAAAGGCTATTTTGAATAGCATTATTAATTGACATGGAAGGGGAATGAAAATGAGGGGTTATGTTCTTTCTAATAGGAAAATCATGTATCAGGTGGTCGTCTTGTTGGTTAATAAAAGTGTTAGGCTTGTTCAAGTAGACTAACTGTTGTTCCAATTTAAAGTTAGGACTGATCAACTTAATACTTTTTGGTAAAGGCTTATTCATATCAAATTCCACACACAACCTATGGTGAACTCTTGGGGTATGTATATTAATTTTATGGCTTAAGTTAGATGCACATCTCCAAACTGATATTTTTTGAGATTTTTTATATAGACGTATTTAAAAAAACTAAAATTCTATATAATTACTAAATGATAATATTTATTTAAATTGCTATGAAATCACAAATAAATAAGTAAATAGATAAAAAAAAAATACACAAAACTATTTCAATAATAAAGAGTTATTTTATTTTATTTCATAACTATTTTGTTTAGTGTCTCTCTCCACACACAAATTTTTATTTTTCTAATAATTATTTTATTTCATCTAGATTTTTTATTTTTATAAATATATTTTTATATGATGAAGAGTGTTATACTTTTATATAATCTATATTAAAATATAATATACTGGTATATAATTTTTCTAATTTCTTTTTAAGTTGTTATTCATTATTTTAATAATTCTTTAATTTAATATTTACTTTGAGAAATATAATAGATCATATATATTCATATTACTTATCAAGGTAAAATGTATTACTAGCACTTCCATCTAAAGGATGTTCAAGGATTACGCTGATAGAAAATATATGTATGTTAATCTGTAAAAGAGTATGTGTTTGTACATAGATGAATTGCAAATTCTACTTGCATGTGGTCAGATTAAATAATCAATTATAATATGCTAAATAATGGAATGAAATAAACTTAGACAAATTTAGATTTTTTCCAAGAAATTAAGTATTATTTCATCATGAAATATTTGCATACAAATTTAAAACATAAAGCAATGTAAATGAAAAAAGAAAGTAACCATTGAGGAAAAACATTCCAAATAGAAATAGAATGTCCCCATCTAGTTGTAAAATCAGTATTTATCTAGCTTAATTATCTATATATAATCTAATTATTTCCATTCAATTAAATAAATAACTAAAATAATAAAGAAGTTAGTAAGGTATTAATGCATAAATAATTGCTCGCTTTGAATGATTTAGGGGGATACGAAAAGATATGCAATTAAAAAAAATCATGATGTGACCTTAGAAAATCCCCAAAGATTTGCTTTCCCTTTCTTTATAATACAATAATTGCTTTCTTTTTTCTTTCGGGCGTGAGAAACAGTGGTGTCGGCATAAAGAAGCAATGGTGGAGCAGGTGTTGAAACATGTGCCTTCTAAATTATTGTAAATCTCATAAGCAATTGTGTAGTGATTTATTTCAATAACTAGCAATCGAACCTTCGTGTGCAATAGGTACGTCAAAGATCTACAGAGATTAATATGTGATTGGCAATTGGTAAAGGAGCATTCAAATTGAAATTCTGCTTCTTTTAGATGTGAGTCATTGTTGGTTAGAAGCAAATGCATGTTAGTTTATTTGATACTTTTGTCAACAGGGAGAATCCAACATTTCTGTATATTGTCTTCATTGATCTCCACCCTAAGTTCACTGCACTAGAAATCTTCATTGACTATATAAATAAATATATAAAAGATTATTTCAATACATTGAATCCAAAACTAAAGGATATGACTTACTCAAAACAAAAAATAAAGTTTTCCCATGGGGTGCCTGATTCCTTGCTAATGGTGGTTGTATTTTTATGGTAAAGATCCTTACGCTCAGAGAAAGACAATAAGTTGAAACAAACGATGTATGGAAAATTTAAGTTCTGAAAATTTAATCCATAATAATTGGGTTAGTGTTAGGGTTGGTCAAAATTTAGGAAAATCACCACAGAAATTAGAACCAAAATAACATAATCACTTTTTTTTGGAAAATTGGGATTAAATTGCAATTATTGAAACAATTGTTGCATAGCCAAAGACGATGGACACTACATGGAGTGTGAAGGTCAAGGATGAAGTAGGATTCCCTGCATTTGCTTTGGTGAACAGGGCTACAGATGAGGCTCTAAGGCATGGACGTGCAGAGAAAGAAAGGATTAGTATTTTTTCTTAAAGCCATTCTATTTTATATAGTGATTAAGGAACTACAAGGGGTTTTAAGGCATGTGCTTAAATTGTTTGTACCGAGCTGAGTTAATGCATCTACGACGTAGCTTGGTCGAGGGAGGATGGAGACGATTGTTTTCATCCAGTCCGTTGAATCTTTGCTAGCTTCCGCTTTTTTATTTACCCTGTGCTCGTTATCTCCAGCCCTGTTGCTAATGCTTGTAGCTTGGCCACTGCGCAAGGCTCGACCTTCTCATCCCCCACGACATGGTTTCCACCAGTTTTCTATTGTGTTCAATCAAAAGGATGACCAAAGCTTTAGAAACTTTCAAGAAAATGTAATTCGCAGGTGTAAATCTAGACTTCACAACCTTTGCTACCATTCTCCCTGCCTATGCAAAAATGGGGGCTTTGGAACAGGGTATGGACATCCATCAAAGCATAAAGGATAGAGGAATTTTTTTAGATCTTGTAGTTGTAACTGCCTGAGTAGACATGTATGCAAAATTTGGAAGCATAGACAAGGCACGTGAAGTGTTTGACAAGGTGCCTCAAAGAGATGTGGTCTTAGATATGCGCAAAATGGATTTGCTGAAAAGGCTTTAGAAATTTCCAAGCAAATGCAATTGTCAGGTTTAAAGCCAAATTCTGCAACCTATGCTAGCATCCTTCCAGCCCAATGCCAAAATGGGACCTTTGGAACAGTATGGAAATCCATCGAAGCATAAGGGATAGAGGAAGCAACTGCCCTAGTAGACATGCATGCAAAAAATGGAACCATTAACAAGGCACACGAACTGTTTGAGAGAATACCTGAAATAGATGTCATCTCATGGACTACAATGACTGCAGGATATGTGAAAAATGGATTTGTTGAGAAGGCTTTAGAAACTTTCAAGCATATGCAATTGGCAGGTGTAAAGCCAAATTCCACAACCTTCGCCAATTTCCTCCCTGCTTGTGCCAAAATGGGAGCTTTGGAACAGGGCATGGACGTCCATCAAGGAACTTATATTTATATTGAAGGGCTAACATGAAATTCAAACAAAGCATATTCTCTAACAATCATGAATGATTTGAAACAAAACGCATACTGAAGAAAAAGAAGAGGGACAAAGTTTTGAAAATGGGGTTTCCTCTTATCTATGCACCGCTTGGTACTCCTCGTAGCAATCTGTGCTTGGATGACACGCTCGACCCAGCGGCGATGAATGGGAAAACCAAGTGAATTCTCCCTCTCATTCTTTCTTTCTCTGATACACTGGTTTGTATTTTATTCTTAGGGCTCAAGGCCTCACTCTGGACACCCACTTGCAGATATTTACGCCGACGCCAAGGAATTTGAAGCGATTGTAACATCACCGTACAATATTTATTAATGCCAACCTATTTCATAGTAAATGCGAGCTACCAGTGTCGGCATAGAATGCAACTTTCATATGCTACAACCACAAACTACATCTCTGCTACCCATCTACACCTTCACATACACCAGCTATTCACAAATTGTACCAGATATTGTCATTTTTTACCATATCTTATGTTGGATTTCCAAAGTAACCCTAAAGTTGAAAATCCAATCAATAATGTTTTTAACCCACAGCGCGACGACATTGTCTATGCAGGTGACAATTTGCACCTGCATAAACAGTGCCACCAATGGGCATGTGATGGCTATTCTTGTGCAAATCCCTTGTAGCCCTGCCTGCTAACTGTTTCCATGCAGTCCGTTGTCCGATTGTCACATCACCTCCATGTTCCGACAAGTACTAATATATTCTCCAGTAATTTTCAAAAGGAGTAATAAAAAATAACTAAGTTTCTACAATTTTTTAAAATGATGAATTTTAAAATTGGTATTTAAATATTAAAATATATCAATGTTTATAAATGAATTATTGAATTTATTAAAAATATATATATATATATATAATTTAAAATAAAATAACTATTAATTAAATAAAATAGTTTGAAATTGATATTTTTTAATTTTAAAACTATATATTTAAGATATAAATATTAGTCATAAATTTTTTAAGCTATAATTTGAATATTAGGCGTAGGTGTATTATAGATTGTTTTTGTTAATAATTTTAATTTTTTTATTTCTTTTTAATTTTTGGAATTGGTGTATTATAGATCTTTTAAAGATTTATATGAATTATTTTTTATTTGATAAACTATTTTTATTTAGGCAGAATTATTTACTTTTTATCTACTTATTATCTACTATATTTTATGTTTAAAATATTTTGTTTTACTGTATTGTTTAAAAAAATAAAACTATAATAAGTATTAAGTTTAATAATTTGACTTAAACAAGAGAAAAATCTACTATCACTAAGATAAAAATCACTAAATTTTAAATTAAAAGAATTATAAGTATTAAGTTTAAACAATTTTTAAAAGATTACTAAACATAAAACAATTATATAAGAATGTGATATTTTAGTAAACATATAAATTATTTATATTTAGTGTTTTTTTATATATTATTGATATTTGAAGAGATTAGGAAAGAAAAAAGATAGAGAAGGAGGCAACTTTATAAAGAGAGAGGTGTATATATGAAAAATATAATATATATATCAATAATTATAATATTAATATTATATATTATAAAATAACATCTCTATAATAGTTATAGTTATTTTATTATATATTTTAATTATATGTAAAGTGTTGTTATTTATTATTTGTCCTATTTGAAAATTGCAAGTTAATAACTGAAATCAACAAATCAGTAGAAACAATGCAATACAGTTAAATTAATTCAGAGCATTCATTACTTCCTATCATTACGACATACTTTACCCTAATTAATATATAATGTATAGTTAATATAGTAAAAAATAAATTATAATATTATAAATAAAATAAAATATTTAATATATAATAATATAATAAATATTTTTATAATATAGTATAAAAATAATAGTACAATATTTAAATAATATAATATGTTATAAATATTATATAATAAATATAATATAATAAATATAATATAATAAATATAATATAATAACATATGATATATTATATATTAGTATAATATAATATAAAAATAATAGTATAATATTCAAATAATAAAATAATATAATATGATATAAATATCATATATTTAATATTAAGATAAATATAGTATAATATTAAATTTTGTAATAATATAATATAACATTATAACATTAGAATAATAATAAAATAATAATTTAATATTAAAATTCATAATATTTAATTAATAATATAATATTAAGGACAATGATTATTTACTAAATAAAATATTAAAAAAATCATATTAATATAAAAATATAATAATCGAAATAATTTAATAATAAGAATAATATAATATTAGAATAATTAGAATAATATAATATTAATATCAAAGTAATAATACAATATTATGAATAGTATAATAATTTAAATATTAATAATATATTAATACAATTATATAATAAAAATATATAACAATAATAATAATATAAAACTAACAATATACATTACTTATTTGATTTCAAACCTTATCTTAATAATTGATTCAGAATCCAAACCCATTAAATTATCAATATGATATAATACAATATAATAATAATATAAATATAATATAATATAATTAATATAATACATAATCCAATCATTAATATAATAATGTGACATAATCCAAACTTGTTATATTAATAAAATAATAATAATATAATAGTAAATAAATAAAAATAAAAATATAATTATATTATTATATAATAAAAATCTATAATAATAATAATAATATAATATTTCAATAATAATATTATAATTCTATACCTCTTTGGCATACCCATTTCACATCAAGGTGCGATTGCTAGTTATATATTATTATATTATTTATTATATTTATACTTAAATTATATAGTACATAAATAATTTAGAATAATATACTATATATCAATTGTTTATATGGTTCCCTTTGTCTACCCTACTTAAAGCTTTCAACCCTCTTGATCTGTTTATAACTAGACACAGTAAATTACTTTGCTCTAATATTAGTGTGCTGAATATAATAGTTAATACATCAAATTAAAAAAATAAATATAATAATATTATTATTATATAATAAAAATATAAAATAAAATTAATTATATAATAATGATAGTAATAATAATAATAATAACAATATCATTTTCTAAATGCCACATGTACTAGAAAAATGTATGCAAAAAAATAAACCAATTATTTCCCTAATTGATCTTCCACACCTCTTCCACGTACCCATTGCACACCAAGGTGTGATTGCTAGTTTAATGTGCTACTCAAACAAAAATTATCTCCAACACGGTTCCAAATCAACCCCAAATTGTATTTTATAGTGTTTCAAATCCGATGAAAATAGTTTATAACTAATTTTAATATGTATTTAATAGTGTTGTTAAAGAATATAATAATAAATAATAAATAATATAGTTATATTTTTACTAACCCAAAAACCAAACGTTGATAGTCCACCATTTTAGCCCTAATTATATACTAAAATAATTAAGAAATCCAAAAGTAATTAATATTTCGAGACACTAAAGTTATCATTCACTTTATTAATGATTTTATTATAAATGATAAATGATTATATTATTTCAAAACTTAAAAAATTGGCCTTTAACTCATTATCTCATCAAAGAAGGGCCAAAATTTAAGGTGAAAGTGAATAGTAAATAGTAGAAAATGCTCATTCGAATAAATTTCTCCGTTTATTTGCACCAAAAAATTCTCTCATCAAAGAAGGGCCAAAATTTAAGGTGAAAGTGAACAGTAAATAGTAGAAAATGCTCATCCAAATAAATTTCTTCGTGTATTTGCACCAAAAAAAAAAGTTTACATGCCGCGAAAAATGATGAACAGCTAATATTATTTTTTACCTTCTTGCATACCCTATCCAATAATCTTCACCGTGCATGGAAAAAAGTTCCTCCGCAAACTTCAAATATAATTTAATAATTACTTGCAAAGGAAAGTACGTGGAAGGAAAGTACGTGGAGGTGATGGGACATCTGTAGAAGGACCGACAAACAGCAGCAGGTAGCCAGTGCCGTATGTGAATGACTGCTACCCATCTACACCTTCACATACACCAGCAGCGAAAAATTGGGAAAATTTCCAAAAAGATGAACGGCTGAGATTCGTCTTGCATGTAAATCTGCACCGTCCGGCATAAAAGGGGTTGAAAAAGCTGAGCGTGGGGACACCTTCGACGTAATTATAAATTTATGAATAATAATTTATAGTTTTATGGATGATAAGACAACTCAAATTATATTTGACATGGAGGATTGTGACATTGGAATGCGATAACATTAGTATATAGGGTAGGATGTAATTAATATTTTTTGTTTTAAATATTCTTTATGTGTTTATAATAAAAAATACAATGTTTTAAATTAAAATATTTTAGGGAATGTTTTTTCTATATTCAAATTGTATAGAGGGATTTTTAAATATAAATTAATGTTCAAATGTACATTTTAAATACTAGGACATAATAATTCATAAATGAAAAAGGGTGGAGTCAATAATTTGAATGTTAGGTTACATCATTGTGGGATCACTCTCACATGTTGAAAGCATGACCAACGATAGAGATGCAAAATTTGAAAGTAGGGATTAAGCACATTGCAATATGGGCTAATAATGAGGTGAATGTGTGGGAATAGACATAGCTAAAGAGAGAATAAAGTCACATCTATAGAAATGTGCGCATTTAAGAGTAAATCAAGATAGATAAAATTCAAGGAGTCAAACTTGACATGTTAATGTGTAATCGTATTAAGGTATTCCTTCAAAATGAACCCAAGGTGGATGTGCTCTGCTATAGTTTTATCTTTTGTTTGTGTAACTTAGCTTTCCCTTGTGGTTTTTTTTGTCATGCCACACTTATTGTTGGATTTTTAAGTCTCTCTTGTTGGTGTTGATGGTTTGGCGGCTCTAAATCATGACTCCTTTGAACAAATGAATCTAGGGAATTTGTGTTGAAAGTATTTCATGAGATATGTCTACTAAAACTCCAGTAGATGCAATTCTACCCATCCCTAAATTTGATAGTGCATGTTAATGGTTAGATAATCATACTCTTATTTGTTATTTTATAGGGAGAACTCTGCCTAAAAGCATGCTAAGGGATTGGGTTTCCAAATCTTGGGCCCTTCATGGGGTCTACTTAGATGTTGTTCAAATCCTCACTAAGGGTTTTTTTCTTTACTATTTTCCTAAGATCAATCATACCTAAGCTATTCTTCAAAATGGCCCATGGTAGGTCTTTCAATCATGGACTCGAGACTTTTTTGTATTGTATGATAAAAAAATTCATATGCCTATATGGTTTGAATTTCCTAGCCTCCCCTTGCCTTGTTGGATTTTTTTTCATGTTATTGCCTCCTCTCTAAGGAAGTTTGTTTACATTGAACCAAACCATTTTTATCAATCTTTCTCTAAGAAATAGATTTGTGTTAAGGTGGATTTTTATAAAGACTTGAAATAGTTGATAGACATCCAAATTGGCAATCTTCATCACTCTCATGTGTTGTATTTGAATTTTCCTAACACTTGCTTTAGATGTCAGTCATCTAAGAAAAGACTAAGGATTTCCCTTTGGCACTATCTAGGGTTAAGTCTCCACTGTAGGTTTTTGGATTCTCCTCATTCTTTTGAGGCTACCACCTCAAAATTCAAAGATAAATGCACAATAGTAACTCACTAGAGAGGGAAATTGACCTCTATCGATGGTACCCAAAATTAAGCTCAAGATTCTTCAATTTTTATTCAGGTGCAACTTGCTATTTCAAATCCTTCTCAAATGGGAAATAAAGTTATGGTCACTTTGGCTAAGCTTTTTTCTCATCCAAAGTATTCTTAGATGCCTCAAGTAGAAATGGTGCTCTCATCACAACAAAAATTGTAAATGCATACTTCCACATCACCAAAGAACTTGTGACATTATTGTAGCCCTCCCAAGCCTTAGAGGATGATAAGTTTTCTTTCTAGAGAAATGAAGAAATACCATACCCATCATCTAATGGAGCTCTATCTTGTCACAGTTTTTGTAGAAGTTTTTTTCCACTCTGGACTAGTCAGATTGTCATGATATGCAAGTCTTTCCCATGAATTTTCTCTTGGAAAATCTAAGGTCTTATTGACCTCTCTAGGAAGTATTTTGTGTAGGATACTCATTAGTGACATTCTAATTTGTATCTTTTGTGCTGTCAAGAAGTTACAATTTTAGGTTTCATGCTTTTTGTAGCATGTTGGATTGTTTGGTCAAATGGGAGCATGTTCACAACCCATAACAAAGTTGGTTGTGGAGGCATTTCCACTAGTTTTGGATGATGGTGGAATTCCTATGTGGTGGACCATGGGTCTAATCCAACTCATCATCTAGTCTAGATCCTAATGAATGTTGATAATCATTTATTTAGCATCATTATTGTTTATATTCCTAATGATGTTGTGGAAAGATCTTTTTTGTTGTATTAGATTATGGATTCAATGCCCTTTATCACTTAGATTTTGTGCGATGATTTCAATATGGTTGAGATGGCATATGACAAGTATGAAAAAATTCCTTTTCATTGGACAAATGGTGAAAGAGAGGTGTGGTTCTACATGCACAATAAATTGGGTCTTGATGAACCCAAATAGTGTCATCACCATAACACGCCTATTTAGCATACATTAAGTCATTTTGAGTTGGATCTAATTATTTTCTAAACATCTTGATCATGCCACATGTGATATTGACACAATATTTTTTCTCATTTTCCTATTATGATTAATTACAAGTCATTCCTTTAACATGTGTGAGTTTTTCAGACCACTTTACCATTAAATTTAGCATTAAGTGGCAAGCAAGTCCCACGCATCCATATAAGTCCCAAATTTTTTAAATACTTCATTGTTAAGTCATCAGTTCCCATAATTGGATCACATCACAAGGATCTAGAATATTGAATACTAACCCACTCAGTCTTCCAAGTGGATTTCTTGGTGGAATAGAGCTCCATACAATGCACCTCTTTCTTCCTTTGCATCTATGGTCACTAGTTGGCAATTTTTTGAAGGAATTCATATGAGGCCGCAATATCATATCTTCACCATGCCATGGAGGTGCTCATCGCTAACCTTTTATCCCTTGAGTTGCAAGTTAGAGGGGTGGAGCTCAACAAGAAAAAAATATTATAGATAATCATTCTATTAGAGGTGCTTAGATCAAATCCAAACTTCACTAGCTTAAAGTTGGTGATTATGACTTCAAAGTGTTTTTTCAAGCTCTTTGAGCTTCCCATACTTCCCAAGGAATTAAAAATTTGGAGAGGGCAATCTAGTTCTCTCTAAGCTGCTAGATATTCTCTTGATAGTCATTAAGAATTACAAATTTAGCTAGGTGTTCATAACTTAGGGAAATTCCCTAAAAAGAGAATTTCATCCAAAAATGCCTCCAAGTTTTTCCTTGTTGGACCTTTATTGTGCAAAATAATTTTTGTGAGAATATTCTCTCCCTGGAAGATCTCAAGGAAGTAGTTAACTCTATGGTGGATGATAAATCCCTCAATTGTGATGTGTTTCCTTGTGAATCATACAAGAACCTTTGGGATTGTGTTGGTAATGATCTACAAATTTTTTATCTTGAGGCTTTTCATTTGAAATCCTTAGGAAAATTCATAAAGAAAGGAAGTATCAAATTCATGCCTAAAATAAGTGATCCTAAAGAGACTTGTAAATGGAGGTTGATAACACTACTCAATATTTCTTATAAAATCATTGGCAAAGATTTAGCTCTAAGAATCCATCATCTTCTTCCTCAAATTTTATGCCCTAAGAAATGGGCTTCATTATATACAGATTCATTCTTGACAATATCATTTCTATCTAGGAATCTACTGAGTGGGTTTGATGTTCTTAGTAGAAGGCCATTTTCTTCAAAATTTGACTTTTCCAAAGCTTATGATTGCATTGAGTGGCCTTTTATTCTAGACATATTGCAATGGTCATGATTCATTCAACTTGTTAACATGCTCATTATGGACGCATCTGCTTGCATCACCATCAATGATTAGAAATCTAATGCTTTTGGGATTTTACACTATATTAGACAAGGGTTTCCTCTTCTAGACCCTCATTGCATGTTATTATTGTTGAATGGTTTGGATCTTTTGGTTCATTTTTTTCTCACGAGCTTGGCCAAACAACAACAATGGGTTACACTTCTTGGCCAAACTTGACATTGAAATCAACATTTTTCACCAAATCTTCACTTCCATACGCCTATAGAAGCTAAACCATTAAGAATTTGAAGATGAAGCAAACTAGTGATTTGTGATATTTTGTGTTGAGAATCTAATTATATTTTAAAAAAAAATTAAAAAAAAAATTGTGAATTATTTTATGTAGTTTTTATTAACTTAATTTTTTTTACTAAACATCATTTTCAAAAACTGATGCTTACTTTCAGCTGCATAACTTTTTTTTATAGAAAGCATACAATTCTAATTTTTTAAATACAGTGTTTTCACACCATTATCTAGTGGATGGATATTTTTTCATAATTTTTTGTTGCATATATATTTTTTAATTAATTTTCTAATTCAGAGTGTTTATAATTTGGATATATTATACTTTCAGCTACATAACTTTTTTTGTATTCATTTGAATTAACTTATTATTTTTTTGTTGGAGTAAGGACATAAATAGCTAGTGTACATGGATTTTTAAGAAATTTTTTTCTCTCTTTTCCTATTTTTCCGTATGTGTGAAATAAAGACCTCGGTGTTCATTGAAAAACCTACATTCACAAGAAATAAAAAATAAATATAATAATAAAATTAAATATATTTAAAATTATACTTTTTGGGAAGCTTATAATAAGGAATACATGTTTACAAAAAAATAATTTTAAATAAATTAATTTGATCCCCTAAAAGGTAAATCAAAAGTGTTTATTTATCAATATTTTGATGGGTGTAGAGGAGACTCCATTATAGGTATGGTTTAAAACTAGCGGTTTTATATCCAAGGGGATTTGATCAAACCCTCTTCAATTAAAACCATTGAAATGGAACCTTTTTAAGGCTTAAATCTTTATATTTTCTAAAAATATGTGATTTTAGCAAAAACTAGGATGTCCCAAAAAGTGTAACCAATTATTGTGGCAGCACCCTTGCCCAAGGTATTAACTTTCCTAAGTCATAAAAAAAAATAGTTAATGGTCATTTTGTAGATGAATCTTTTTTCACTCTCATGGAAGAGGATAAAAAAGAAAAGAGGTTTTCTATCATCTAGAGACGTTTTTTCAAGCCTTTGTCTTGAAAATTCAATGGAACAATTTAACCTAGTGTTATCAGTAGTCCATTCTCCCTAGGACTTTATGGCTTAATTAATTTGGATAGAAGTGGATAGAGGATGGGGAAATATTTAGATTCTTGGGTATTCCTTTTTCTTTTCAAGACTTTTATGTGGTTGTAAGAAATACAATATTCTCCAAAATTTAGAGAAAAATTTCCTATTGGATTACCAAGCCTCTCTCTTTGGCAAAAAAGTTTCAAATTTATTCTATAATTCTTTCTACCACCCATGTCTACTATTTCTCATGTTGGGGTCCTTCTAAGGCTTCCTACTTGAAATTGGAGAAACTCCTTTGGGATTTGTATGGGCCTTTTCTAAAGATCAGAAGGGTTTTCACTAGGTTTTATAGGACTTCTACTACCTCCCTTTAGAATCTAGAGGGTTGGGGTTGCTATACACTCAACATCAAGGGTTGGAACTATGTGTGAAATGGATTATTCATGCCATTTCTGGAGATACAACCTAGAAGGTTCTTCTTTGAGATTTTGTAAATTCCTTATGCTACTCAATCAATAGACTTTCCTAGAAGGGGACTAGGTTTCAAACCTTTCTCCTCATGAATGATGTCATTCATATGGAGGAATCTTTTTTTTTTAAAATATTTTGGTGTGCTTGGGAAGCTATTAAGCTTTAGATTTGGTTGGTGAAGTTTGTATTTTAAGAAGGTTTTTCCCTTAATATACATAATCTTTGTTGGTCCCCTTTTCTGTAGATTCAAAGTCTCTCTTTGGCTAGGTTGCTAAGGTCAAGGTCTTACAATTTCATAAAAAAAATCATCCAATCTCCTTGAGATTTATTCTTCAAAAATTTTGTGAGTCTCATATCTTGGGATGAACTTACTATCGAATTTTCTCTCTCTCTCTCTAGGACCACAACATGGTTAATACAGTCATGGGGGCCATCCTTGATGAGATGAAAAAAAATCAATGTCAAATCTATTAGGCCTTGGTGGAATATTGGAGGTGGTTTCCTAATACAACTTTCCATAACTATACTTGTGTCTTAGATATCACCGGCTTTCTTTGTTAGTGAATATTAGTGTAGATCATATATTACATTTTTAGTTAACCAAGGTTGAAGGATAATTTAGTTATTGTAGTTATTAAAACTGCATAAAATACATCACATAAAATACATCCTCATTCTCCTTTATATATGTATAATTATGTTCCTTGAATCTTATATCAATAACATCAAGCATTTTGCCAACATTTGGTATCAGAGTAGTTTGGCTTTTCCTATGCAATGTTGTAATGTTCCTGTGTGATAGCATAATGTTTTGTTTTTAGTTTGCAAATCAGTGTGGCCTTTGAAGTGGTAAAGGAAGTATGGACTCATATACCTCTTCACTCTATGGGATGAAAATTGTGAAGAAAAATAATTGATTTGTGTCTACCTTCTATTACTACCCAAGAATCTAGAGCCCTTGGTGTTCTTGTGTGATTAAAATGAGTCACTTGGCATGAAGTTTTGGTTGGCATGTGTAAGATTGGCATAAAAGGCATTTCAAGTTTGATTGGAATGAGCTTCAAGAAAGTATGAATTCACTATTTGCAGCTTCAGTCTTGAAATCTATGGAAAAGATGGTGTGGGTGAGCTAAGATAGAATCTGTGAATTGGGAATTATCTCAAGCATGAGAAGATTGGAGTATGACAAGTTCCTACTATCATAATGAAGCCATTAGTTATTTGCTAGATCTGTAGAAGGCACACTCCTATGTAGAAGTCTCAATGCGTCATGTTTGTTTTGAGTATCTTTTTTATTTCAAGAAGAAGAAGAAGATGCATATTCTGATGATGGGTCTAGATGATAGTAAGACTACTATTTTGTGTAGGTTGAAACATGATGTTATCATTACTTCTACTCCCACTATCAGTTTCAATGTTGAGGTTGTTGAGTTGCAAGATATTGTTCTTCTAGTCATTGCAAATAATGTTATATGGTGTATGCATATGGGAGATGTGGTTACTGTTCATGAATTTCCTGATGTTAAATATGGTAAGTGAATTCATTTTTTTTCTAATTGAGAATACCATCAAGAGTGTCACAATGAATTTCTTCGATGGCTATTTAAAGCTCTATATTTTGGAAGCTTATCACCCAATGAGAAAAAGGGATCTTTTCTTTGTAAGAAGTGAAATACACAACATGGAGCTCAAAGTTTTCTATCTTCTTACTATTGGTGTTTGAGAGAGTCAATCTATGATGAGATTTAAACTTCTTTTGGTGAAGCTAGATCTAAAGAAGATAATTTTCTTTAGCTATATCAAGGGTCATTACATTAGAAATAAGAACATTATAAATTTCATTTAGATTGAGGCTATCTTTGCAACCTCTAATGAATCCTCCAAAGACATATTCAATATATTAAAATGATAAAGTGTAACAAGATCTATTGGAGTCTAGTGGTATTGGAGGATGGAGGAATTTCCATCATCTCAAGTGAACTTCTGACTTTGAGTTGATGCTTTGCATGAGAAGCATTTTTGGCTTTAATTTTTTCTTTTCCTTGTTGTTGCTGACAGATTTGAAGAACATATATATATATATTGTGAATTTTTGTTTTTAGAGATAGATACGGGGTTTAGTGTATAAATCAATATGGATGGTTATCTAGTGAGCTTACGAGGTTGTGATCAAGAATTATACCCTTTCGAGGGTCATCAGACAACTTGATGGAGCCGTGTGTTTGGGGAGATCAATATGAATTATTGTCAAATAATTTAGGAATCTATGATTCGAGAGTTCATGGTAGGAAGAACTCAAGAATTCACCTAGGGGACACACCTTTCTGAGGGTCAAGAGGTAGCTTGATGGAGTTCCACCTAATTCAAGACTTGTTTCTTTAAGGAATATATTCACAAAGATGTAAATATATTTTGGTATCAGCAAGTTTTGTCATGTATGCCTTAAGGGGATGTCCCTTGGAAAGGCGATTCTTTGGTTTCAAGAACAATGCAATAAGGGGGGAATGTTAGTGAATGAACTAGCATAGATCATATATTATATTGTTAGTTAACCAAGGTTGACAAATAATTTAGTTATTGCAATTATTAAAACTACATAAACTGCATCACATAAACTGCATCCTCATTCTCCTTTATATATGTATCATTGTGTTCCTTCAATCTTATATCAATAACATCAAGCATTTTCCCAATATTCTCCTCATATCCCTATGGTGGCTAGCTTAAACGAGAGATGGTATTTTCAAATTAATAAAAGACTCGGGTGTGTTATTTGTGTAGTTTAGGATGTTATTTTATCATGTAATATTAGGGTAAAAGCAAGAAGATGAGTCCATGAATATGAACCACCAAAAGAATATACTAACAAGGGAAAGATGATTCCCTTTACTAGGCTCCTAGGGTTTTTCACCCTAAGAGGACTTTTTTTTGGGAATGGACACTCTTTCCGCTTTGGTGATATGTTCTTGGTGATTGCATTAAAAGGGGGGATGGGTTTGAATAAGGTTTGATTTGTGTTATTTGTGTGTAGTGTGGTTGAAACTGAAATAAAATGATGGTAAACTAATCTATGAAATGTAAACAAAACAATGTAAACTAAATGTAAACTATCTAACCTATAATTCCTAAATGAATGTAAACAAAAAGTAATCTGGAAAGGTTGAGAGCTTGTGCACATCGGTATTGGAAGTTGTAGATGAGGAGTCCCAAAATGTTCTAGAAATTGTTTGAAATCAGTAGAAGGACACTCTCGCCAAGTGGGCGACCTAGTCCTCTTCTCGAGAAAAGCTGTCGGAATAGGTTTCTGTGAAATGGGTTCCATGAAATATGAAAATCCTCGAAAAAAAAGCTCAGAGGGACTAGGTCACCATTATGGGTGACCTAATCCTCTTCTAGGTTTTTAGGAACCTGAAAGAGGAGATTGGAGCTCTCGGTCTGTACTCTGGTTCCTAGTAGGTGTCTGGTTTAGACTCTACTGAAAATAGGCAAAGAGAGGTCTCTAAGCTAGAACTAGGGCTTTGTTAACTTGGATTCCTTAGATGAGTTGAGAACACCTTCCAAGCGCCTCAAACCTATATAGAAAGACTTGCAAAAACATGCAAAGAGCAAGAGATTTATGGGGTTAGGAAATAGGGGTTTGCCTAAGTCAAACCCCTTTGTAGGTGATTAAACCCAAATAAAATGAAATCAAAGGAAAGCAAGATGGAATGATGAACTTGAGAGATCACTTACCAATCCTTCGTTGATCTTGGTCTACAACATGCAAGAGCAGCTCCAATGGAGATATCCTGAAAACCCTAATGCTTATTTTCTTGCTTGGAAAGTTTCGAATGTTAGAGTTCTTGTCAAGAGGACTGAAGGTGACAAAATGAGCTAAGAAGAGTCTAAGAGAGGGAAAATGAGGATGAAAACCCTTATTTTAACATGTGAAACCCTAATTTTCTTGAAGATGACTTATTATACGCTGACCTTAGGGTTTTGGGGGAAAATTCCTGCAAGTTTTATGTTTTAAGTTTGAATTTATGGCTAAAAGGACTAGGTCGCCCAAAGTGGTGACCTAGTCCACTTGGGAAAATCCAAGTGGTGGTCAAGAATTTAATGATGATTAACAGTGTTTATTAGCTTTGCCTCCCGAAACACACTTTAATCAAGCCTAAAATTACATTAAGGGGACAAAATTAGCATTGAAAAGGGTTAATTTAGGGGTGATAAGCCTAGATAAGTGTGAAAATGCATCACAACACTTTATAACACTTTTTCATAAGCCTTAGGAACCTGTGTAAGAAGGTTTTGTTTAGGTGAATTATGTTGAAAGGGTCTTAAAAAAGTGAGGAAATGTGTCATAACACCTTAGTAAAATTCCATTGGATTATTGTTGAATTGCAAGTTTACAAGACTAAATCAAGGTAAAACAAGACAAAATCCAATGCAAAAGGCCAAAATGACTGAAAAAAGTGCCAAGGTATACACTTTTTGGTGACACATTTAGCCCCCACTTTAGTGAGAGTATGAACATTCTTAAAACTCAAACTAAAGTAGTTGAATCATGCATGTCGAGCGGGATCTAATGCACTCATGCTAGTAAGGTGAGATGACTCATGATCAAGAGGGATGATCAAGCCCCCAGGATCAAGATCTCATGGAAAAATAAACATAAGTATAGTATATCACACAAGGAGTGATGTGAAAAGGTGAAGAGAGAGAAAACGAGTTAGATCAATCTTCGACCATTTGTCTAGATAGTTGTGGATTAGATCTAGGTTGTTTGTCCAAAAAAAAAGGAGAGGTTACTCACTCTGGGCCGACAATAATTTCGGTTGTCCACCAGGTGAGAATGCCAAAAGGTGGTGAGAGACACATACACTCAGTTGGTATGTGCTCACACACATAAAGGTGGCTACGGGGAAAGTCATGCTGCTAGTTGGGCTCCCGCTTAACCATACCAAAGTTGTACTCCTTGACAACTTTGCTAAGGTGCCACAAGGATAGGGGTGCGGTTCATGAGACAAGAAAAGCCTTGGATGATTAAAACTCATGAACAAAGGCAAGATGGCACCACATGCATGCAAGTTGTGTTATGCAAGGTGGCCATAAATGCACAAATTTAAAAGCGGTGTAAAATGAAAAAAGGTAAAATGCAAAAGGGATCTTTGAAGGAGTCTTGTTTCATTCATGTGAGGTCTTTGACTTAGGGAACATTGTGTGTAATTTCCTTCGTGAAAGTGACCTATCCTCTCATATTACATTCCTCTTAGTGGCCTGATGCAACACACTATGTCCCCTAAGTTGGGAATTTTCTATCCTTTGATTGGTCCATTCCCTTTTAGAAACTAAAAATATTAAAACATAAAAATTACAAGAATATTTCCCCAAAAACCTAAGGTCGGCCTATCATGAGTCATTTTAGGGAAAATTAGGGTTTCGCATGTACAAATAAGGGTTTTCATCCCATTTTTCTCTCCTAGATTCATTTTTCAGCTTCACTCTTCTTGACAAACACTCTCACACTCAAAACTTCCTAAGCAAGCATTCAAGCATAAGGCACTTCAAGCATTCTCCATTGGAGTTGATCCATGCATGTTGCAGACATCTCCAAAAAAGGATTTGGTAAGTGTTTACATTGCTTTATCATTCAATCATCTTTCCTTCCTTTGTTTCTTATCTTAGATTTGATTATCAAAAAGGGGTTTGATTGAGGCAAACCCCTAATCTCTAACCCTAACCATTGTCTCCTTCTTTGTGTGTGTGTTTGTAGATTTGGGTATTTTGCAGATGGAAGGTCATTCAACAAATTATCCAAGCTCACTAAGGTTGAAGAAACCCTAGTTGCAGTTTGGAAGACACTTACAGGCCGAAAATCAAAATTTCTGGTTTGAACACTTGGAGGAGTAGAAAGTGCAGATCAAGAACCTCTGTTTCCACCTTCAGATTTTCAGAAAAAGAAAAAAGGGACATTCCCACTAGTTGTGGTGACCTAGTCCCACTGTGCATATTTTTTCTATAGATTTTTGCAGATCTAGATACCCATTTGGCTGAAACAAGGCTCGGCTCAGTTTCTCGAAATCACCTTGAAAAAGGACTAGGTCGCCCAACTTGGCACAAATATACCACCAGGCATAACAATCAGTATTTCTAGAATTTCAGAGTTCCCCTAGGTCTGCAATACATTTCTAGGTACCCCTCTTTCATTTAAAACTTTCTATTTTAGTTTAATTTACATTTTTAGGTCATTTGATTAAATGTTAGCATATCACAATGTGTTTTCCAGCATTCCACATTCTTTAGATTTAGCATTAATAAGTTATATTTCTTCCAATTTATTGTATTTAGACATCATAGTTAGATACATTATTACCCCCATTAACACACATTAACATATAATATTTGAATGTAACATAAGCATTTTGGCCCATCTTTCTCCTTTTAGGTGAAAAACCCTAGCAGAGTAAGAAAGCGTTAAGGTGCCAAAATATGTGTTACATTTTGGTGAACCCAACGTTCGAATCCCCTCTTTTATGCATTGGAGTCCATCATCATCCTAGGTTTTCATTACATTTCATTGTGCATTGTTTAATTTGCATTCTAGCTTTTTAACTTTTTGCATTAGTGAAAATTGCATTTAGATTACATTTTTGCATATTAAATCATTCAAAATCATCAAAATTTTGCATTTTCATTTTAGTTCTACATCATACAACCCCAACACCATCAAAATAAAAATAAAAAAATAGAAAAATCTCAAAAAAATCACCAGAAGGACTAGATCGCCAACCTGGGCGACCTAGTCCCTTTAGGCCTATGAAACAACCTTTTACAGATATGAAAACTTTGTTTTTAGGCTTATTTTTTCTCCCTTTATCTATCTATGTTATTGGGTTTTCTTCCTCTTACATGTATTTTACTTAATCTAGCTTAAATTGGTGCATTTCATGCATTTCTTAAATTTCACTTTGCCTTCACCACATTTTATTGTCAGTACAATTAGTAAATTCCATCGTTTAAAATCAGAAAGTTGCATTTCATTCTATCATTACATTACATTTTAAGTTTTCATAGCTTGTATTACATTCAACTTATTAGAAATAAGCATTGTTTAAATTCATGACAATTAGATTTTTGCAATTTTTGTTTTCTACATTAGTTCCTAAATCATTTCAATCAAATTCTATAGAAAATGAAAACAAAACATTAACATCACGTGTACCCACTCACACCCTTCTTAAGTCCTTTAGTAGCAATGACTTGGACATGTTAGATGAAGCCCTTGATGACTTCATCTCTTCTTTCTCATCCCCTAAAGATTTTCCACACGAGGTTGCACACATCGATAGTCATGATAATCATAATTGTTCTTCTCTTGATATCTCCCCCATTGGTGATGAAGGTATCTTGTGGAAAGGAGACACAATCATTAATGATAATGATGGTCCTTCTTGTATTCCTCTTCCTCCTCACTCTTGCAAAGACCTTATAAAACATAAAGCTAAAATCATGGTTACTACCTTACCTAGTCTTCCATCCTCTCCCAACACCTCCCATATTTGTGATAATGCTTTAATAACTAAGGCTAGGTTACCAAGCACCCCAATTATTGAGAGTTATAGCATTATTTCTCTCCCTCCTAATGTTCCTCACATTTGAAAGAGTCTCTTTGAACAAACCAGTCTAATCATTGATAACCATCTAATTCCTTTTTATCCTTCCCTTAATGCCTCTCCTATGAGCGATGAAGCTACTTTACCAACTCAAATCATGCCATGTGATAAACCTATTGTTTGCCACTTTCCAAATAGCTCTCCTCTTAGGATAGATACTATGGCACAAGAGAATCACACCTTAGAGGAAAGGAATGCAACCATCAATAATCACAACAATCCAACTTCCCCCTCTCCTAATATCTCTCTTATTAGTGAAGAAAATTTTATGGTGTTACAAGATCCCCTTGACGAAAATAATGCATATCTTATCGAATAAGACACTTCAACCATAGATCATTCCATTATTTATGATGAAGTCAATAGTGTAGAACCAAATAATGAATATCTTGTTTGTAGTTCTCCTACTAAATCTCCTATTTGGGAAGGTATCATGGTGGAAGAAAAAAACAACATGGTTGCACTCCTTTCACGCAATAGTCATATCTCTTCCTTGGGCAATGGTAAAACCCTGATACTCAATTGCCCTTTTCTAGAGATACATCAATCCAAGCCCACCAAGGTTATGCATACACAAGTGTCCATTAGATCCCCATCTCCTATTGGACCTCCTAAGCATCCTCTAATCCTTCATCCACCTAAGCACCAAATTTCACATCAACCAAGTTACAATGACATTGCTCACCTATATGAAAAAGTGTATCCTATCAAGTCCACCTTTGTCGAAACCTTGTTCCCTTACCCACATAAATAACATTAGTTGCTGCTCCTTGCCATGTAATAGTTGTAGGATCATAGCATACTCACTATTGGGTGATCCCACAAAGTTGGTTTACAATTTCTGAGAGGAACTGATTTTTGCTGAAATCACATATTTTTAGAAAATATAATGATTTAAGCCTTTAAAAGTTCCATTTTAAGGATTCCAATTGAAGATGGTTTGATCAAACCACCTTAGATCAAACCCCCTTGGATAGAAGCTCGCTAGTTTTAAACCATACCTATAAATGAGTCTCCTTTACGCATATCAAAATGCTGATAAAAAATAACTTTTGATTTAACTTTTGGGGGATCAAATGAATTTATTTAAAATTTATTTGAAATTATTATGCTATTCCTTGAAATGAGCTATCCCACGAATATAATTTTAATATGTTTTGGCTTTATTAAGTATGTGTTTTTTTAGTTTTATTAAACATAGGTTTTTCATCGAAAATGAAGCTCTTTGTTTTGCACATGTGGAAAAATAGAAAATTATCAAAATAATTTTTTTAAAAATATTTTTATGCTGGGTATTGATGTCCTTGATCCATTGAAAAAATTAAAATTGAATTTCGATACATACGGAAAAAGTTATGTTGTATACAGTTCGCCTATGTCTGAATTGCAATGGGTTTCACTTCGAAACACTATTAAGGAAAAAATATTCAATAAAAAACTATGAGACCAAATTAAAGTGCTAGATACAATAGTTACAAATCTAAATTCGAAAAAATTAGAATTTTATCCTTCATACAAAAAAATCTATGTTGTATACGGTGAGCGTCACTTTTTAAAAATGTTGTTTTCTGAAAAAAACTAGTTTTCGTGGGAGATGGAAAAATAAGTGCAATCTTATTCCAAAAATTTTTAAAAAAATAAAATTAGAATCTATAGAAAAAATGTGATGAGACTCTAGTTTGCATCATCTTCAAATTTTTCATGGTTTAGCCGCTATAGGTGCCTGAATGTGAAGATTTAGTTAAAAATAATAATTTCAATGTCCAGTTTGGCAAAAAATTGTAAACCACTATTGTGGGATCACCCTATTGCATGTTTTTCATCCCTCACAAGAAGTAGCATACCATCATCCATCCTAGGCTCACCTTTTCCCTGCACTAAGTGGGGGCAAAGGGGTTGAGTAGCCTTTTCCCTCATATGTCACTTGTCGTTGCCTCTTTTGACTAGGTGTTCACCTCTCATGAACATACAAGAGAAAGCTTGGGATGTGGAACTTACCCCCTCATACCTTCTTTTACTTTAAAGAAATTTATCACAATTAGATGTGTAGCAATTCCTTTGAAGTGGAGGCATACACTAGCACTATTTTCTTTTCTTGGTTCTTAGTGCAACCTTATCACTTCATACGACGAGTCTCACTTGGTGGATGGCATTTTGTGTAATGTCCTTCATGAAAGCAACTTATCTTAGCATATTACATTCCTCTTAGTGGCCTGATGTGACACACTACATCCCCTAAGTTGTGAATCTTCTATCCTTTGATTAGTCCTCTCTTGGATAAATTAGACACAATGTTCCCTAAGTTAAAGACCTCGTATGAATGAAACAAGACTCTTTTGAACATCCCCTTTGCATTTTACCTTTTTGCATTTTACACTTTTTCACCTTTGCATACATGGCCACCTTGCATAACACAACTTGCATGCCTGTGGTGCCATCTTGCACTTGTTGATGGGTTCTAAGCATCCAAGTCTTTTCTTGTCTCATGAAGTGCACCCCTATCTTTTGTGGCACCTTATCAAAGTTGTCAGGGAGTACAACTTTGGTATGGTTCAGCGAGAAGCCCAACTAGAGGCACAACTTTCCCCATAGCCACCTTTTTGTGTGTGAGTGCATAACAACAATTTGTATGTATTTCACCACCTTTTATCATTCTCACCCGATGAACAACCAAAAATCTCGTCATCCCAGAGTGGGTACATCCTTTCCTTTCAGGAAAACAACCTAGATCTGATCCACAACTAGATGGACAAACGGTCAAAGCTTGATCTAATATTTTTCACACCATTCCTTGTGTGATCTGTTATACTTATGTTTAGTTTTCCATGGGATCTTGATCCTGGGGGCTTGATCATCACTCTTGATCATAGTCATCTCAATTTACTATCATGAGTACATTAGATCCCACTTGACATGCATGATTCAACTACTTTAGTGTGAGTATGAAGAATGTTCATAATATCACTACAGTGGGGGGTAAATGTGTCACCAAAAAGTGTATACCTTGGCACTTTTTCACTCATCTTGGTCTTTTCCATCAGATTTTGGCCTTGTTTACCCTGATTCAACCTTGTAATCTTGCAATTTATCAATAATCTAATGATGTTTTACTAAGGTGTTGTGAAGTGTTGTAATGCATTTCCTCACTTTTCTAAGACCCTTTCAACATAATTCACCTAAATAATACATTATTACACCTTCCTAAGCCTTATGACATAGTGTTGTAAAGTGTTCTGATGCATTTTCACACTTATCGAGGCTTATCACCCCTAAATTAATCCTTTTTCAATTGTGGTTCATTCCCTTTAGGATTCCCACAATCAAATTCGAGGGTGGTGCACATAAATGTATATGGTAGGGTTTTCCTTAGTCAAACCCCTTTTTGATAATCAAATCTAAGATGAGAAATAAAGGAAGGAAAGATGATTGAATGATAAAGCAATGTAAACACTTCCCAAATCCTTTGTTGGAGATGTCTGTAACATGCATGGATTAGCTCCAATGGAGAATGCTTGAAGTGGCTTGTACTTGAATGCTTGCTTAGGAAGTTTTGAGTGTGAGAGTGTTTTTCAAGAAGAGTGAAGGTGAAAAATGAATCTAGAAGGAGAGAAAAATGAGGATGAAAACCCTTATTTGTACATGTGAAACCCTAATTTTCTCTAAAATGACTCCTGATAGGCCGACCTTAGGGTTTTGGGGGAAAATTCTCGCAAGTTTTATGTTTAAATGTTTCTAGGGCCTAAAAGGGAATGGACCAATCAAAGGATATAAAATTCACAACTTAGGGGATGCAGTGTGTCACATCAGACCACTAAGAGGAATCTCATATGCTAGGATAGGTCACTTTCATGAAGGAAATTACACACAATGTTCCCTAAGTCAAAGACCTCACATGAACGAAACAAGACTCCTTCAAACATCCCTTTTGCATTTTACCTTTTTGCATTTTATACCACTTTTACATTCGTGCATATATGGCCACCTTGCATAACACAATTTGCATGCCTGTAGTGCCATCTTGCCTTTGTTCATGAGTTTTAAGCATCCAAGTCTTTTCTTGTCTCATGAACCGCACCCCTGTCCTTGTGACGCCTTATCAAAGTTTTTAGGGAGTATAAATTTGGTATGGTTAAGCAAGAAGCCCAACTAGCGGCACGACTTTACCCATAGCCACCTTTGTGTGTGTGAGCACATCCCAACTGAGTGTATGTGTCTCTCACCACCTTTAGGAATTCTCACCCGACAGACAACCGAAAGTCTCATCAGCCTAGAGTGAGTACCCTCTCCTTTTCTTTTGGACAAACAACCTAGATTTGATCCACAACTAGCTGGACAAATGGTCGAAGCTTGATCTGACTCCTTTTCTCTCTCTTCACCTTTTCACATCACTCCTTGTGTGATCTTCTATACTTATGTTTAGTTTGCCATGGGATCTTGATCCTAGGGGCTTGATCATCCCTCTTGATCATGAGTCCTATCACCTTACTAGCATGAGTGCATTAGATTTTGCTTGACATGCATGATTCACCTACTTTAGTGTGAGTCTGAAGAATGTTCATACTCTCACTAACGTGGGGTTTAAATGTGTTGCCAAAAAGTGTATACCTTGGCACTTTTTCACTCATTTTGGCCTTTTCCATTAGATTTTTTCTTATTTTACCTTGATTAAGTCTTGTCAGCTTGCAATTCAACAATAATCCAATGGCATTTTACTAAGGTGTTGTGAAGTGTTGGGACACATTTCCTCACTTTTCTAAGACCGTTTAAACATAATTCACCTAAACAAAACCTTCTTACACCTTCCTAAGCCTTATGAAAAAGTGTTGTAAAGTGTTGTGATGCATTTTCACACTTATCTAGGCTTATCACCCCTAAATTAACCCTTTTCAATGCTAATTTTGTCTTCTTAATGTACTGTTAGGCCCGATTAAAGTGTGTTTCAGGAGGAAAAGCTAATAAAAATTGTTAATCATCATTAAATTCCTGACCACCACTTGGATTTTCCCAAGTAGACTAGGTCACCACTTTGGGCGACCTAGTCCTTTTAGGCATAAAATTTAAAATTAAAACATAAAACTTGCAAGAATTTTCCCCCAAAACCCTAAGGTCGACCTATCATAAGTCATTTACAAGAAAATTAGGGTTTCACATGTAAAAATAAGGGTTTTTATCCTCATTCCTCTCTTAGACTCTTCTTGGCTCATTTTCTCACCTTCACTCCGCTTGACAAACACTCTAACATTCAAAACTTACTAAGCAAGCAAACAAGCATTAGGGTTTTTCAGGCTATCTCCATTGGAGTTGCTCTTGCATGTTGCAGACCAAGATCAATAAAGGATTGGTAAGTGTTCTCTCAAGTTCATCATTCCATCTTTTTTTCCTTTGATTTGATTTCATTCAGGTTTAATCACCTACAAAGGGGTTTGACTTAGGTAAACCCCTATTTCCTAACCCCATAAATCTCTTGGTCTTTGCATGTGTTTGTAGGTCTTTCTATACAAGTTTGATGTGCTTGGAAGGTGTTCTCAACTCATCTAAGGAATCCAAGTCAACAAATCCCTAGTTCCAGCTTGGAGACCTCTCTCTGCTCGCTTTCAACATAGTCTAAACCAGACATTTGCTAGGAACCAGATTGCAAACCGAGAGCTCCAATCTCCTCTTTCCGGTTCTCGAAAACCCAGAAGAGAACTAGGTCACCCATAATGGTGACCTAGTCCCACTGAGCTTTTTTTTTGAGGATTTTCATATTTTGTGGCACCCATTTAACAGAAACTTGTTTCGACAGCTTTTCCTGAGAAGAGAAGTAGGTCACCCCACTTTGCAGGAGTGCCCTTCTGTTGATTTCAGATAATTTCTAGAACATTCTAGGACTCCTCATCTAAAAATTCCAATACCCAAGTGCACAAGCTCTCAACCTTCCAGTTTACTTTTTATTTACATTCATTTAGGACTTATAGGTTAGATAGTTTACATTTAGTTTACATTTCATAGATTAGTTTAGCGTCATTTTATTTCTGTTTCAACCACACTACACACACATAACACAAACCCAACCTTATTCAAACCCATCCCCCATTTGAATGCAATCACCAAGAACATATCACCAAAGAGGAAAGAGTGTCCATTCCCAAAACAAGTGCTCTTAGGGTGAAAAACCCTAGGAGCCTAGTAAAGGGAATCCTAATTCATCCTCTTTCAAATGTGTTGAATTTTAAAATTCAAGGAAAACACTTCCACTCAATGGCCAAAATGTGGACTCAACTTGTCAGCACCCATTATTCTCCTACTATAGATTTATCCTCCATTAATGTAGTATTTTATAATTTTCTCCTATCTTAAATCCTTATTTTTGAACAAGGGTTGTAAGATAAAGTGTTGTGTTTCTTTCTATAAAAAGGTGGGAAGAATGTTGACTTGATTGATGGAAGTCATTTCTCATTACCAATAATATAAAATTGAAAATATAATACATTATTAAATGAAATGTAATGACTAGGATGTAATTATTTTATGTACTAATTTGGTTGAAACTATTTTTGTATATTGAATTTTAATTTAACTAATGCAAATTAATGACACAACACTATTTATGAATACAATTTTCTAACTTTCCTGAACTCAATATTTTATGCATGTAAGCTAATAAGGTAATTGTTGGTGTACACTTTTCTTTACACTTGGCTTACTTAAGCCTAGTTAGGTGTCCTTGTTAGCTGAACCTAGTTGAGTTCACACCTTAGTCCTTTCCACTTCGTGTGGATCTTGATCCTAATTTCCACATCTTGTGGATCTAGATCTTCTTGTTTTGTCCTATTTAGATAGCTCTTTCAATCAATCTATTATGGAGTTTTGACAACATTTGTGCTTAATAATTTTCTTCTAGATCTTCCTAAAATCTAACATGGTATCAGAGCAGGAGGAGGGAATTGCAAGCCAAAAGGCCGATTGATCATTGTTGACATCGATTTTTATTTGAGGGGGGCACTGTTCATGCATCAATATCTGTAGATCCACAATCTTGAAGTAGGTAAAGACAGAGCTCATATAGTCTTAGTGGGTAGCATTAGAGTCTACGGGCTGAGCCATTTCCAGCCTGATTCACTTGATTTTCCCCTATAACAGAGGCATTTTAGTGGGCTTGATTAATTATTGGAGCAATATCATTGGCTCGCAGTTGGAAGAATGTTTATGTGCATGCTTCCAAGGGTGCACATTTATTTCAAAATTCCTTTGTTTTAATCCATCAAATCGTATTAGCAAGCCCATGTTTTGTCTGAAAGGAAAAAGCAATAGTGCAAAAACACTTTCCTAATGCTAAAACCGCAGACGAGAGGTGCAAAGACCAGTTTTAAAACTTTAAAACACTTAAGATGAACACATACAACATAACAAGAGTACCAAAAAATAACAATAATAGAGATAACACCAGACTTACGTGGGAAAACCATTACGGGAGAAGAAAAGCCCACCACACCAAGCTAAATCACTTTGTATTACAGTAAAAATAGTTTACATACAAAGTTACAGAGTTTACTTGAAAATGTTAGCTCTCAACAACATTCAGTCGACCTCTTTACTGTTGCAATGCTATTACATCATACAATGAAACACCCTCTAATCATCACCTTAGTCTCAATGCCTATGTAACCGACTGTTACAAGTCTTACATCACATTCATTCCCTACCAACCAACCAAGTGTCTTAATTATACACCTCTATCTGATACGCCAAACCAATCCCTGACCAACCACCCTACAATCACGCATCGGGCTGCCCAACAATTACTTATGTTTGCCATAATTGAATTCTGTCAACTGCCGAATTGAACTTTGTAGCTAATGCATATATCGCTTTCACAAATTTAAACATTCAACCAATGACATTTGGTTTACAACAGTGATGGAAAATCAATGAATGAGATCGTGCCACATGTCGTCATGCCATTTGTCCATCACTTTGACTATCAAAGCGGTGAATTATGCCCCGAGAAAATCCTATTGAGCTACCACAGTATGGCCTAACGACCACTGCGGTATGACGATAACTTCCCAATCGCTCGACCATCATCATAGCCGGGGCCCACCATGACACATGTACACTACTAGTTCTCTTTCGAGGAATCAAAAATCGCATCCAAAATATTCCAATAACTTTCTCAAAAATGTTGACATGTGTCTAGAGCCAGCAACACCCTGCAGTAATAAATTGGGACCCACCACACGAGGTATAGGACAAATGATCACCATTGATCAAACTACCATGCATCAACCACTCAGGAAATTCCACCTAACTCACAAAGTCTTGTCGGTACTTGCCTCAAAAGGGCACAAAACATAATGAGCACCATTAGATTAAAAATCTCGTAGCCGTAGATGCAAGTGTTGGCATATCGGCAAGGCACTGCATTGCCTCCCACCGATAAGCATTTGTTCCAGTGATGAAGGCGAGGTAACTACACTAGAACATCAATGAGACAACACATTGTCTCCCACCGATACACGAACGTTTCGTCGATGAAGCTGAGGTAAACTGGCATAACATTCCACCAACTCCAAGACCATCGACCCATCGCTGTAACACCCATTGGAGTCTCGCCGACCAGACAAAGTCTCAGTAATTAGAGACCAAAATGACCACATGAGAACTCCACGGTGTAGTTATAACGTCATAAAATCGTCAAGCCTTTAACAGAGGTCCAAGCTAGTGAATTGAGGCACATTTTCCAACAAGCTCCCACTTGACAAAGACTTATTGGCTTCCTCTTGACTTTGAATTTATTGATGATCATAGGCCCCAAGTCCCATCAAACTTGCACATCATCTAAACTTGTCTGTGCTCACTGGCTTTGTTAATGCATCAACAACATTCTATAGAGTATCCACCTTTTCTAAACAGACCTTTCCATCCTCTAGCTTATCTTGAACAAAGTGATACTGCACATCAATATGTTTTGTCCTGGCATGCAAAGTAGGATTCTTTGCCAAACAAATGGCACTCTGGCTATCACAAAAAATTGTAATCTTCCCTACATTAAAACCAATATCAGAACACAAACGACTGAGCCAAACAACTTCTTTGCAGGTGTGATTTGCTGCCATGTATTTTGCTTCCATAGTGGACAAAGAAACTATAGCCTGTCACTTGCTCATCCAATTGATTGCACCACCATTTAACATGAGAGTGTATCCACTTGTGGACCTTTTGCTGTCAATGTCCCCTACCCAGTGAGAATCCACATATCCACGAATGCTGAGTGTTCTTTTTGATGCAACCAAATTTCCATGGTAACACATAGCATATTTTGAAGTACCCTTTAAATATCTAAACACTCTTTTCACAACATCCCAATGTGTCCTCCCTAGATTTTCCATAAAGCGGCTCAAAACTCCCACTGCTTGGGCAATGTCTAGCCTTCTACAAACCATTGCATACATTAGACTAGCAACAACAATTGAATAAGGCACCCTGGTCATGTCCTACATCTTAGTAGTAGATTTTGGACAAAATCCAACATATAGCTTCATTCTCTGCAAGATTGAAATAACTAGCTGCTTGCAATCATTCATACCAAATCTCTCCAGAACAGTGCTAACATACTTACTCTGGCTAACCCAAAGCTTTCTACTTGTTTTGTCCCTGGTTATTTCCATCCCCAGAATATACCTTGCTGCACCTAAATCTTTCATTTCGAACTTTGCAAACAACTGGGATTTAAGACCAGAAATCATAGTCTTACTATTTCCTATGAACAACATATCATCAATATACATGGTAATAATAAGCACACGATCATTTTCAGATTTATAATACACACAATTATTAGATTTTGATCTCACAAATCCCATAGACAACACAAAAGTGTCAAAATTATAGTACCACATTCTAGGAGACTGCTTCAAACCATACAGAGATTTCTTTAATTTGTAGACCAGGCTTTCTTTACCTTTTTCAATGAAGTACTCAAGCTACAACATATAAATCTCTTCTTCCATCTCTCCATGGAGAAACATTGTTTTCACATCTATCTACTCGATCTCTAAGTCATACGCTGCTTCCAATGACAAAATAAATCTGATAGATGTCAGCTTTGCTACAGGGGAGAAGTTTTCTCCATATTCAATTCCCTTTATCTGAGAAAATCCCTTTGCAGCCAGCCTTTCCTTATATTTTCCAACACTGCCATCTAGACCCATATTCCTCTTAAATACCCATTTACATCCAATAGGATTTCACCCTTTAGGCAAAGGTACCAAATCCTAGGTTTCATTTTTCTTCAATGATTCCATTTCTTCATTCATGGCTTCCAACCAGGAATTTGAATCAGACATGCTGATTGCTTCTTTTACAGTCCTAGGCTCATCAGTGTTAGTAATCAAGGTATAGGCATAGTTCGAATCTAACATAGAGAAACCATACCTATCAGGTTGTCATTTTTCATGTGTAGACCTTCTTACTGGCCGAGGTTGTGATTCTTCATCTTCAGAACTTTCAGAGCTGGTTGAACTCTCCTTAGCTACAGGTACACCATGTAGTTCCTCTTTTTCAAGAGTCTGAGAAATTTCAACTACATCATCCTTCTTTTCTCTTTTATCCGTCTCCAACTATGGATCAACTACTGAAGGTTTCAACTCATGAAATATTACACTTTTGTTGTACAAAACCTTCTCAGTATCAGGATTCCAAAGCTTGTATCCCTTCACACCAACACCATAGCCGATGAAGATACATTTAAAAACCTTGTTCTCCAACTTGGATCTTTTCTCATTTGGCACATATGCATATGCCTCATAGCCAAAGACATGAATATGTCTCAGAGAGGGCTTCTTACCAGACCATGCTTCCAAAGAAGTTTTGTCAACAAGAGTAGAACAAGGTGAATGATTTACCAAGTAACATGTTGTAGCCATAGCCTTAGCCTAGAACTTCTGCTCCAGACCAACACTACTCAACATACTTCTCGCTCTCTCCATTAACATTATGTTCAACCTTTCAGCAACTCCATTATGTTGTGGAGTATAAGGTGTAGTTTTATGCCTTTTAATCCCATGGTATCTACAGTATCTTTCAAAATTTGTAGAAAAAAACTCACCACCATTATCCATCCTCAAACATTTGATTTTCTTTCCAGTCTGATTCTCTACCAAAGTTTTAAATTCTTTAAACCGACTGAACACTTCTAATTTACTCTTAAGAAAGTATATAAATGCCCTTCTCGAATAGTCATCAATAAAAGAAACATAATATCTAGACTTCGATAATGAAGGAACATTAACTGGACCAAACACATCAAAATGAACACGATCCAGTACACCAGAAGATTTATGAGGACTCGAATAAAATGAAACACGATGTTGCTTTCCATAAACGTAGTGTTCACATAGATCAAACTCAAGATTACAATCGACAAGCCCTTCAACAAGATTTTTATTTTTCAAGGTTTTTAAACCTTTCTCACCTATGTGACTGAGTCTATGATGCCACAACATGGTCTTCTCCACTGGGAGTCTCACCTCTAACACATTTACATCCAAAGAGGTGTCTTTCTCCTTCTCTCCATGAGCAGCTTTCTTGACTTCATAGAGACATTGTTACAATGAACATGATGTGCATCTAGCTTGTACAGAGTGCTAGTGCATACACCCTTAGCCAACACCATAGTGTCTCTAGTCGTCTTACATCCTTTATTCGAGAAAGAAACTTTCACACCAGCATCATTAAGCTTACTGACAGAAATTAAGTTACAAGCCAAACTTGGTATGTGTAGTACATCACCAATCCCTTTGATTCTTCCATCAGAGAATTATATTTTGACTCTTCCACGACCAAAAATATCTAGTGTTGAATCACTTGCCAAGTACATCTTTCCACCATCATACTTCTAATACTTAGTGAACCACTCTCTATTAGACGTCATGTGGAAAGATGCACTTGAGTCAACCAGCTAGACATCATCTGATGCCTTAGTTGCCAAGGTTGCAATGAAGGCATCTGCATCACTCTGAGAATCAAATTTTGAAGAGTTATTATTCTTCTTCTTCTTCTCCTTAAAATCCTTTCGGATATGACCAAGCTGCCCACAGTTCCAACATTTCACCTTGGACTTTCTACCAGGAGACTTTGATCTCCCTTTAGATTTGGCTTTAAAATTCTTGTCCTTCTTCTTGCTTTTCTCCTTCGATCTACTTCGAACAACAAGGGCCTCTTTGGCCATCTCTAATGACTTCCTTCACATCTCTTTTGATAGCAGTGAAGCAACCACGTCTTCCATCTTTAAAGTAGTGGTCGTACTTCCAATAACCATTACAAGATGATCCCAAGTGTCAGGTAATGAGCATAATAGGAGCATGCAATGATCCTCCTCCTTTATCTTCACACCCATAAACGCCAACTAAGCAACACCCATATTAAATGAGTTACAATGGTCTGCAATAGATGCACCTTCTTCCATATTCAAGGAGTAAACCTTCTTCCGCGGGAATAACTTATTTACTAGAGACTTTCCCTGATAAATATCACCAAGCTTCTTCCATAACGAAGCTATAGACTTCTCCTCATGGACATCCAGGAGTACGGAATCGGCCAGACTAAGTCTTATTAGTCATCTTGCTTTTCTATCTGAAAGATCCCAATCTTCTTGTTTCATATCTTGTGGCATAGTTCCAGACACAACAACCTAGAGGTCTCTATCTAGAAGCAAGTCTTCCATTTTGAGTTTCCACAACTCAAATTTGCCGCCATTAAATTTTTCAATCTCTACTTTACCTGATGTACTCATCATATTAAATAGAACTAGGTTCTAACTTTGCAAGACTCCAACTGGAACAATATTAGCACTAAAAACCAGCCTTACTAACAAGGATAACACAATGGGCAAGGCTCTGATACCACTTGAAAGGAAAAAGAAACAGCGTGGAAACACTTTCCTAATGCTAAAACCACAAAGGAGAGGTGCAAAGACCACTTTTAAGACTTTAAAACACTTAAGATGAACACATACAGGATAATAAGAGTAACAAAAAATAACAATCACAAAGATAACACCAGATTTACGTGGGAAAACCCTTATGGGAGAAAAAACCCACCACACCAAGGTAAATCACTTTGTATTACAGTAAAAATAGTTTACATACAAAGTTACAAACTTTACTAGAAGATGTTAGCTCTCAGCAGCATTCAGTCGACCTCTTTACTGTTGCAATGCTATTATAGCATACAATGAAATACCCTCTAATCATCACCTTAGTCTCAATGCCTATGTAACCGACTATTACAAGTCTTACATCACATTCATTCCTTACCAACCAACTGGGTGTCTTAATTATGCACCTCTGTCTGACACGTAAAACCAATCCTTGACCAACTGCCCTAAAATCGAACTTTGTAGTTAATGCATATATCGCTTTCAAAGATTTAAAAATTCGACCAATGACAGTTGATTTACAACAGTGATGTAAAATCAATGAATGAGATTGCGCCACGTGTCATCATGCCATTCATCCATCACTTTGACTATCGAAGTGGTCAACGGTGCCCTGAGAAACTCCTACCGAGCTACTATGGTATGGTGATAATTGTTTGATTGCCTAACCACCATCATAGCCAGGGTCCACCATGACACGTGTATGCTGCTAGTTCTCTTTCAAGGAATCAAAAACCACATCCGCAATATTCTAATAACTTTCTCTGAAATGTTGACACAAGCTCAGAGCCAGAAACACCCTGCAGTAATAACTTGGGACCCACCACGCGAGGTACAAAACAAGCAATCACCGCTGATGAAACTGCCACATGTCAATCGCTCAAGCAATTCCGCCCCACTCACAAAGTCCTGTCGGTACTTGCCTCAAAAGGGCATGAAACAGAACGAGCACCGTCAGATTAAAAACATCACAGTTGTAGATGTAGGTGTTGACATATTGGCGAGGCACTGCATTGCCTCCCATCAATAAGCGTCTATTTCAGCAATGAAGGTGAGGTAACTACACCGACACATTAGTGAGACAACACGTTGTCTCCCACTGATATGCTAACATTTCGTCGATGAAGCCGAGATAAACCAACATAACATTCCATCAACTCCAAGCCCATCGGCCCATTATTGTAACAACTATTGGAGTCTCACTAACCAAACAAAGTGTCGGCGACCAGAGACCAAAATGACCACATGAGAACTCTATGGTGTAGCGATAAAGGCATAAACTCGTCAGGCCTTTAATAGAGGTCCAAGCCAGTAAATTGAGGCACATTTTCCAACATTGTCTTATGAAAACTACATAAAATTTACTATAGACTGAGGCATTACAAAGGCACCATATTTGCATCTATAATATGCGCAGGTCTTATTGCTTATGGTTGTGAGTTTTTGGTGTGAAGACCATGTTTAGGCTTGGAGATCTACAATTTAGTGTAGCCCATGATGCAACCAATCAACCACAACAAGGTGATTGCAGCAAGCAAAATTCGTCACTGGAATTTACCAAGCATATAGTGTAGGAGGAGGCACGATTTTGAGGAGGAAAGGGCCCGATCATTGTATTCAAGCCTCACTTTTTGCACAAAGACCCACATTTCTATCTGCAGGCAATGTTTTGAATTGGAGGTGAGGGATTTACTTGTAGAGGCATGACCAACCATTGGTGTGGTGTTTTGCACAGAGAGGCACCTAGGTTTTACAGGAACATGGGCTTCATCAGACCCATGATTTGTAGCCATTAAGCAACCCTAGCATTCTTCCCAAGCCGAAGTAGCCTCTTAGCCCATCTATGCATTCATTTTTCTAGGAAGAATAGCTAGACAACACATTTCTCAGGGATAACCAAACGCCCTATCTCCGATCTAGTTGCCTCGTGGTTGCCTCTTTTTTCTCTTTTTCTCTGCCTTCAAATATATTTAATTTTTGCATGTTTAGTTATGCTAAAAAGCACATGCAATAAAATTACAAAATAGAAGGGGGGTGTAGATATTTGGGAAAATTTGTAAGGGGTATTTATAAATTTGAGAAAAATTTCTTTGAGGTTGTTTTTTCCACCAGATTAAGGGGGATATTTGGCAGATTTATGTGAAGACTTTCACAGGGTATGATAAAGTGTTAAAACTGGGGGGTCATCTAAGATGGAGGGGTTCTTAATGTGTTTATTTTCTATTGTCTAAAGGAGTTAACCTATTTGTAATCATGGGATATGGAACCCACTCTTCTCTAATCAACCTAAAATTGAGAAACTATAAGTCATGGTGTGAAGGCATCCTGAAACATCTCAGGTTCCATAATCTCACGTCATATTTGTATGGACTTATCCTTGAACCAAGTAAACAATCTTAGAAGGATAAGTGGTTTAATAATCGTGATCATATTTGTGGATTAATTGGTTTACATATTCTAAATGCCACTTTCTATGGCATCATGGATATTGAAAGTCCACGTGCTTTATGGATCAAATTTTGGGAAATACATGGAGACTCCAATATTTCTCCCTTCTTGCATGATCCTTCTATGATCTCAAATCACATACAGTATCATGATTCAGATACAAAGCACCCAGTTGACACAGAGGAAATCATCATTCCTCCACCTCCTCTTGTTGCTTCATCAGATTTCAAGTCACTTCTTTGAGAGTTTCTAGCACTTCTTTGCAACAAGATATCAGTCTTCCTAGCATTATTGATTGGGATGCATATCTACTCGGCATTGCATGTCTTTTCGTAGAGTCCGACATTGCTGACATGGAAGCACACATTGAGGACATCAGTCTTCTTTTTGATGACAACTTCAATGAAGTTCCATCATCCTTGTCTTCTTCAGATATTCTTGCTCATGCATTGCCTACATCAGCTTCTATAATTACAGTATCAGATTCCTATGGTTCCAGTTGTCATCATACATCAATGTCCCTATGGTCCTTGTTCTTGAATCTTTGTCACATATCAGCTTTGGTTTGGAGATCATTGAGCATTCTATGAAGACATTATGGGAACCATCAACGTCTTTGGATCTTGTGCATAATTCAGAGACCTGTATACTTCTTTCTGCATGTTCCTATCAGGAATGGGAAGATAATTTGCAAACTTTTATAGTTCGACTTCTTCCTAAGGGGAGAAATGTGGTTCAGCGTTCATGGATTCTCTTTAGCATACTTCATCGAACATCTATGCATACTACAACATATCTTATGGGGGCTTCCAAGTCTCTTTTTTCCTCTTCTATGGGGGGAATATTTCTTGTAATTTTGTGATATAATTACTTCTTGGGGGATCTTGAGTCCTTCTATATTTCTTCTTCTTTCACTTGTACATCTTTCGCTTTCTCTCTTTTTGGGGGATAGTTTTTTCCCACTGGGTTTTCTATCTTTCTCTATTTCTAAGAGTTTTGTATTGTGCATGGGTACCTAAAATGGCCTGGTATCCAGGACCCATCTTTATAATTCCCACCTAATCTATGCTTAAGGGGGGTGTTGGTGTACACTTTAATTTAGACTTGGCTTACTTAAGCCTAGTTAGGTGTCCTTGTTAGCTGAACCTAGTTGAGTTCACACCTCAGTCCTTTCCACTTTGTGTGGATTTTGATCCTAATTTCCACATCTTGTGGATCTGGATCTTCTCGTTTTCTCCTATTTAGATAGCTCTTTCAATCAATATATTATGGGGTTTTGACAACATTTGTGCTTGATAGTTTTCTTCTAGATCTTCCTAAAATCTAATAGTAATGAAATTTTAAAAAATTCAACCTCAATAAGAAAATTTAATGCTTGAAATGTAGGAATAAGTTATGGTAGTAATCAAATAAATATGATAAATTGAACAATACATGACTATATATTTACAAAACCTAACATATATGTAAATAAATAATAAAAAATTATGTAATTTCCAATTTTATCCCTTAAGGATTGTTAGCCCCTATGCAATTTAAACTTTTAAACAATATTTAAAACACCAAAAATATATGTAAAAAAATGCTAGGAATCACTTCAAACTACAATATTTACAACATTGAATAATATAAAAGAAAAAAGACACAATTTAAACACTTATCCCTTAGAGATTGTTTTCCCCTATGAATATTAAAATATAAGGTTAAAAAAACAGAAAATAATCATGAAATGTGAGTCCTACCCTATATAAAGTATGCATCTTAGATTAAGAAAAAACAATATAAATAATAACAATTTTTTTATTAAACCTCATACCATAAAAAATACTTTTTTAGCCTACTTGATGTGCTCCAATTGATGGATGATGGTTGACATAGAGAATGGGTGTCTAATCCTATAACACAACCTTGTTGCATATAATCTTATTTATTGAAAATAGATTAAAGATTGTTTAATTTAAAGATTTGATAATACTAGATGGATAGTTAAGATTTATTTGGGATGGATGTATTGGATTACTTAAGAGGAGATATAAATTTGAATTTGAGAAGGATAGTACATTTTATTACAAGAAACAAAACTATTAGGTGAGCATTGCTCTAAATTTCTGAAATAGTACCGGTATTGGGAAGGCTTCTTTCAATATTCTATTTGTGCAGCGGGTGGAATAGGAATAATATGGAAAGAGGCCGAGGTATCTATGAAAATACTAGCCTTCTCCACTAATTGGTTAGCAACAAAGGTCTTTGATCTTGGTTTGAACAAATGCTTCATAATTATCAACATCTACGGCCCAACAAAAATTGGCGACAAAGTCATCCTTTGGAATTCAGTATTGGATTTTTGTAGGTCTCTCCCCAATGAAGAGTTGGTTATGGGAGGCGATTTCAATGCCATATTAGATTTTTTAGAGGAAAACGATAGACTAAGGACCATTTCTCATCTGATTCTAGATTTTAGATCCTTTGTTTCAGAAAGCGGACTGCTAGACTATCCAACGAAGAATGGTATATACACATGGACTAATAGGTGCAAGGATTTTACCACCATCTCAGAAAGACTGGATTTCTTCCTAACTCCTCCCAACTGGGCTAAGGCTGGGCTGAAAGTAACAGCCAACATACTCCCAGAGTGAGTCTCAGATCAGTACCCTATGGAACTCTCGATCATAGGCGGCAGGGAGCCAGAAAAAACAAGCTTCAAATTTCAAAATATGTGGTGGTAGGATCCAAACCTCCTTGAGCTTCTGGAACGTTGGTGGAAGGAAACTAAAGTGGGAGGCTCCATAAGCTTTATACTGGTCAAAAAGATGAAAATAATCAAACATAAACTTAAAGAATGGAATAGGGTGCACTTCCAAAAAATATTTCTAGAAAAGGCCAAGGTAGAAGCAGAGCTAGAAGCTCTTAATGAAGAATTCATCAAAAATGGAATGACAAACAAAGAATTCGTCATGGAAAAGGATCTCAAGGAAAGGTTGGCCAAACTCCTAAAGCGGGAAGATATCTATTGGAAGGACAAATCCCGAGAAGTTTGGTTAAAAGATGGCAATGCAAACTCTAAATTCTTCCACTCCTCAGTCATGGCAAAAAGAGCAGCTAAAAAAATAGAGGAAATCCATAATAGTATTGGTCATACTGTCAAAGGGAGAGCCGAGGTAGGCAGAGTAGCATGAGAATTTTTTACCAAACTACTTGGTGAACAGTTACCACAAGAACACAGTGACATATTCCTTAACTCATTAACTTGTAAAGTGAGTGAGGAGGATAACAGATGGTTATGCGAGAAAGTTTCAAAGGAAGAATTCTGAGAGGCATTATTCCAAATGTACCCAGATAAGGCCTCGGGCCCGGATGGATTCTCAACAAGTTTTCTCGAAAAGTGCTAGAGTTTTCTGGGAGATGAGGTATGGAATTTGGTGGAAGATATCTGCAAAACTAGCAAATTCGTCAATGATCTGAATAACACTATTATAGCCCTCATTCCGAAAAAGAGTGACTATTCCTCCTTCAATGATTTTTGTCCTATTTCTCTATGTAATACTTTGTACAAGATTGTGGAAAAAGTCTTAGCTAATAGACTAAAGCCGATGCTTGGACAAATCATCTCAATAGAACAAAATGGATTTGTGCCAAGTAGGGAGATCTCTGATAGCATCTTGCTTATCTCAGAGGCCATTCACTCCCTAAAAACCAACAATTGAGCACAAATGATTATCAAATTAGATGTGAGCAAGGCATACGATAAGGTGAGATGGTCGTTTTTATTAGAAGTAATGAAGAGATTAGGTTTCTGCAACCAATGGTGCGACCTAATTTTTTCAATGCATATCTTCAGTCAGATTCTCAATTGCAGTCAATGGCTCTCTCCACGGTTTCTTTAGAGAAACTAACAGTCTCAGACAAGGAGATCCGATTTCTTCCTTCCTTTTCGTTATTATTGCCGAATCTCTCAGTGCACTAATTAAAAGAAGGAACATCCAACAAGAATGGCATGGGTTACAGTTAGCCCCTACTACATACCTCATCACCCACACACAATTTGTAGATGACACAAAACTCTTTGGTTTAGCTAATTTGGTGGAAGCCAGAAGCATAAATAATGCATTAACAGAATACGAGGTTTAGTCAGGCCAAAAGATAAACAAAGAGAAATCAAGCATCTACTTCTTCAACACAAGAAAACAACTACAACTGGCCATTTCCTCAACATTAGGAATCAAAAAAGGAGCTCTCCCGTCAAAATTTCTTGGAGTGAAAATCTCAGAGGGATTGTGTAAAGCCAAGCATTGGGGGGAAGTAGTCGAGAGATGTAGGAACAAGGCCATGGCATGGAAGAATAACTATCTTACACTAGTAGGAAGAATAACAATGACAAAATCAATCTTATCAACAATACCTATCTACGCAATGTCCTACCTGGAAGTCCCTGGGAAAACCGAAAACGAGCTTGAAGGAATCTTGAAGAAATTCCTATGGGAAGGCTCAAAACCAGTTAGGAAGATCCCATTGGTTGGTTGGGATATGGTCTGTAGACCAAATGATGATGGGGGGGAAGGCTTACATAAAATTCACTGCCAAAACATGGCTTTAGGAGCTAAGCTTATTTGGAAGATGTATCAGTCTCTAGATAAGACATGGTGTCGAGTACTCCAAAACAAGTATTTGGACAATAATGATCCCAAAAGGATTCTCACAGCTGCAAACATTGGCGAGGGCTTTGCGGTTTGGAGATTCATAAAAAATTGTACACCCCTGATCATGAACCACCTTTCATAGAGATTAGGGAATGGAAGGAGAGCTCTCTTCTGGACAGACTCATGGAACAGCCATAAATGTCTATCCGAGCTCTTCAATCTGGATCAATACCAGGAAAGAATACAAGGATAATTTGGAACCAAGGTGGCGGATTACATATTGATCCAAGGTAACTCATCAATCAACAATTACAACTGGATTAATTTGTCAGCTCTCCCTCTCCCTCGTAGCTTAGCGGAAGAAGTAAGCAAGGAAATAAACAGTAGGCCGATTCAATTATTTAACAGAGAAGATTCTATAATCTAGTGCGGAGCTGCATCAGGAAATTACTCAGCAAAGCTAGGTTACCACCTACAGATACGTTAGAGAAAAGACAAGACTTGGATGGAAAAATTATGCTGGAAAAAAGAAGTGCTCCCTAAGGCTGGGGATTTTTTATGGACGACACTTCACAAGCGATGCTTAATCGGTGAAAGACTACAGAGGTTGGGAATAGCAGGCCCACTAAGATGCATCCTATGCAAGCAAGCGAAAGAGAATGTGGACCATTTTCTCCTCTCCTACCCTATTGCCGCATCACGCTGGGATTGGCTACAAAGTCCATTCAACTTGTTTGGCCCAAGACAATGCAGACTCAGGGAGTTCATGGCGAGCTTGCCGATCCTCAATAAAAATGGTTATTGGATCAAAATTTGGACTATGGTACCATCTCTAATGGTATGGCACATATGGAAATAAACAAATAGGCTCATCTTTAAAGAAAAATTTCTAAACCGGGAGCAACTCATATCCAAAATCCAAACGGCCATAGTCAAGATAGCCAACAATAGAATAGGTGTGGGTCCCAATTCGAGATTCTCAAAATGGGATGAAGGAATACAAAAGACATGGAGGGGGCTAAGATTACCAAAGCCCAACCTCTTACCCAAAATAAAATTCAACAAGAAGGAAATATTCTGGGCACAACCGACAAGACTATAATGAAAACTGAATTTCGATAGGGCTTTAAAAGGCAACCTCGGGTGCGTCGGGGCTGGATGTATAATCAAGGATTCAAAGGGAGAATGTGTCTGGATAGCATCGAAGAAACTAGGTATATGCACCAACAACATGGCCAAAATGGAAGCACTATGGCTTGGGTTACAACTATGCATACAAAAAAGCCTATATGCAGTAGAGATAGAAGGGGAATCTCTACTTTGCATACAAGCGTTAACGACCAGAAGTTCTCAGCATTGGCACATTAATAATTGGATCGAGCCAATTAAGGACATCTTAGTAAAGCTTTCTGACTATACTCTAACTCACACGTATAGGGAGGCAAAAAAATTGGCAGATTTGTTAGCCAATTCAGGCGTGATCCAACAAGACATACTAATCACAAGTTCCTCTCTCGATCCCTGGCCGGGCTTGCATGCAGTGATCCTAGAGGATATCTCGGGTAGTCAAAATGCCTCGAAACCCACCCCAAAATCATGTGAACCATAAGCTCGGGCAGGGATCACACGACCAATCTTCCAAGGATGGATTTTTCCAAGATTCGGAACAGAATGGTCCACCAGGCGCATAATCAACAGATGCCTTCCATAGGCAATATGGTTATTTATAGCAGGGTTGTTCGGTCAATCTCATTGTGCTAGAAAAACTGAAAGTCTTTCAAACAGAGAAAAAATGGTATTCATGTTTTGCGTACAGTGCCATTACACTAAAGAATCCTTGATGGCTCAATGCAGAAGGCTCTTCAACATTCAAAACCCAGCTGTAAGAAACACGATTGTCGACCTGGTCTCAACAGTCCTCAACCTCAATCAACACTAGTGTGACAAAAAGGTGTATGAGTTAGTGTTGAGTGCTTTGGTAGACATCACCGAAGCCAAAGAAATTGTGGTAGAGCGACGCGATGGATTTGTCGAAATCGGCAATGCCCAAAATGTTGCCAACGCCATTTTTGAGCTAAGAATGGAAGGTTGGGTAAGTTTCCTTTTAAGCTCTACTTTGACCCAGAAACAAAGGAGACAAAAGTCAATGGGGATGAGCAGACCGAGGAAGAAGACCAGACTCGCCGTGAAGCCGCTGAAAACTTTCGTCTCAATACATGGGAAGTCTTCAGGACTGGTGTCAAGAACACAAACATGAACTCTTTCTCTAGGTTCATGAACTTCGATTCCACCTGGCTCAGCGAAGGGTGCCTGCAGAGGCTGGTAAGGCTAGAGGACATCCTGGCATCTATCTACCAGCTCATAGAATGAGCAGGTTTCTGTTTTGTAATCCGGTATCCTAGTATCTCAGTATGAATGTACATGGGAGTTACCCCCTTTGGTAGCACTTACATATAAAAAAAACAATATACCTAAATATAAAAACTAGCATATATTTTAGGGAATCTTAAAGATAGAACTCAATGTTAGTGAACCCAAATAGATGTTACAAGAGAATCTATGATCATACATTATGCACTAAGTAAAAGGAAGGTTTAACCTAGACTATTGCTTCAATTAAATTGTTCCATATGAAGTATTTCCTTGATAGTAACTGATTTCTAGTAGCATGCAATGATAAAATTTAGACAATTAGATATAGTTGATTTGATTTGACTTATGACATATTTTTTAATTTTTTTAATTTTTAATTTGTATTTTGATCAGTAAGGAGTGATTATTTAGATTGGCTCTAATGGGACTTTTAAAATTTGTCAAAATTTTGCCTTGTTTGGGCATGTTTGTTTACCTTTTATGGCTAGGGATCTAATGCTTAGGGTTTAGGGTTTTTTGTTACCCATGATAAAATTGATTGATACCTTTGAAACCCTCACGTTATATTTTAGCATTGACCTATTATTGGGGCTCACCGGTCTCTTAAGGCATCCGACTGAGCCTTGCCTTTAGTGTTATTACCGACCCCTTTTCACCCGACCTATCAGTCTTTTCTTTCTATTTGGGTGTTATTATTATTTTTCCTAAGTCAGGTGATTTTCCCTAGGTTTGGGTGGGCCTAAATTATTGTGCCTCTGAGGGTTTTTTTTTTTCGATCGTCCCCACTATTATAATTATTTTTCTTCCCTATGTAGTTTGGCTGACCGTTGGATCACGGGTTCAGATCTGCACCGTTCCTCGCAGACCTTGCGAGGTTTCTTGTTGACATCACTAAAGTGGTGCGAGGTGTGCGAGATGCCGCCATCTGTCAAGTATGGTAGAGTGGGGCCTGTCTTGTTGCGCCAGCAGTGACAAGTGGACATCTTTTCAATGGTGGATATTAATTGACGGGGATTAATGATGATCGTCCCTCGTAGGCCTCGCACGAGCGAATTAATGTTTTTGAAAATTCCACGAGGTTTGCGAGCCGGTGACACGTGGTTTGGCTCCGTAGTACAAGGGGGCTAGATGGGACCTATTGCTTGGTCACAAGTTCCTAATTGCGAGGGGTGTGATTGGCTACTGGGTTACCCAACTCATGATGTGGATTCTTCAACAACCTTTGAATCGATCTGAATCGTCTGACATGCCAGGTTTTTTCACATTGACGATTTGAATTCGAAAGGTTGTTGTTCACCTATGTGAGGATTACTTGTGCTCTGCAAGTTATTTTCATTAATGGTGCGGGTTTTAGTGGATCTCATCCTGATTTTCTTTGCATGCGAGCAAAATTCACCCGAAAATGCTATGATGGGTTGTACGCCATTTTCCATGAGATCAAATTTTTTCTGTGGTGGCGACGTTAGCCATTAATTGCTTGTTTGCTTGTACTACAATTTGGGCAATTAATATTCCCTGCATCAACTTGCTCTATAAATGCTTGCTAAATTTCTCATCAGAATCATCGCATTTTAAGTTTGTTTTCTTGCAAGAGATTGATTTGCTTGTTGAGTTTGAGGTAGCAAGCCCAATGGATAAGTCAATAGTATGACGAAGTGCTCGGGTAAGTGTAACAAATTTGCAACACAAGGAGAAAAAAATTGTTCTTAGTACTTTTGGAATGATCACTCAAAGGGTGGACATGAGGTTTGGACATTCCACGTCACCTGTCGAGCTCTCTTTGGGGTCTAATGGTGAGGGGTCTAAAATAGATTTGGACTACCGCAGTTACCTCATAGCCCTGACTGAACTCATGGGAGTGGACAAGGAGGTACTCATAGTTTCTCCACTTAGTTTGGCGGCACTGTGTAATGTTGTTAGGTCTAGTGCTGGTACAATTAGGGGTAAAGAATCGGTCTCGCTTCTTACTAAAGTGAGAACCAGGAGCGGTCGCTTGTATCGGGGCCGTGTGGTTACTCGAGGTGTTGGGAAATGAGTGGTGTAGCTGCGATGGTGTTTTCTTCCTTTTTGTGGTGTTACAGCAGTTCGGGTTTGATGCAGATGTGCGCATGGGTGGCGCGGTGTTTTTTGTCTTTTTCGGCTGGTTACAATAGTGTAACCATTTTTTGGTTCCTCTGTGTGTATTGCAATCATTTTTTTGATGATGGGGAGTTTTTTGAAGTGAATTTGAATTTCATTTGGTTAAAGTGAAATTCATTTTGAAATGAACAATGGAGCCTGATGCTTGTTGCTCTCCTGTTCTATAAAGGAGATTTAAGGGCTCATTGTTAGGGGTTAGATTTGTGTATTGTAAGGCTCAGGTTGTGTACAGAAAGGTTATATTGTGGTATTTTGGAAGGTTATATTTGGAAAATCATTCCATTTCGGGTGTTGTATAAAATAAGAATGCTATGCTTTTACAATAACTGATATCAATAAATCTATAAAACAATTAAGACAATTGCTCTCATGTGTACATATCATGGATTATGAATGGATTTATCAATGGTTTCTTCATTCAGTTTCAATGGTATATTTGGATGTGTAGTTAGTTTTCTTGCTTTAACTTAATGAGTTAATCAAATGCTTGAAAAGGAATTATAGGTCTATAATAATGTGTTGAGGATTTACTAAGGAGTACTGTTTTAATTAATGGAAAATCTCATAATCTAAGGCATTATAATGATGAGTTCCATGATATCAGGGTTATGTTTTATGTGAGTCCCGCTCAGTTGGATGAGGCACTAGATAGTTCATTCCAGATCCTTTTTAGAAGTGCAAGAAAGTAGTCCTAAGTGTAAAAGTTCAAGATCTAAACATTTTAAAAATCAAATTCTATCTCTCTTGAGATACAAACCTTATACTAAGTCTTATTTCCTAGCTTTAGATAGTTGTTTTTATTCTTTGGTTTTCCAAAACCCAGATAGATGTTGTCTAATCGCATTAATAGGAATGTATCTATGTGTAGAAGTGTTCTTGAGGTATGAAGAATTTTTATGAACACATATAAGAAAACCCTCCTTGGTTTCACAGAGGCAAAAGTGTAGGAGATCTCAGTCTTTGACTCAATCTTGTCAGTTGGCCACTAACTTTGTTAATTCTTAAGTATAGGGAGTGGCAAGCCCTTAGAGAAGTACAAAGCCTTAGCTGGAAAAAACACCAACAGAATGGCGACTCTGCTAGGAAAAATTTGTGAAAATTATAATTGCAGAGTCTAGCCTTAAGATTCATTGCATAGAGTCAAATGATTTGCCATTCTTAACTTAGTTCAAATAGTGAAGGATTTCAACCCTGGAGGAAGACGTTGTTGGTGTGAACCTGCAAGTTTTATAATTTGTGGTAATCCGTTCGGGACAAGCTCAGAAGTTTTGATTGCAGACAATACTATTATACAGTCATTATAATACTAACATATTACTTGTAACCATAAGGTTAAACTTGATGGAATAGGTTTTCTGCCTGAGTCATTAGCTGAATGGTGATTTTATTGGGGAGAATTTCTGAGAAAGTTAAAGAAAAAAGAGAAGAGAAAAACCACAGTAGGAGGAGGTGGTTGTCCAAAATCATCTGTTTTAGTGGACCTGAATTTTAAGTTTAGATGGTGAGAGGTTATGGATTTGGAAATGATGGGTAGCAATATGATTTCAGAGTATTTGAGGTGTGACTCTGTTATGGACGAAGACCCAGGATGTGATAAGTTTTGAGAAGGAATTTGATAATTCTTTTGAAATTCAGTCCTCTATTGAAGAGGTGGTGAATCTGTCTGAAGAACCAGTTGATACACAAGGACCAGTACCAGATCTATGACATCTACAGTCAGGGAGAAAAGGTTGACAACTGCTGCTTGGTTTCCAGGTATTCTCATTAAATCTAAACAGATCAATATCTTGATTGTGAGAGGTGTTTGTAACTAGGGATGATCAATGGTTCCTAATTAGATGTTCTAGCATCTAGAAAGGAACGGTGACTAGCTTTTCCATACTTATAATAATGCAATATGTAAAATTATTTGAGAAGTATTCTTATGTTGTACAATGCCTCTAAAAGCTCAAGGCATAAGTATTGCAGTCAATTTTAGAATCATGGCTGAATTAGTAAATGATGTATTTGATAACTATGTATAAAGTTGATAGTGATTGAATGGGTACAGGAAAGTTTCCGTATGAGATGTCAAACACAAACATGAAAAGGGAACAAGTTTCAATAAGCCTTTTAGGGGATCTTGTAATTCAAAGGTACATGCCATTGGTTTTCAGTGGTATTAATGGTTTCCCTAATTTAATTCCTAATAAGATTAGGAAATATTTTCCTAAATATACGGGAAAAGTGCAGAATCTGCCTCTAAGCATCTGCAAACGATCAAGGATGTGATGGGGGATTATGAGATAAATCATGAGGACGTTGTTATGAAACTGTTTGTTCAATCCTTGAAGGATGATGCTAGGGATTGGTTTTCATATTTACCATCATGTTCTATAGCTTCATGGTGTCAGTTTATGACAACCTTTGTGGAGCAATTTGGTGAAAGGGTAAATCCAAGTGAGGTGAGGAAACAATTTATGGAGATCCATATAAGTGAAAAAGAGTTGGTCCCTATTTTCAATCTTCGATTTGCAAAGGCTATCAGGGAAATCCCAGAAAGTATGCGACCAAATGATGATGAATGCTTGGTTGTGTATCTTAGTGAATTTGATAGTAGGATGGGATTCTTGTTAAGGGATAAAGAGTCTGCAACATTACTTTTGGCATACCAAACTGCCATGGACATTGAGAACAACTTGGAATACTCTATGATGAAAGGGTATCCAGCTGCAAGTGTGTGTTATTCCAGGACAGCTTATGCAAATGGAATTCAAGGATCAGGTAATGGAAATGATTGTTGAGTTGACAATGCTTTTGCTGTTATGATCTCTCCATCATCAAAATATGAAGATCATAGTGATCCCCAAGTTGAATGTCAGCAAATTTTGAGCATTGTTGATCAAAAGTCTTTTGTACAACAATTGTATGAAATGAAGAGGCAAGAGGGAGAATCTCCATACTAGTTGTTTTTGGGATTTTTGGATGCTTTGATAGAAATTCTGAAAGATTTCAGACCTGAGGAGTCTGTGTGCATTGATTTGTTTTGTGAGATTTATGAACCCAGGTTGAGTACTTTGACAGAAGAATTGAAGCCCTATAACTTTGATCAAGTACTTGATTGGATAAAGATTGTGGAATCAACCAATTATGGTTATGTACTAAATGTGGATTCTCAAAATGAAGACAATATATGTCATATAGAAAGAAATCATACAACAATGCAAACAAATGAAAATAATATGTTAGAAATAAAAGTTCCATGTTGTATGGATAAGGATAAACTTTGTGATCAGCTCACAATCAGTACATGTGCACATTCTTGCATTAGTGAGGAAGATGATGACACATGGGATGATAACAGAGTAGATGTGCTCATAATGCAACATGTCTGTTGTGTAAATTATGAGGAATTTGAAGAAAATAAGGTGTGTGTTCAATAATGTGATCTAAAGAATAATATTGAAGGTAACCAACACATTGATGAATTTATTGGTGTCAATGATGATCTTTATTGTTTGCATGAAGCTGAAAGGGACTTGTTGTCACCCCTTGAGATGAGCTTTTCTGAGGGTAGTAATGAAAGTGCCATTGATATTGCTAGTGAAAAGTTTTTAGCTTGTGCTGAAATTTTCACTTATAAATTAACACATACAATAGGTGGTGTTGAACATAAGGAGGCCAATGCACATAGTTGTTTACCTATTGCCCTTGTTGAAATTGGTTTGCTAGAGCCTGCCATTGAGGTTTTTAATTTGGAATTAGACGATGGGATGTACAAGGAAGTACATTGTGAGGGGCCTGAAATGAATATGTTCAAACATTTCCTCGAAGCAAGAAGTGACTTATGATTCCCATTTTTATAATATCATGAAGTGTTCTAGGACATTTGAACACAACTATTGGCAATTAGGCTTATATTGTAATCATCAGGGTGAGGATTCCCTAGATCATGCATCTTCTATTTTATGCAACAATGGTTTGTACAACATGCACAAAGTTTTGTATGAAGGTTTTTAGTTCGATGTGCAAACTGATTTTGATGCCATATTCTTTTATGCTGAGTTGTGTGATGTCACGGATCAGATGGATTATGAATGTTTTTATTTCTCAGTTCCGGTGAAACATGACCAGAAGCAACCTAAGGTAGAATGCCATGGTGATTATGAATTTCAGTTGATGTCAGATCGCATATTACAGATTGATCTAGAGTTATTGGTGGCATTGGAAAGCACGGTGTTATAGTGGGACATGTCAATAACCAAGCTAATTTGTGGGAAATTCATGGTAGTGTTTACACATTTGATCTACTTCAGGTAGTAGGGAATTTTGTTTTTGATAGGGGTAAAATCTGATTTCCCTTGTTTGGGGGTCTGGGGCTACCAAGTTGGATGTAAACAAGTTCCAATTGACAAACATGGTAAAAGCTTTCTTCAAGGTATTTGTGTGATTCAATGATCTGGTCTGTGAAACCAGAGATTCTGGAATCTTGTTATGCCCTTAGGGAGAATACATCCCCAGTCAGAGCCACTGATGGGACTTTTAAAATTTGTCAAAATTTTGCCTGGTTTGGGCATGTTTGTTTACCTTTTATGGCTGGGGATCTAATGCTTAGGGTTTAGGGTTTTTTTTTACCCATGATAAAATTGATTGATACATTTTAAACCCTCACATTATATTTTAGCATTGACTTGTTATTGGGGGTCACCGGTTTCTTAAGGCATCCGACTGAGCCTTGCCTTTAGTGTTATTACCGACCCCTTTTCACCCGACCTATCAGTCTTTTCTTTCTATTTGGGTGTTATTATTATTTTTCCTAAGTTAGGTGGTTTTCCCTAGGTTTGGGTGGGCCTAAATTATTGTGCCTTCGAGGGTTTTTTTTTTTTTTTCGGTTGGCCCCACTGTTATAATTATTTTTCTTCCCTATGCAATTTGGCTGACCGTCGGATCACGGGTTCAAATCTGGACCATTCCTCGTAGACCTCGCAAGGTTTCCTGCTGACGTCACTAAGTGGTGCAAGGTGTGTGAGATGCCACCATCTGTCAAGTACGGTAGAGTGGGGCCTGTCCTATTACACCAGCAGTGACAAGTGGACGTCTTTTCAATGGTGGATATTAATTGACGGGGATTAATGATGACCGTCCCTTGCAAGGCTCGCATGAGCGGATTAATGTTTTTGAAAATGCTACGAGGTTTGAGAGCCGGTGACACGTGGTTTGGCTTTGCGGAACAAGGGAGTTGGATGGGGCCTACTACCCAGTCGTGGGTTCCTGATTGCGAGGGGTGTGATTGGCTGCTGGGTTACCCAACTGATGATGTGGATTCTTCAATGATCTTTGACTCGATGTGAGTTGTTCAACATGCTAGGTTTTTTCACATCGATGGTTTGAATTCAAAAGGTTATTGTTCACCTGTGCGAGGATTACTTGCGCTCTGCAAGTTATTTTAAATAATGGCATGGGTTTTAGTGGATCTCATCCTGACTTTCTTTACGTGCGAGTGAAATTCACCTGAAAATGCAATGATGGGTTGTACGCCATTTTCCATGAGCTCAAAATTTTTTTGTGGTGGCGACGTCATCCATTAATCACTCGTTTGCTTATACTACAATTTGGGAAATTAATATTCCCTGCATCGGCTTGCTTTATAAATGCCTGGGTGCTGCCACAATAATGGGTTACACTTTTTGGGACATCCTAATTTTTGCTTAAATCACATATTTTTAGAAAATATAATGATTTAAGCCTTAAAACGGTTCCATTTTAAGGGTTTTAATTGAAGAGGGTTTTATCAAACCCACTTATATCAAACCCCCTTGGATAGAAAGCCACTAGTTTTAAACCATACCTATAATGGAGTCTCCTCTACACCTATCAAAATGCTGATAAAAAACCACTTTTGATTTACCTTTTAGGGGATCAAATTAATTTATTTAAAATTATTTTTTTGTAAACATGTAGTCCTTATTATAAGCTTCCCAAAAAGTATAATTTTATTATTATATTTATTTTTTATTTCTTGTGAATGTAGGTTTTTCAATGAACATCGAGGTTTTTATTTCACACATACGGAAAAATAGGAAATGAGAGAAATTTTTTTCTTAAAAATCCATGTACACTAGCTATTAATGTCCTAATTCCAACAAAAAAAGAATAAGTTAATTCAAATGAATACAAAAAAAGTTATGTAGCTGAAAGTATAATATATCCAAATTATAATTACTCTGAATTAGAAAATTAATTAAAAAATATATATGCAACAAAAAATTAGGTAAAAATATCCATCCCCTAGATAATGGTGTGAAAACACTGTATTTAAAAAATTAGAATTGTATGCTTTCTATAAAAAAAGTTATGTAGTCGAAAGTAAGCATCATGGTCTAGTAGAAGGGGATCTCATGATGATATAGGTAGTGGCTAATTTTCATAAGAAATATCATGCCTACTAAATCATGCCATGATTCTAACATATAATAGCATGCCGTTTCCATATTCTCCATACGAAATTATATGAATGATAGGATCCACAATAGGTGCTAACTTTAATGTTTCTAGATCACTATTTTCCATCCTGGTGAACCATCATCTTGTTAGTGTATATATTTCATATAGTTAATCTTTAAGCCTACATACACATCCCATTGACTCTTTCTCATGTGAGGTGATAATGTATATAGGTGTCTTGAGAGAGTTCAACTCACTTGTGACACCTTTTCCTACCTTTTTGCTAGTTAACTGCCACCACTCCATGAATGAGGAGTCATATCCTTATTTCATGAAGGTCGGGTGTCTCCTTCATGCCTATATATGTACATCTAGTTTGTCTAATATATTTGATCGACTTTATGCAATCTTGTGTTCATTATTCTTGCTATCTATTCTTGATTATTATAAGTTCTTTCATGGTATCAGAGATGGACATGGATAATAACAAAGCGTGAGGTGAATCCGTTCATTGTATTTTTGTTTTAATTGTCTTTGTGTATTGGGGACGGGCTTAAACATCACACACTAAGGTTTGACTGCCTAGGTGGCTCATGGGCCCGTGCTTACTCTGTTCCGTCGGGTGTTTTTTTTGTCTCATTCTCCTTCCGTCTACCGTTCTGTTTTCCGTTGCGCTCGCCTTAACTCTCCAGAGTCATTGTCAGCGTAGCAGTTAAGTTTGAATCTGCATCTCCCGCTCAATCCATTGGAAGGAGCAACAGGTGGATTTCTTTTAAGCCCGGTCGTGGAGAGTGAGCAAAAAGAGCAGTAATTCGGAGCAAGAGTGTGGAGAGCATGTCGTCCTACTTCTCAATGTTCGCTTTCCTCGGAAGCCTGTTGTGGTTGGTGTATGGTTCTTTGAGCAGAGACATTCTTATCATGGTAATTATATGTTGAGCATCCATATAAATTTATAGTCTATACAAATAAGATCTCTCCATCTGAGCTCATTTCATTTGTTTTATAATGTATGGTTGATACAGGCTCCTAATTTCCTTAGAATACCGCAGGCTTTTATTTAGATGATAGCCTTTGAGTTGTGCTCATCAGATAGTGAAGAAAACGCCGTTACTAGTTTTACTCGTTTGTTGGAGGAGCCGACTCAAGGCTACGAGGATGCAGAGTTGTTGAGAAAAAACGGATCCTTGTGAACTGGGTGGGGGGCGATGAGAAGATGGTGAAGATTGTGAGAAGCTTGAGCAGCTCTACATGGAAACCATACTCTAAACCTGTTAGCGATGCCAGAAACAGACTCAAGGCTTACTACTCAACGAGAACCTGGAAAATCCTGTGGAGTGAATTTCTAGACACGTATTGCTCAAAACCATGGGTTTTAATATCTGTTGTCGCGGCCACTGTTGCTTGTTATGACTGCTCTGCAAGTTTTATGTTTGTTCTACACATGCAATAAAAACGCCTAGATCATTTGTTCTCTCTAGAATCATCCAAATTGTGAAATTTCTTTCATTAAAATTTAATGGGTTCCGTCTATTGATGTCAATTTGATTATAAATGTGAGTCCTAGTCTTGAAATAGTTGGAACAAAAACTCGTAAACAAAACTACATGCTTCGAGTTTATTATGCTAATATTCACCACTATAAACATCTCTTTATATTTGTGTGTGTTTTTTTCACTTGTAAACATCTTTTAATATATATAAAATATTTGTTTGTTGGTTTCTTTGGTAAGTGCATTTTGGTTACAATTTTCAAGGGGTATGGTTGTAGTCTTTTGCTTGACAAGTGTACATTGTAATATACAAACTAAAATAAAGCTAAAAATTTATTCATAATAAGTATTTGTAATAGACAATTTATTTTTATTTTTTAATAATCGAAGTAACTAAAATACATTTACAACCAGCAAAATAATTATTGATAAAATGACAACTCTTTTTCAATAGATAGAGTTGAGTAAAGATAATTCAAAGTAAAAATATTTTAATATCTTCTTATAATCTATGATATGTTGACAATCACCTCCTATCCAGACACATATATCTGAATCCCATCCCTTCAATGCTTGATCTTGGGATAGGAAAAGGATTTTTCCATTCTATTCACTACATTTTTACAAGTTAACCACATAGATTGGATGGATACACTGAAGCTAGCTTAGCCTTGCCATTCATGTATTTCTATTCACTAGGGAAAGAGCATGGCAATAAGGGATATAATGCCAATATCAATTATTTCATCTAAGGACATGTTGAACTAGTTGAACCCTATGCTATTTTCTATTTAATCATTAAAATATTAAATTAATTATACATTTTAACACATCCAAAGAATTAATATACAATAGAAAACTTAAATATATATAATTATTCAACAATTACATCAATTGGTTTAATCTAATGGTAGTGCAATTCTAAACAAATGAATAATGCAAGTTGCAATCAATAGGTAAATGTTTATATTGACATATTTCATTTGACAAACAAACTAATTGAGCTAATTATAGAGAAATAATAATAGTTTCACTTACATCATTTTATTTTACAATGATATAATCCACTTTACAAAGATAATGATAATTACACAATTTATTCGTTCAAAAATGAAAAGCAAGGTGGAGGATAATTAACATACAATCCATCACACTTCTTTCTATATATCTCTACAATCTCTAGCTATGAACAATAAAAAAATATACCTCTCAACTATGTGTATCCCTAAGCTCCACCCTTCTAGAATATGAGGTAATTGAATGAGTAACAACAGACATACCCACACCATACAATATGTATTAGTATTTATAACCTTATAAAAAATACTCTCATTTTAGTTTTTGCATAACACACATTGGATATGAATTTATTTGGTTAATATGAGGAAGAGGAACAAGTCTTGACCAATGGAGTATCATCACATTGATTAGAAGATCAAAGTAAAGTTAAAAAGATGCACCTATTCAGAACAAGTTATCTCAAAAAGATTTACATCATCCTATTACATATGAGTTGATGTTCTTCACAATATTTTTCTTGAAACCATTAAGGGCCAGCCTTGAATATTATGGTTAATCTTAATTAATTTTATCAAATGTGATATCCTATTCATTTATTTTATTTAAATAAACTCAGTTATCTATACTCACTTGTTATACACTAATGAGAATTAGAGAGAGGTAACTCCATGCCTTCACCAAGCTTTAGTTCCTATGTATGCTAAGACAACCATCCTATCAAATGACTCATAAAAAAGTAGAATAACAACTAGAACAAAAAATATTATAGAAATTTCAAATAGGATCAAAATCCTAAGAATACAACTATATGATTAAAACTGATAGGAGAAAAGAACCATAAATACATTAACAAAATACTTGATTTATGAAATATTACAAGATTGCAAGCCATCTTTCTTTTAGATTGCAGGACTTAGGTAACCCCCCTATTATTTGCATTGCACCTAGTAAACTTTTTTCATGTGATCATTGATGATAACACAACACATTATTTGGTACCATGGGAATGGGTGGGAGATTGGACCTTGTGACCTCTTTCTTGTAATAGGATGCTTTAGCCAATCCATTTAGGGCATGTGCCTCTCCTACTAATGCAATATCCTTTTCAACAAGAGCAAGAATCACCATTTTTTAAATATATCTAAGTAAATTTTCATGAAAATATAACAACATAGCCCTACAAGGGTCTATCTAGACAAAAAGATCACATAAAATTGAAAGTATAGAATAAATATTCCTTTAAATGATATTTTGATTTGTAGAATCCAAATTCCTTATCAATATATATACATAATTATAATTTTTAATATTTTATGAAGTCCAAGCCATGATCAATAATAATAATTACCTATTTTTCAAAATGAGGGAAGAGTGAAACTTATTTATTTGTATTTTTAGTGGTGACTTTTGGAAAAAAAATTCACTCCATCACAATTAGAGAACAATAATTTATATCAATACAATTAAGCAAACAAAAAATACCAACAATTCTCTAGAAATAATTCTCTAAACAACTAATTTTTTTCTTGCTCTCTTTTTTCTCCCAAAATGTAACATAATTGTCCAAAAATCAACCCTCCTTGAAGGGTCAATGTGCTAATCTATGTATCATCTTCCTGTTTTAAAATTTACTTTCTATTCTATAAATCTTCATTTAGAGATGGTGAAATTAAAATGCCCTCTATATCCTCCATATCAAATCTAATCCATACATATTTTTCTCTTTTTAAATTGATTTATTATTTTTTTTAAAGAAAATAAGCAATAATAAATAATTAAAAAATAAATTAATTTAATAAACACATAATCAAATTAATCCTTAAAATTTAAGTTAAACTCTTTTTCTAAAGAAAAATACAAGTAATGTATTTTTGTAAAAAAATAAAATATAATTGTAAATAATTTGGATCAATGGATCATAGGTCTAATACAACCAATCACTCCTTATCACTCTCACTTGAGTAAGGTGGAATACACATACATAAATATACAGATTCAACCATAGATTCCAAATTATTTTTTTTGTTGGTAAAAATCTTGTACTTATTTTATACACTAATTTAATCCATCAGGTGCATCTACATAATATATATATATATATATATATATATATATATATAGAGAGAGAGAGAGAGAGAGAGAGAGAGAGAGAGAGAGAGAGAGAGAGAGAGAGAGAGAGTTAGTTCTGCATATGATAAAAAGTAAGAAAATAAAATCAAGTTAGGCACATATTCTAAAATAATGATATATACAAATCAAAACGTAATAATCCCCTTGTAATTCAACATGATCACATAATATTAAAATTATAAAATTAACTTAAGACCAAAATATATAAAAAATAACCTGGAGGAGTTTATTTCATCAGCTTGGAATCTATTTGAGACCATGAATGCCCTTTGCTCTCACATTCCACTGGACAGGAGCAGTACTACCTAGTCACCCCAAACTTGGTTGACTGAAGCTTAACTTTGATGACTCAGCCAAACCTAACCCGGGTCGAGCAGGTGGGGGTGGGGTCATTCTTGATCACAAGGGTAAGATAATCTTGTCTTATGTGGTGAACTTGAGGCTTCCATCATCCAGTTTTGTTGAGGTGGCGATGACCTTTCATGGCATTCAAATTCCCATGCAAGCTTGACTTTCCAATTTGATTATTGAGGGAGATTCCAAAAATACTATCATGATGTTGATAGGTAATGCTAATCCTTATTGGACTCTTTGGTACCTCGTGTTGTCAGCTTGAAATCTAATGATGGCCCTCAAAAATAGAAAGGCTATTCACATGTTTAGAAATGACAATAAAGTTGTTGATGCACTTGCTAACATTGGTGCATTCACACCAAATTTAGTAATATGGGATCTAATATTTTGCAAATCCCTAGGAATGTGTGTGAATTAATGAATCATGATGCCAAAGTACTACCAAATTGAGATCAAGATGGATCTGTTGTCAGCTCTCTTGGAGATTTTTCCACAAGTTTCAATTATGGAAAATTAATCCCTTTTCTTTTCTTAAACTCATTTACATGTGGCTCTAGTATTCGTATTGGCAATTTTATAGACTATATTCTCTAGCTCTATATTTTTCAAATTCTACTATGGGAGGTGAGTTAGTGCATGAGGAACCTACTAGTTGCGAAATGTGGAAACAAGACAAGGAGGTTTGGCCTATCTTGCAATGGGGCAAGCTAGCCTCTTATGTGGAAGGAATTCTGGGGCATGACCCTAAGATCTTTATGGAATTTGGTACCTTCTGGGTGGATGGCACTATGATTGTTAATGGGTATTCCTTTAGGGTGACGACTGAACTTATTACCAAAGTGACCGGGTTCTCGCTCGAGGGTGTTTGCATCCCCCGTAAACCTAAGGCCAACAATTAGAAAGATATGGACCATTTTTTGAAATATGGTGAAAAAGTGAATAGACTCTAGAATGGCTTCAATCGTGTGGATCTTCCTAGTGTTTGGAGTAAGGTGGTTGAAGTCCTTATGAGGTATGTTATACTCAAAGGCCAATTCCATTGCTTTCATTCTCACTTATTTCTTATGATCAACCACCTTCGATATAATATAAAAATGAACTTTCCATTTTGGATTTTTTCCTCTCTCGAACAAACTATTAAAAATATCCAGGGTTGTAGTAACAAAAAAATTATCCTTTTTCCTTACTTGATTTGGGAATGATTGTCATTTAATTAACCTAATTTTTCCTTGGTCTAATGTTGTAATGTGTTGTACACATTCACATTATTCTAGGGTTCCTTCTTAATTAAAATTGCTTAAATTGTACCTTGCTAAGGTATTGTAAAGTGTTGTAAGACACTTTCACACTTTTCTAGGGTTTATTTAATTAATGGAGCCTAATGGGCACCTTTTAATGAAATGTACCTAACTTGTACCCTCTTTTAGGTGTTGTAAAGTGTTGTAACATACTTTCACACTTATCTAGGGTTCTCTTAGTTAATTGTGGTTAATTAGAGTTAATTAGCCCCTTTAATTCAAATTTAAGCCTTGTGACACCTCTCAAAGATCTATCTCAAAACCCATAATTCAAATTGCATAACATTTAATTGGATAAATTTTAGGTCCTAGAAATTGGACCTAGATGGTGAATTTGTCCTCCCTTCATTAGGACCCCCTTTTTGAATTTTATTTGGCAAGATTTTAATAACATTCATTTCCAGATTTGGTGTCGACTTGAATTGTTTGAATTTTAGGGTTAATCTCTTGATTTAGTATAAATATGGGGTTAATTCATATAGTTTCATCCTAGACTTCCAAGCATTAATGAATTATAGAAAATTTGAGTTCACAAGAGCATTTTCAAAGGTATTTCAAGGAATATTATCAAAATTTTATTGTAGCAATTCAAGATCATTTCATCATGACAAGGGTTTAATGCATTGAATGCATGTTGTTGAGCTAAAATAGTTAATGTAGCATTGAAGATCTACTTGCAAGAATTGTTTCACATATTATTGAAGGATCAAGATCTACATTCTTCATGGCCACTACATGTTATATTGCAGATTTGCATTGCAAGACAAGATCCAAGGTATCATCAACTACATTAAATTTCATGTTTCATGCTTCAATTATATTATTTCATCATTTGTTTTAATTACCTACAAGGAGTTTGACTTAGGAAAATCCCTATTCACTAACAATCAGCAAGTTTTTCTTCCTATGAATGTGTGTTTGCAAATTTACAGGTTGAAGATCAAGTGGAGGAGAAATTGGTAGTAAAATTGTCAAAGTTGTCAAGTTGCAAGATTGACCTTCATAGTGCAAGAACAAATAACTGAAGCTACAAAATTTATTACAGAATTTCAAGAGCTGACAATAGGGATCTAAGAGTGCAAACATCAAGAAAAATAACCCAGATCTCAATTTTAAAAACCCTAATAGGGACCCATTCACCACCAAAGGCGAATGAGTCCTTTGTGCCCTAAAAACAAGCTTCTTGCAATAAGGTACAAATCATTTTAAGCTCTAAAAACTCCCTTCATTGTTTTTGTAACAGTTAGGAATCATTTCTTATTGTTATCTATGCATTTTGGCCTTCATAATTGAGTGAAACATGAAAGCAAAAATTAGGTGTATCCATTTGATTGATCTCATTTGTGGTTCACCCCATTTTTCTATGTTTCAAGGGTAAAATAAAAAAATTCCCCATTCACCAAGGCCAAATATCCCATATTTTCCAATACCAAGCCATTGTGTTCCCATCCCTTACCATTGTAAAAAAGAACACCCTGGATATTCATGACCCCACGACAGATCCTATTCCCTCCATTACTCTGGAAGAAACCCCTCCTACTACCCGCCTTTTCACACGAGCCTACAAAAAAACCCCTACTAATGAGGAAACCCCTTTGGACCCCATAAAAGTTGCTCCCCTGACTAAGCCCATGCCTATTTCTACTTCTGGGTCTGGTGAGTTGTACAACTTTGTACAACTTGAATGACAAGTCATGGAATCCCACCCCTGCCAATTCCCCCACATACTCCCCTACTCATGCGGAGGTCTCTAACATCCCTAACACCCCTTGTTATTAACCCTAGCCATCAAAATTCCCCCAATTTGTGTATAAATTTGGAGGGGACTCATGCTAAACCTCGAGCTTCTTTTGACACTCATGCTCCTAGCAACCCCCTCTATACCAAAATTAATGAAATTTCAGAGACAATTAATGTCCAAAATGACACCCTTAAATGGCTCCTGGATCAATTGGTTACCACTAAAGAGAGAATTCAGATTCTGGAGAATAAGGTGTTGCTACAACAAGTTCCTTGGCTAGGGGAGGTGGAGGTTAAAGGCCATTGGGAAATGATAGCCTCTTTGGCTAAGTCAAATTTGAGCACTGGGCCAAATGGGATAATGAGCTAAAACAACTGTGTGATATTGTTGGCATGGAGGGGGACAAAAATAATTTATAGAAGGAGATTGAAGCTATACATAGGAACCAGGAAAAAACCACTCAGTACCTCCAAGTCATAACATATTACAATAAGGCAACCATGGAGGATAAAGGAAGTATGAGAATGAGATAAAATGGATTTGAATGTATGAAAAAATCTTATGTGGAAAATTAATCTAGGGATTAAGCCTCGTTTTTAGGACCTTATAGGAAAATAAAATGAAATATGGAAACTTTGCAAACAATATATGAAAGAACTAAAAAAATAAATTTAGGGAAATTAGAAAGCAATTAGATTGTTTGAAAATGAAGGGAAGATATATAGCATGGATGATCACATAATTGAAAATTTTATGAATTTGAAAAATCAACTTGCAATGATGAAGATGGAATGTGAAGAATATGAAATTCTATATTTTTTTATTAAAAGTCTTCTAGATGAGTAGATCATAATTTTATATACATATTCTAGAGATAACTAGAACTTTTGACAATATCAAACTAGAAGAAGTATAATAGGTTTTGTTGAATGAAGAGGATAGGCTTAAGAAGATTAGAGGTGAGTCCAAAATATTTCTCAAGCATTTATTGCTAGAGGAGAATGTAATAATTACAATCAAACCAAGTCACATCAAAATCAAAGGCAACAAAATCAAGGAAATTAACATAAAAATAATCAAAGGCAATGGAATGAATAAGGGAAAATCAACAAAGGCATGATTTCTAAAAGGGGTAATATGAATGGATAAATCACAAAGACAATTTTAAAAGATAAAATTATATTACATGCTATTGTTGTGGAGAATAAGGGCATAAAAGTGATCAATATCCTAGAAAATCACATGAAGGAGGGCAAGGAAAGTTTTGTCAAAAAGAATAATAAAATTTTGATTAAGAAGAAGGTAAGTATAATATATTAATATCCTTATTAGGTACTAAAGGAAATTTAAATAACACATGGTATAGTAATTTAGGAGCTAGTCAATTTATGACTTACAATAAAAAAATATTTAATTATTTAGAAGTGAAAGGTGCAAGAATATTTCTTGGTGATGATAGTTCACATGAAATTGAATGAATAGATTCAATTCCAATGACAAGAAAAAATTGTAAGAAATTAGAATAATAGATGTGAATCATGTACCTAAGCTAACAAAAAATATTCTCTCAGTAAGTCAAATAACTCAACATGGTTATAAGATGGACTTCTATTCATATAAATATCTAATCAATATCATTAGCAATGAATTTAAAATTTTGTCTATAGGAGTTGAGAGTGATGATATCCATAAAGTTTTAGCATATGTATACAAGACAACTTGCACTACTATAGGTTCCTCTACAAGTGAGTTGTGTCATCAAAGATTTGGTCACTTAAATTATCAAATTTTGGTTATGCATTCAAAGATGAATATGGTTGATGTCTAGTTCCTTGGATAAAGGTAAGCACAAATGTGTGTATAAGATGCATGATAGTAATACAATACAAAGACAAGAACTAAGGGTCTGCATGTAGGGAAAGTAAATATCTTGACCTTGTCCATAATCATTTATATGGGTGGATGAATTTTCCATCAAGGAGAGGAGCTAAGTGTGTCTTACGCTTCATTGATGTTTTCATAGGAAGGCTTGGGTCTAATTCCTTAAACAAAGGGATGAAGTGTCTAGAAAATTTGAATGTTTGAACCATTATAGAAAATCAAAGTTGAAACATGATTGAATAAATATGAATAGATAATGATGGAGAATATGTCAATAATAAGGAACAATTTTTTGCATGTGATGAAAAATATTTCATAATTTATCTTCTCTCTCTTGGTTCTGAACCCATTTCATTGTGTAGTAAGAAGCAATCTACTATTATTTTATCAACAATAGAGGTAGAATATACAAAAATAAATGAGGTAACTAAAGAAATAACTTGGTTATAGGATCCTCTTTTAGTACTCAAACAACATCAAGTAGGGCCTTCTTTACTTCATTATAGCAATCAAAGTGCAATTTCATTTTCTAGGAATCTAGTGTTTAATGATAAAACAAAGAATATAGAAGTCTATCACCATTAAATTGGGAATGCTATCTAGTAGTAGGTGATTCATCTTCAATTTTGTAGGGCGGAAGACCAAATAGCTAATATCTTAACCAAGGCTTTATGTGAGACTAAGCTTGTATATTTTATAGGTCTTTAGGATCATGAGAATTCATCTGAATATTTGATGGTTTTCATATAAGGAGGATTATTATGAATTTCTACCATTTTATAAGTGAATAAGTAGTTGTAAATGTGTACCTAACAAGGATTTGTGTTGGGACCCATCTTTTTTGGATTATGGGTGGATATTTAAAATTGACTAATAATCTTATTTTATGGGTGAATTGATAGAATAAATTATTTTTTATCATCTTGGTTAGCATAGATAGTCTATCACTATAGCCACTCATCACTACTTACTATATTACATAGTCAATATTTTTAAATATTTTTAACCAAATCCTATGCAATATTGACTATAAATTAATCATGTGGTTTTCATATAAATATGAATATAACAAGCAAGGAAATATAGAGCTTCAATTAGAAACCAAGTGATTTGTGTTTATTCCTCACAATTTTTTTAGTTATGAGGTTGTTACTCCCAACATTATTTTAACTATAATATACATAGTATCTAAAGAGTGACTCAAGACACTCTTATGACCCTTGCACTATCTTGATTATCATAAATTTTTTTAGATAGTATATTCTACTCTTGAATATCATTATGCATAATATAGTCCTCTTGACATGGTTTTATTCTTATAGATTAGTGTTATCTGTTTCTCTCCATGTCTTTGATACTCGTGTGTTTGTGTATGTGAAGAGGAGCCATGAATAGAAACACCTTGAATAGATTGCTATTGTAGATTAGGGAATTTATTGAATCTTTTGTTTTTTTTTATCAGTAGTAGGATATTTTTTATTGCATAAAAGTAAACTTACATCACTAGCTTCATTGTTTGCATCACCAACCAAAAAATTCACCATTTGCCACTATTCTAACAAAAAAGAATTTTAACATGCAACATACTAGATCGGAAAAACCCCACCTATCTTGTTGTGAGAAGATTGAATTATGGAACTTTTGTGATATCACAAGGATTTTTTAGTTTGTAAAAGATTGAATACATACAAGACACTCACAAAAAACACCTATGATGAGGTAGTATTTATTGATGCAAATACAAGATTAATGAATCTAGTCAATAATATGTTTGAGAGAGTCTTTAATATGATTATTCAATATTACTAATCTTGTAGAGCTTGTCTTTAAAAACAAGATCCTAGGTGCTCAATTTATATTTTTTTGGCACCCATGGTGGCATGCAACAATCAATTTTTTGAATCGCTAGCTTTGGAATTGATCATTGCATGTCACCTTGGTTGCCCAAAAAATTACTTATCAAGCTCCTAAGATCATGCTCTATAATATTCATCTAGATTAAGAATACCCTATCCACGTCCATTCAAATTATTCACCTAGTAAACCAAACTCTTCTAATTTTACATCATTAAATCCTACATCTCCAAATGTGATTAATACTATATTCATTTGGAGCTCTATAAGGGAGTTCCAAAAATAACCACATGTTTTCTTAGATTGAGGGAGAAATCAATTCACTCCTTAGAAACCCTATGCATCATAATCTATATTTCGGCTCATGCTTGTGTACATTGAAGGGGCTACACTAGTTCCAAATACTTAGCAACACTATAAAACATGACACCTTTTTCTTTTTTATGTTTAAACATTGTTTTATAGGAGCTAACACAATTACATCCATGACATCTTTTTCGAAAATTAGACTTTGCACCACTTTAACTTCTTTACTTGATTAAATTATTTCTTATTAAAATGCAAAAAATGAAGATCGTTATTTTATGCTAGTAATATTTTTCTATAGGTACCACTGATGATTTATCATTATATATGCAAGTTTGTAGATGTAATGTTACTAAAAATATCAAGAAACTAGAAAAGAGCATCATACTACATATCATTGTGTATGCTTGCATATTTCAATTACTCTTATTTTCTTCAATATGCATGATTTATATAGATCATGTACATATCAAAGTAGGGGACAAAAGGTAAAGAGTAAAAGTCTATTGGTTTACACTAACTTTTAGTCTTCTTATAAATTCATTTTCCTACTACTTAATTTTACTTGTTCTACATATAAGATGACCATATCCCTACATTTACCACTCTTAATTCCAATATCCTAGTCATACAAGTGGATTAGTCTAGACTTTTAAGGTTTTCCCCTGTTTGTATTAGACTACAAACATGGTTTTGTCACAAAAACAAATTCACATGCAAAGTTCCATCCTACCTTTTCAAGTTTTCTATGACCAAAGCTAATAATTCCAAAATTTGATTGTTGCATGCCATCTTTTGTACCAAAACAATACAAAATGAGCACCTAGGACCTTGTTTTTAAAGACAAGCCCTAGGAGATTAGTGATCATGAATAATCTTAGCAAAGATCCCCTCAAACATATTGTCAAGTAGATTCATTAAGCTTATATTTGAATCAATAAATACTAACTCATCATAGGTATTCTTTGTCATTGTCTTGTATGTCTTCAATCTTTTACACAATGAAAATCCCTATAATATCACAAAAGTTTCGTAATTCAATCTACTCACAACAAATCCCCACAAGATGCTTTTAACACCCATTTATCTTAGATACTAAGGGTTCAACAAAACCATATATAGAAGATGAAACCTTACCAAATGGCTAGATTGTAGGCATGACTTAATCCAAGAGAGCATAAATAGTACTATTAGATTGTCTTATAAACATCATTTCAATATCAGATCTAGACTTTTATTGCATAATAACAAATATAAATCATTTCAAAAAAAATCAACAAACTTTAATGAACCCTCCAAATCTATTCATCTTCATTTGAAATTTCATATTTCAATCTCAACTTTAATTAATTTGGAGTGATTATCCTTGATTATTGTTTGGAGCAATTATCCTTGATTATTGATTACTTTATCTTTCGAATTAGACTTGTAAATTAGCTATAGGATGTTTTATTTCTCTAGTTTTGTTTTGTCCCCCTCTTCTTACGATTTAAAGGTAAAACTCATCAAAACTATGTTATAAGTATTTGATTTAATGAATATTGTCTGGAATGATCAAGCTGGAGCTCGATCCTATCAATCACATAGAAGGGCATTTAATACATTTGACTACAACCATTAACACTGTAAAGTTTGGGAAAGAAATAATGAGATCAAGGTAAATGAGAGGATAGGGATTGTAGATTGTGAAGAAATATTGTGAGTGTGGGAGCCAATAGATTGTACCCATTCAATGGTATTCTTCGCCCCTTCAACAAAATTCAATTTCTTGCTTTCTTCTGCTACATCTGCACCAGATGTGAAGTGTGGCATTAACTCGAACCATCCTCTCTCTATTGGATGCCAAAAATCCAACAAGAACGCTTTATCTACATTATCACATACCAATAATATATTCCGCAAAACTTGCTAACACAATACATATAATTAAATTTCATGAGATATTATACTGAAAATTGCCCAAAATTGGCATTTCTCATCATACATAAGTACAAAAACATTGAATCATTGTGTTTGTATGATTGATGTATATTTAATGTATTCTAAGCAATCATATACCACAAAAAATACGATTGGGTAGCAGAGAAAAATGTATGTCACAACACCATATTGTGTAGAATTGCAGACAATATTGTTAAATGCCGAGACCAGGTCTGTAACTATATTGGAAAAGCCCTTGAGATTTAATCTGAGATGATGCATGGCCTCAACCAATAGCTTGCTATGCTTTTGCCCAGCCATAGATGTAGCACTATTTTCATATTGCTTCAGTGTCATAGTAAACAAGTTTTTTTATCACAAACAATATTGCAGCAGTTGTAAGGGGATATGTGTTTCTTTTTCGCTCTCCACGATCGGGCTTAAAAAGAAATCCTCCTATTGCTCTTTCCAATGAATTGCGCGGGAGATGCAGATTCAAACTTAACCGCTCCAGGGACAGCCTGTTTCTCCTTCCAATGGATTGGGCCGGAGATGCAGATTCAAACTTAATCGCTACGCTGACAGTGACTATGGAGAGTTAAGGTGAGCGCAACGGAAAACAGAATGGTAGACGGAAGGAGAATGAGGCAAAAAAACCTGATGGAACGGAGTAAGGATGGGCCCACGAGCCACCTTGGAAGTCAAACCTTAATGTGTGACGTTTAAGCCCGACCGTGTATTGACAATCCATAGATAAGGGATTTTGACCTGAGTAGAAATCTTCTGCTAGCTTTAGCGTTTTAAACCTTTTTATGCTCAGAGAATCAAGATATCTCTACACCACCTTATAGTTGGGAACTCTACCATTTTTTGGAAGCTTTGAGTAAGGAGGTTCGATTTAGGGGCAGTCTGGGTATTTCAATTTGTAGGCTGATTCATTAATTTGAGCTTATTGTGTTTGTAATTCCACACCACACTTTCTCAAACCCATGCATCGTTTCATGTGCTCAAATTTATGATTTGATTCGCATGCTGATTTGCCTCATGTGAGGGGCGATTTTCTTCTTATTGCAGTTCGATTCATCTTTTTTTGTAGACCCAGCTCATAGAGACGTGTTGAATTAATTTGTGAGGAGCGATTTTGCAACAACAATCATGGTTTTTTAAATTTTTTCTTCACGATTTGCGTGTCTTCCTCAGGTGGCATTGGCAATCTATGAAGGTCGAGTTTGGGCGCGCAGGAAATGTATGTTGCAAATCATCGAAAATCCCTGCCAAATCCACGGTGGAAGTAGATCGAAAGAAGCCACGATTTGTTTCCAAATCTGCAGTGGAAGCAGATTGGAAGAAGCCGTGATTTGTTTCTGTGATGGCCATCAAAATCCATCAGGGAAAGGGGTGCACTATTCTTTCTGTTAAGGTCATCAACGCCCTAGGACTTATGTCGATGGGGGAGGGGGGCAAGCCTTCTAAAACTTAAGCCCCTGGTCATATGTTATTTCAGCCTTTAGCTCTTTTCAACCCAAGGGGCTTAAATTTGCTCTTATTTTTTCTCCCTCATTCTGACTTTTTGGTGCAAGAAATTATTTTCTAAAAATTTGAAAATTAATTTTGCAAGAAGGTAAATATTTTGTAATAGGTGGAAAAATTGAAAGTGACATAACTTTTGCTTGGTAACTCAGGTTTGATTGTTATTTTTTACAAAAGAGCTTATTTTTCTGCCGCAAACCCAATAATATCACACTCATTCTATAAACTGCCCATTTATGCCTCTTTTGGGTTAGTTACAAAGCACTCCTCCTATAAAGTGCCAAATTGGGGGGAACAAATAATCAAGGGTCGTGTTGTGTGTGGTTCATTTTCACACTTCTTCAAGATGTGATTTTGTGTGTTATGTCTTTCCTTCACTTCTATACACATTTCAAAGTTCTTCATTTCCACATTTCTACAAGCAACTATCTAAAGTATAGCAACATGGAGCTTGATGTTACTATACTACCCCTAACTCCTTTCAATTATCATGATTGGAAGATGAAAGTAATTGTTGTGCTTAAAAACTAAGGTTTATATAGGGTAACTATGGGAACAGGGAAAGAACCTACAACAGCTAAAAACAAAGATTTTTTTTTCAATGTGTGATCAAACATTTAGCTTTCTATGTTTAAATTTGTCTCTTGAATTGTTGTTCCATGTTGATAACTTAAAAACACCCAATGAAGTTTGGGAAGCTCTTAAAAATCTATTTCGGAAAGTTGATGAACTTAGAAGCCATGAGTTGGAAAATCAACTCTTATGTCTTAGTCCTAGGAGTTTTACAGCTTTACAAGACTTCTTCACTAAATTTAAATATTTAAAGTTGCAATTAAAAGATTGTGGAATTGACAAGATAGAGGGTCAATTAATCCTTTATGTACTTTCCAAGCTATGTCCAAAATTTTCTCTGTTTGTATCAACTTTCTACTAAACGAGCTCTTGGAGCCTCATGGTCAATGCCCATGCTTGATAACTTTATTGCTGATCTCACAAGAAAGTAAGAAAAGTTAATTTATATGGGTAATTTGAAGTCTACTAAGCTTAAGGCCTACTTGCAAGAATGAAACCCAACAAACTTCAAAAGGAGAGAATAAGGGCACTAAAAAGGACAAGGAATTTAAGAAAGAAGGAAAATTTGACAAATCAAAAAACTCTTCTCAAAGTACTTAAGTCAACCAGTAAGAGAGTTTAATGTTCCTTTTGTAAAAATCCTAGATAGGATGAACACCAATACATGAGGAAACAAATTGAGTCTCTACAAAAAAATTCTCAAAAAGGATAATATGGGGCTATTTGATTCTATCAAGGCATCTTCATCAACTCAAGAAAATACTAAGGACAAAGAGAAATCAAGGGGAAAAGCCTCAGTTTCTACAACATCCTTATCTCCATCATGGATTATAGACTCGGGTACTTCACACCATATGGGTTCTTCATAGGTTACTTTTTCATCCTTAGAGCCATCCAATATGTGCACAATCACCTTAGGAGGTGATACTCCAACATTGGTAAAAGGGAGAGGTTATGTTGAAGTTGAAGGAGGAACATTTTCAAAATTTCTAAGTGTACCTTAACTATCAACTAATCTCCTTTCATTGTATCAAATAACTCATTTAGGTAAGGAAATGAGAGTAAACTTCTCTCCAAATTCAATTGAGATAAGAGAATTGCAAAGAAACAATTTGGTAGCAATAGGGGAGGTAGATCACCAATTCAAACTATATACCTTCTCCAATTTTTTCATAGATATTTCTTCAAAAGCTCCACTATCTCATTCAAATGAAGTTAGAAAATTATGACATGAGTGGTTTGGCCATCTTAACTACTGTTACCTTGATCAACTAAGCAAACATAATATGGCTAAAGGATTACCTAAGGTTAAATTTTCTAAGGGACTTTGTGAAGGTTGTGCACTTGGAAAACATCTAGAAGAAAGATTTAATAAAGGAAAATCATGGAGGGCAACCCAAGTTTTAGAACTTGTTCACAGTGATGTTTCAAGGGCTTTTCACCATCCATATTTTACAAAGGATAGATGCGTTCTCACGTTTATTGATGATTTCTCATGTTTTACATGGGTCTACTTCCTTAGGAAAAAATTAGAAGTATTTGAATCTTTTCAATATTTTAAAGCTCACATTGAAAAATAGTCAAGGAAAGACAACAAGGTTCTCTAAACAAATAATGGGGGTGAGTATGCCAACAACTATTTTGAGTAGTCTTGCATATAAGATGGGATAGATCTGCAGCACATAGTTCCTTATACCCCCAAAACAATAGTGTTGTCGAATGGAAAATAGATCTTTAAAAGATATGACTAATTGTATGATTCACACTAAGGGACTCACACCATCATATTGGGCAAAAGAAGTCAATTATGCATGGTAAATTTAGAATAGAGTTCCAAATAAATCCTTGAAGGGTATCACTCCCTTTGAAGCTTGGAAATGATGGAAACCAATAGTTGATCATTTTAGAGTTTTTGTCTCTCATGCCATGACACACATTCTAAAAGAACATTGTAAGACTATGGATCCACAATCCAAACCTTGCATCATTTTTGGATATCCAGATGGTGTAAAAGGATATCGCCTACTCCACCCTACCACACATGAGTTATGTATTGTGAGAAGTGTTAAGTCTCAAGAAACATCTCTTGAAACTATACTTGACACTTCTCAAGATATTGTGGACTCATCAGATCCTAATTACAATACTAATGATTCAGATCATTCTCAAGAAATTCCTAGTGTAATTTATTCTTCTTGTAGTTCTCATCGTGACAACAGTGATGAGGGTTCATCTTCATCTAGCTCAAGTATTGCATTGAAGTTGATATTTCCACACCAGACTCATCCACATATCACACTCTACATAGGCTAGATATAGGGGTACAAGATTGAGAAGATGATAGATAGATTCAAGAAGATTTTCAAGGGAGCACATGCCTTTGTTTCTCCAATTTCTGATCCATGGACATTTAGAGAAGCATCAGCCATACCTAAGTGGGATATTTCTATAGATGAGGAATATGATTCCTTTTATAGAAATCACTCTTGGGTCGCTTCCTAAGGGAAGGAAGACAGTTGGATGTAGATTGATATATAAAACAATTTTTTTAGCAGATGGGTTAGTTGTTATGTAGAAAGCACAGTTGGTTGCTAAAGGTTCTTCACAGGTTGCAAGAATTGACTATACACAAAACTTTTCCATAGTTGCTAAGACGACTTTGATTCGACTCACACTAGCTATAATTATAGCACATGGATGGGTTGTACATCAGATGGATGTGAAGAGTGCATTTATTCATGGATACCTTGAGGAGGAAATCTACATGGAACAACCACTAGGGTTTGTTCACAATTGATCATTAGTTTGTAGTCTTAGGAAATCTCTATATGGCCTCAAACAAGCTCCTAGGGCTTGGTATGCCAACATGGATTCCTACCTCCTATCTTCAAGTTTTACTAGATGTCATTCCAATTCTAATGTGTATCTATTACAAAAGGATGATTTACTTTTGATATTTGTTCTATTTGTTGATGATCTTTTGATTACCAAGAGTAGTTCATCTACCATCACAAAAGTGAAGTCATCACTTTAGGATATATTTGACATGACAGACTTGGGTTTATCAGTAGTTATTTTTGGATTCGATTGTGTGTAAGCTTTTGAATCAACGTTTCGGATCACACTCCGTGATCCATCTCTAGGATAGAGAGCTCAAGGATATGAACCAATAGTCTTGGGTTTATTGCACTACTTCTTTGATATTGATATTCATAATCTACTTCACAGATTTGGAGTCAAGCTTGAGACTTCCTATATTACCTTATTGATTGATGTTATGCGTTATATTGAAAAAAATTTGGTAGTTTTATACGCTTGACTCATACTTGGACAAACATTCAAAGTCGGACAATGACAGTATGAAAGCTTTTTTTGTGGGGAATGAGGAGCCAGTTCACAACTAGTCGGGCTTTGAACATGAAGCCCTTCTGCATCCCTGGGACCAAGTTTTTTTAGCCCTTATGAAGTATGTCACGCTTGAAGGTACGTTTAAAACCTACCTTTTCTATCATTTTCCCCTACTAAATCATCTTAGGCACAAAATCCTACTTAGTTTTCCTTTTTTTTTGTTCATGGACCTGGAGAATTCGATTGAAAAATGCAAAGAAATGGCCAATATTAACCCGAATGACATTCTGCCTCTACCTCTCCATTAGGGGCTTATCTTGAGGCTCTACCATTTTCATTTGGCCTTATGTCCTCCTAGAGCCATTTCTTCTATCCATACTGAAGAGATTGAACCCTTGGCTGTCACAAATATCTCCCCTGCTGAATCTAAAAGCCCTCCTAGAAAACCCCACCTGGGTACTACTGAAAACCCCAAACCCAAACAGACTACTAAAAAAAGTTAAGGGCGGTGTGGGTAATACACAAATAAGTGTTGCGGCTAGCCTATGTGAGCTCAAGGCCACCCCGACCAAGTCTTCTTATAGAGCCACCACTATGAAAAAAGGCAAAGATGATAAAAAAGGTTTGTCAAAGCCGATGGTGAAAGAGGGCAAAGGGAAGAATATTGTGGGGAAATATTCTAAAGGTGATACGGTCTTGGAGACCATGGTCATGACTGGAGGGGAGACTACCATCTGAAGGTCTAGGAGGTTGGCGAAAAATAATAAAAAAAGGTAGATTATTGAGGACTCGGAGGAGGATCAGATAGACAACAAGGATTATAAGGAAGAGGAGACCAAGGAGGAAGAGGAATAAAATGTGGAAGGGCCCCATTCTACCCTGGACAACAACAAAATTCTGAAAGATATTTTGGCCTCTCAGTCTTTGCACCCTCTGGTTGATGAGCATGGCAAGGTCCCGAGGACTACAAATGATGGTGAGGAGCTTCATGCATTGAAAAAGAAGATGGACACTCTTGAAAAAATATTCAGAGGCCTGACCCGCTTTGCGATGAAGCTGGGTCATGTTGTGACTAGCACCCTGTTAATGGTGATCAAAGAGGAGCTAGAGGGAAATAATGCCCAGGAGAATCAAGATTGGGTCAGGGAGGATGTTGTGGACCTCCTATTCAAAAACTAGGACAATGTCAATTAGTTGTTGCTTGGGCATGTGTTTTGTGTCTCGGATGCCTGTCTATGGTCATTGTGTTGTTATTGTGTTGTTTTTGCTCTTTTTTTGACTATCAGTTAGTTTTATGGACTTGATCGTTTTTGGCCCTTGAGGCTCGTTGTGTAGGGTACAACACCCTGTAAATGTTGGTTACTTTTTCCAAAATACTGCCCATGTAGGAATCTTATGAGTTTCATTGGAAAGTAGCTAAGAGGATCCTTCATTACCTTCATGGTAAGTTCTTAGGTTTGGGTTTCGCTAAAGAGTTGGTTCTTTAGTTGACTTGGTTGGTTATACCGATTCAAATTGGGCTCGTGATACTAAGCATTGAAAATCCACTTTAGGTTACAATTTTTCACTTGGTTTAAGTCCTATTAGTTATTCTAGCAAGAAGCATAATTCTATTGCTATATCATCTATAGAGGAAAAGTGTAAAGGGGTTGTTAACCTAGCTATCGAGGCTATATGGCTTCATGGTATTATTTCTAAGTTCAGTATTCCTTTTAGGCAACCCACAACCATCTATTATGACAACCAGAGCACCATTTAGATATGCAGGAATCTGGTTCAACATCAACAAACCAAACACATAGAGATTCATATTAAAATTATATTCAAGAGCTTATTCATGGTCAAATCATCAACTTAGTCTTTTGCCAACCTTTAGAGATGGTTGCTGACATCTTCATGAAACCCTTTAATAAGAGAAAGTCCATTCATCTATGAGCTCTTCTTGTCATGCAATCTCCATCAGCAATAACATCATCCTTGGGGGGTGCTTTCTAGTCTTCTCCCCATCTTCTCTCTTTTTGGAGGATAGGTTTTTACCATTGGGTTTTCTATCTTACTCCATTTTTGAGAGATTGCATTGTACATGGGTACCTCACCAGGCTAGTAGTTGGGACCCATTTCTTATATGCCCACCTAAGATATGCTTAAGGGCTGGGCGGGGGGTGTTATTGTATATATTTCATACACAAGCTTTAAGCCTACTTAGGAATCCCATTGACTCTTTCTCACATGAGGTGTCAATGTAATAGGTGTCTTGAGAGGTGTCAACTCACTTTCAACACATCTTCCTACATTTTTGGTAGGAAACTTGCCACCACACCATGAATGAGGATTCCTATCCTCATTTCATGGAGGTCAAGTGCCTCCTTCACACCTATATATGTATGCCTAGTTTTCCTAGTATATTTGGTTGACTTTATGCAATCTTGTGTCCATTGTGCTTGCTCTTTATTCTTGATTATTGCATGTTCTTTCACATCTATGGTTCGTTTTCTACCATTTTGTTTGGATTATTATGATAGGAAGTACATTTTATTGACAACTCCAATTCCAACTTCATAAGGGAGAATTAAATATGAATGAAATCAAAAAATGAGTTGTAGTTGACCATAATTCGTCTAGGTGGGTTTATTACACCGAAGGCATTCCCTCTTTGAACAATATACCTAGCTAATTTTTAGGATTGACTATTCAAAATGGCTAAGAGGAATGCAAGAGGATCAAAAGCCTATGCACCCTTGGATTTGACCATCGCCGATTTTCCTTTTTGACCTACATAATTCGTCAATTCCCTATTTAGACTTGTGTCACTGAGAGTGCACCGATTTTTTTCAACTTATGATCAAGTTTTTTGCTAGGCGTGGTTGCTACTTCATTTATTGTGAATAAGTTGAGCCAACAACTATAAGGATACCAGTTTTTGTTCATCTCTTTGAAAAAAATGTCTTCTTTGGTAGGGTTTTGTAATAGTTTTCTTACAAAATTTTCCCATTATTTTTCGTCGACCGTATTGTTGACAACATGACACCATTTGTACAGAATATTATGGTGAGTCACTTTGCATGGTTTATTTTATATACAAATTTCTTTCTACCGTATTAATCACCTTTTTTCTATAACGTGTAACTTAAAATATAATAGTAGAAAAATAATAATATTAAAGGTTTATTGATTATTATATACTATATAATACACATACAATTAATATACAAAATATTATATATAATGCAAATTCATTTATATATCATATAATTATACTTATTATTATATATAAGTTATAATATTATTATATATTATACTCTATAATAAAAACTATTAAATACAAATAATACATTAAATTTAATATATTTTAATATATTATAAATTTAATTAATTTGTAAATATAATAAAACTTGTAATTAATATATTACAAAATATTAATATAGAATAAAAATTATACTATTACTATTATATATTTACAAATTACTAAGTATAAATATAAGTTTATTATAATGAATATTTAATATTTATATTTATATAAAAAGTAAGAGACATAGAGTCTTACTCTATCTTGCCCTCTTTGTATATTGAACTACCAGTTCCTCTCTCCCCACATCTTCTCTCTCCCTCTTCACATATCCCTCCCTCTCTATAAAAAAATAAAAAAATAATAATATAATTATTGTTAAAATATTATATATTAAATATTTATATATATGTTATTTAATTATTATTTATTTTATATATAAAATTATATGTATTATCTTTTATTATATGCACTTTATATTTTTTAAAGAAACTTAAAAATAATAGTAGAAAAATAATAATATTACATGGTTTTATTTATTATTATATATATTATAAATATAATACAATTTATATAATATATATTTTATATTCTATATAATGTAAATTTAATTATATATTATATAGTTATACTTATTATTATTGTAGTGTAGAAAAATGAATACCCTTGCATTTTCACACTTGTTTGGGTCTGTCTTGCTTTATTTATCCTTTTTTATGTCTTAATTGGTCCTATTTTGCATCCACAAGCCTAATAAACTACATATTTTTTTTGGTTAATCTGACAATTATCATCAAAGGGAAAATGATCATTTAATGATTATGTCCATGTGTCCCTAATTTTTGGGTTGGGACTAAAACATCACCTAGAGCATCTTAGTCCCCCAAAGGTCTTGGGACCCTAATTTTAAACACACCTGGAAAGGTCCCTTTTTGGAGTTTGTGCCCCAAGAATTGAGGCTCGAGACTAAGATTCCACCTAGGGCGTCTTAGTCCTCCTTGGCTTATTTTTGGGATTTAATTTCAAATTCTAGCGAGATTTAACCTCCTTTAATTAATATTTTCCTATTTTGGCTTGATGTGATGTAATTTTGGGATATTAAGCATAGACAAGCATAAACACAAGGTTCATTCACTCATTTTCATATCTAAGATCCTAACAAGATATCTAAGCATCCAAGAGCATTCAAGAGCAGTTCATAAAGTATTTTCGAGCCATCATCAAGATTCAAGCATCATATCAAAGGAGATTCTTGCATCATGTGTGTTTTTGTGCTAACATTTGTGATGTAGGGTTTTGATTCAAGCAAGCAATTCAAGCAAGATCTATCAAAGAATTCCACTGATTCAAGATCTACATTCAAGTTAGCCACCTCACACAATTTTTTAGACTTTACAACAAGGGTTTGGTGAGTTGTAATATTGCAGGTTGAATACTTGAAGATCATTTGGAGTGCAAGATTGTAAAGTTGCACTACAAAGTTGTCATCTTCATGGAAACTCACCTATAGGTCAAATTCAAAAGTTTCAAAACTAGAGATCTGAGAGGAATCAAGTGTAGACCTTGGAGCTTAGGACACATTTAGAGTTTTTTAGAAATTCAAAATGAGACTAATTCACCATCCAGGGCATCTTAGTCCTCCCAAGGGTATTTTTCACAGATTCTTTGAGATTCTATTTCGAGATCGAAAGATTTCGCATCTGCCCCAAAAAACATTGGGACTAAGACAATATTGAAGGCTTCGTTTTCCTCTCATGCATATTTTGACAACATTTTTTATATTTCCAAAATCTTCACAACATCTGCAGACTTCCCAAGTACACACATCTTATCTTGTTGTTGCATAATTTAATCATTTGCATCTTTCATTTAGCTTTCATAACTAGGTTTTGTAGGTTGAATGCTTATTTATCTTTCCAAAAAATTTCTTGGTGGTGAACCCCTTAAAAATCTAAAAGAACACCCCCCTTTCCTAAGTCCTCCTAATTGAGAATTAACTCAGCTTGTGAGATTGATGGTCAATCCAACTAGGGTTCTTAGGACATATTTGAATTATTGGTGGGAAAGGAGAGTGATATTACACCTCCCATTTTTCACCATAATCAATTATATATAGTATTTTATATACCTATCTCTCCCCCTCTCTCTTCTTATCTTCCTATCACTCACTCTTTATATATATCATTATCTTTACCTCTCTTATTCACTCCATCTCTCTTGCTCTATATATATATATATCTCTTTCAATATTTCTTTCTATTCCTATATATCCCTCTCTCCCCCTCTCTCCCTATCACTCCCTCTTTCTATATCTCTCTACTATCTATTTATCTCTCATCCTCTCCCTACCTCTTTCTATCCCTATCTCTCCCTCTCTCCCTATCTCACTATCACTCCCTCTTTCTCTATATCATTATCTCTACCTCTCGATATCTTATTCACTCAATCTCTTTGGTTATATACCTCTATCTCTTTCTCTCCTTGATTGTCTCTCTATCTCATTCTATCCATATCTCTCTACCTATATCTCCCTATCTCTCTCTTTCTCCCTCCCTATCCTTCTCTATCTCCTTCTATCCATATATTTATCTACCACTATATCCCTATCTCTCTATATCTCTCCCTATATCTCTATCTATTTCCCTATTACTCTCTATCTCTCTATGGAACCCTCTATCTATATCTATCCCTCTCTATATATCATCTCTCCCTCTTTCCCACCTCTCCATATCTCTTCCTCTCTACCTATCTCTCTCCCTATCTCCCCAATCTTCTCTCTCTCCCTCCTCTATTGAGATCTCTCTCCCTTTCTCTCCCTCCCTCTCTATCTCCCCCTCTCTATCTCTCCCCATCTCTCCATCCCTCACTCACTCCTCATCCCCTATTTATCTCTATATTTGTTTGTCTCCCTCTTCCTCTCTATATCTTCATTTGTGTATCTCCTTTCCTATCCCCCCTTCTATTTTTGGGTAGGTTTCCCTCTCTATATCTCTCTCTCCCTCTTTCTAGACCGCTATATCTATATATCTTTACATATCTATCTCTATCTTTTCATATTTATTTTTCCATATCCCCCTCTCTCTCTATCTCTATCTCATTATCTCTCCATCTCTCTCTACCCTTATCTTTGAAGACATCGAAAATTGGTCTAGGCCTGCAAACATCACATTCGACATAATTTTCTATCATCCATGGTCTTGATTAAATAATGTTTATTATTTAATTACTCTTTCTAACACATTTTTCTTCTATTAATTAAATACCCCTTTTTAATTAATTCATTAGTTCATTATCACCATTTATTCAACTTGATTGATTAAATAAATCATAATTATTTAATTATGTCGCTAACTAATTAATTCTTCGTTCTCAATTAAATAATTTATTATTTAATTACCCCCTTTATCATATTTCAACTATAATTAAATATCTTTATTTAATTATTCATTTAACCCCCTTTATCTATAATTAAATATTTATTATTTAATTATTCAATTTATTCCACCTTTTCAATAGTCAAATTAAATAAAATTATCTTTATTTATTTAATTAAAGTCTCTTATTTTAGAATGTTGAATTAAATTAACATTTAATTCATTTATTAATTATTTATGTCACATTCTTTTGTCAATCAATTGACTAATCATTCACTCACCTTCTGACTCGAGATCTATTTTTAGTTCTCTAGTTATCTCTAGATTTAACATTTGATTATCTCTACGAGAAGACCCTCCATCACAACTAGTCGATTAACTAGTTCTAACTCCTGTTTGCATTTGAATTCATTATTCTTCGAGTTCTAACTTTGTCTTTGACATACAAAGTCTATTTCTTCTGTCTTCGAAGACTCTTAACTGAAGGTTAAGATTTGGAACTCTTGTTCTTCCTGTTTTCAAATAGTCTTGACACAAGATTAAGTTCTCATTCTAACTTAGTCTTTATCCTGCAGTCTTTTCTGACTCATGTTCTAACTCATGTTCTATCTGAGACAGAACTCACATTGCATGACATTCATCAATCTCGTCTGTCAATCTCTGTTTCAATCTAAGCCGATCGCTCGAAAACCCAAAATCTATAAAATGGCCTGTCATTATCATTATTCCTCCTCCCGAAATCATACACTTTTGAGAAGAAACTTATCTTTTGATATTTTTCTTAGACATTCAACACGGTTATGCTTGCATCAATACTGAAAATCTAAGGGCAAGAATACTAAAACAACAAAATGGAGAAGAGCAATTGAGATAATTCAAAGGAGTGAATGCATATTCGGTGAGAGCTTTCCAACTAATTTGTTTAGTTTAATTATGTTTACTTATTCGTTCTTTGTTGTTTGATTTAGATTAATATTGATTTAGATTAGGATTAACATCGTTTATTCTAGTTGCAGACATCACATGCAGATTTTATTCTATCTTACATTTGGTGAGCCCGATGTGAATCACGCTTCAAATTCGCACATCATCTTTTCATCTTTCCGTTTTTCCATTTTTATTTTTTGCAGGTTATCGTACGACACACCGCATTTGTTCAAAAAATGACGCATCTGTCCTCGCGCATCGCATATGACATATTCTGTGATGCATCTACCATATTTCACTGCATTCATGAACCTATGCACTGCATCCACATGTCAACAATTTGCGAACCACATCCGCCTATCAACATCGAGCTGCATCTGTGCCTTGAAACGCCGCATTTGCCTCGTAATCAATTTTGACTTTTTAGTCATTTCTGTACATTTGTATTTTCTTTTCCGTTGTTTAGGTTATTTTGATTTTCGCTAATGTTTGGTTACAGTTGTGTTAAGGTGGATCAACTTAGTGTTTGCAGGATGAAACATAGAAGACCATAAAAACACAAACCATTGTTTTCTATAGAACGAAAGTCGAAGACACCAAAAAAATAAACTACTAATCATTTTTGCATGCAAGACCTAATGCCTTTATCTTTATTTATTTAGCAAGCTTTCTATTTGGTAGATAGATAATTGTTGTTTGGATTAAAAAGAATCATTGTTTGCCTTGTTTGGTGCAAAAGCACATTTTTGTAACCCTTCACGATTCAATATATCAAAGTATCCTCTCCCCTTGTGTAGTCATGCAATCCTAAGTGTAAGAGAAATGGTTACTAACTCTAAAACTTGGGTCTATCTTGGAGGGAAAAATTACTCACCCCAAGACGACTCAGACCAGTAACACGCTAAAGCCAAGCGACTTCCACCAGGTATATAAATATGGATTTCTAGAGAAAGACCAGAAATCACACTCACTATTCTGACGAGATGGACAAAAATGGACTCTTTCTAAAGTTGAATAGTGCCCCACGAATGGAATTCCCTTACTAAACACCTTGTTGTAGTTCTACCAAAATCCTACCTACTTGTTGGCACAACAGGGTTGGCCCTGTGAAGCCGTCTTACATTCTTACGGTTTATGTGTGGAGATGAGATGTATGACATGGGAGTTTCATGGGTACAGTAGCTTGGCCACCCTGTATAAGTGAGTGCCATGGAGGCAAGCCAGTGGGGTCAAGCTACTAGTCATCCACCATAAATATGCGTAGCTAGAGAAATCCAAGTAAGAACTTAGCAAGTATTGTCCAAAAAGCCTAGGTTGTAAATATTTTCGGGTCTTAACATTTCTATCATGACAAACTAAAAATACATTGATTGCTATGTTTGTTTTTTGTTGTATTTGTCAAAAATATTGATCAACAAACAGGGTCAGTCAAAAAAACTTTCAGAAAGCTTCAACTGTCAAAAAGTGAGTCACAACTATCAGTTTTCACGCCACATCTGTCTTAGCGAGTCAAATTTGTTAGGGGAAAAGCTGCATGTGTCTATTAGAAAATTCATTTTTCATAGTCTGGATATTACGAGCCGCAATTGTCAATTTTTGAGTCACATGTGTGCATGCAAGCCGCATTTGTCAATTTTCGAGCCGCAAGTGTCTGTCAGAAAATTAAGGTTTACAGAGTCCATATTTAAAACCGCATGCGTATTGTAAAACTGCATTTGTCATAACAAAATATGCATCTGCCAAAAAACTGCATTTGTCAGAAAAACCGCATCTGTCAAAAATTCCAAACTCTGTCAGTATCCGAAACGAGGTTTTAGTCAAATCACCACATGCACAATTGTAAACCATATCTGTCAAAATTTGAACCACAACTATTAGGTGAACCGCATTTCACTGTCAACAGAAAACTTCAAAAACTGCAAACTAAGTCTGAAACATCACTGCCATTTTTGCTTCTGTTTCTAAAGATCAACCTTGGACAAAAACTAGATTTTTTTTGCTCAAAACCTTGCATTATTAGGTGTCATATACATCTTAGTCATAAGTCATCCTAAGTTGCATGCATATAGATACTTCCTAGGAAATCACATATAGTTGAAGAGAACAACTTTCCCTGTCATTGGATACATTCATGTCCCGATTTGTCACAAGTCATTGAACCTAGTCACTTTAGTCCTATTTAGTGAATCTTTTCAGCTCAGCAGTCTAGTTTGGAAACTTCACCTTATCAACTGTCCTTGTCTGACAATCAGGTTCCTTGGTCAAACACAATTGCATGCATTTATTCCATAGGTGGTAGGTTATACTCGTTTTAGAATCATTTACCATCATAGTCTACTCAAAATTTTGCATATTGTCCGTACTACCATACGTCAACTTAGTATATGTCATTTTAGAAATCACTTTAGCAACATCATTTATTGTTAGAAAATCCAAAAAAAACATAGAAATAGGACATCATTTTTTAGACATAGTTTGCATTACCTCATTTTGAGCAACTTTTCATGGTCAAAACAAGGTCTCAAAAGAAACATAAAGCAATGTCAGACCCCAAAAAATTCATCAATCCATTCGGAAATCAACCATCAGGAAGTGAGAGACCATAGAAACCTTTGTTGGAAAAACGCGTCACTAGAGATACACATGGATGAATTTATATAGAATACATAGATGCCGCTGTACAAGATCCTGAGTTTGCATCCTTTCTGGATGAGTGTTTGGCAAATGATCCCCAACGATATCTAGCAATGTTTCTAGTAGAAGGTGCCACACTACCACCAGGATTTGATATTCATACTTTGAAAACACAGTCTACTCAACCAACACAAATTGCGACGTCAAGTGTTTCTATTCCCCAAATTACCGCAGCGATACCAACTAGCGTATCTACTCAAACATCGTCAATTGTAAACACAACCCCTTTCAACATAACACAAGGTTTACAATTTATTGCGGGGGAAACTTCCTCCAACCCCTTTTGCACCAACACGACTGGTAAGAGATCCAAAGTAGGCAGGAATATTCCTATGCCAAATCAGACCATTCAGACAGGCAATAATCCTATACCAAATCAAACCATTCAGACAGGAAATATTCCTATACCATATTAGAACATTCAGACAGGAAATATTCCTATACCAAATTAGAACATTCTAATAGGATATATTCCCTCGCCAAATCACAACCCATCACAGAACATGGCATATCAAAACACCTACATTGATCCAAACAATGCAAACAACATGTCCTTGATACAAGTAGATGTTCTCCAAAACCAAATGCAAACTCTTCAACAACAGATGGACAACATGTCTATGTTAGGAAAATGAACTATCTCAATGCAAGATCTATGTCCATGTCCATTCGACAAAGCGCTTTATATGACACCTTTCCCCCATGGATACATTATACCAATTTTTCCTAAGTATAATGGGAGGAAGAATCCTCTGGAACACATTAGAGAATTCTCAATGGAATGCATGGACATATCATATGACCCCACATACTTGATGAGACTATTTCCGTGAACCCTTATCGAGATAGGACTAGAATGGTTTTCTAAATTACTGTATGGCATACGATCCTAGAGTGAATTAGCTGAGAAGTTTGTCAAACATTTTGCCTTTAACATTGACAACGAAATAACCATAGCTACCTTGTGTCACACAACACAAGAAGATGGTGAAACTTTCACCACTTTCTTTCAGAGATGGAGAAGTCTAGCTAGCAGATGTCAAGTTGAAATACCAAAAAAGTAGAAGGTCACGATATTCCTAGAAAACATCAATCCAAAACTGCAAAGTGACTTAAGGGTACACTATTGTACTTCATTCCTAGACTTGGTACAAAAGGGAATCATCCTTGAATAAGGCCTTATAGAAAAAGGATAAATTAAGGTACCAAGCACAAATCTAGTGGTTCAACATCAAAATGCACCCAATGATAGGAATAAATTCTGGCCTAGAAATAAAAATGTTACAAATGACAGCATTGTTGATGCTAAAAACCATACATACAGGACTAGTTATCACACTTAGAGGTTAAAACTCCAATCAAGACATAACGAATAGTCTAGATCAAATAGCCAATTATGTCCAAAATTCATAGCAACAACAACCTCAAAGAAGATTTCCTACACGTGAATTTACTCCTTTAGGACAACCAATTGAGACAGTTTTCAAAGAGTTGATTAAACATAATCTCATCAAACCTTTGAAACCAAGAGAGTATGATCCTAGATAGTTCAAACCTTCATGGTGGGACGATAATTCTTTTTGTGACTATCATCGAATGAAAGGACACAACCTACAACAATGTCGCCAACTGAAGAATATTATACAAGACTTTGCTGAAAATGGAACCATAGAGGTCAATGGGCATAAAAATACCAAGAATAGTGGTCATAAGGTGTTCACGGACCCGTTACATGATAACACGAAAGGAAAAGCCTCTAGTTCGGAAACCAAGAATTCTTCGTTAGCCAATTACGGAAACACCAAGTATGACTATGGAAAAGGAAAGACCATATATAGCCTCCACACTGCAAATGAACATGTTGATACCATCATCATTAAGAAGCATCTGGAATGTGCTGTAAACACACGCAAAACAAAGATAACTATTCTAGGACCTTCTTCTGCGCCACCTACACAACCTTCCAAGTCTAAATACAATCTTCATGATCAACTGAGCAAAACCCCCACACATATATCCATCTTGGAATTGTTGACTTTATCACCTGAGCATCGAGCCATTCTTGACAAAGCTTTATAGAACACGACTATTCCTACAAACTTAGATGTCAATCGTTTCAAAGAAATGGTGGGATATTTAACCAACTCGCATCATGCCACATTTTCCCAACAAGATTACTCAACTAAAAATTCTGATCATAATGACCCATTACATCTTGAATTCTTAGCCCATCAAACCAAAGTCAAATGAGTCTTGGTAGACGGAGGAGCAGGTTTGAACCTGTGTACCCTAAAATTGGTTAAGGCATTAGGATTCTCAGAAGACTACGTAGACACGTCTAAGAGTATAGTCATCAAGACTTACGATGATGAGGAAAGATCATCCAAAGGAGTTGTCACACTCCCTATCAGAATTGGCCCAACAATTATGAGCACCAACTTCCAAGTCTTGGATCTCACCCTTTCATATAACTTGTTGTTAGGTAGACCTTGGATACACGCAATGAAAGTTGTACCCTCAACATATCACCAATGTCTTAAATTCCTGTATAATGGCACCAAGATCACAATTGATGGTGATCCAGATCCGTTTCAATATTGTACAAGCCTAAGGGAAATTCCAAAATGATAGGTACTAGTTAACCAAGAAGCTTCATCATCCACTTCATCCCTATATGTTGACCCATCACATCTTACTGAGTCCATTTCATTCAAACCACCATCATCCACTCCTAAGGTCAAGATCCAAGACAAGGGCTATGGAGAATATTACATAAAGGAATCATACTGTGTCAGTCAACTGGTTCCACCTAAGGCATATGGCTTACCCAAAGCAGATAGAAGACAGTTAATAGTCACATTTCATGTTCCCCCTACAATGACATTGACCAAATGGGGAGAGTTAAGTGAAGAAATTATGGATCAAGATGATATTACCTCCTAGTTGTATCAGGAAGATAATGAATACCCCTCGCCGTCTATTCAAATAGCTAAGGACCAATATGGAAAAGGCTTTAAGATAATGCAAAACGAAGGCTATGACGGGCATAGTGGGTTAGGACTACATCAAAATGGAAGGGCAGAACCAATCACTGTCTCACCATGACCGAAATACCTAGGGCTAGGGTTTCAACTGCTTAGAATTAGGTTTCTTAGTACTTCATCACCATTTCAAGAGGAAGTGAGTGCTTGCACAAACATCAAGATATCTCATGAACCACTTCCCCTAGTTTATGACAAACCCCTAGTTTATGATGAATCCCCTGACTCAAGCGATTGTGAATGGGATTCCCTTTCCTCTACCAGTACCATGAACATAGATGCTCTATTTGGAGAATTGGACCTAAAGATAAAACCTGTACCAAAACCATCTAGTCCCCGTCATAGCAAACACTTTTCCAGAGAAGAATGGAAAAAGAACTATAATTGGGAAACCCTTGATCATGCATCTTGGGCACCTGACAAACCATCTTCTAATGATTCAACCCTTGCAATAGTCCCACATCAGAGTTTACCTACCCCTAGGAAGAAGAACAAGAAGGAGTTAGTCCAAAACTTATGTGACCATGTCAACCATTCTATACTCACCTTGTTGGCTTCCACCTTTGCTAACTCTGATGATGACATGCCCCTTATATATCCCAAACTTATTGACTGGGATCAACAAGGTACACCCATCATAGACACATTCGAGAATGACGAAGCAATTGCTGAGTTCATGGGACTCCGAGAAGGCATACCTAGAGGGGATCATAAAGTTGGTTTTACCATAGACTTGGATGACAAAGCATATTTTGGGGAGTCTATTTACACCTCTAGTCGCAAAAATGAGAATAAAAAGTAAAAATACAATGAAAAGAAAAATGATGAGTCCATAGGTGAAAACCGAAAGGCACCTTTGGATGAAGAAACAGTCAAAATAAAGGACGTATCCGAGGGCGAAAACCTCTTAGAGACACCCAAGGATAGAGGTTTAAATATTCTCCCCGTTGAACAAGAAAATTCACCGATGCTAGGAGAAGAGTCTGTTGAAGTGAACATAGGTACATAAGAGAATCCTCAGATGGTATATTTTGTAGCTTCCTTAACAGAGACAAAAAAACTTGAGTTTAAGGACTTCTTGAAAAATAGACAAATAAACTTTGCATGGTCATATGTGGACATGCTTGGGCTGAATCCAGACCTAATATTGTACTATCTACCACTACAGCTAGGTATTAAGCCAGTCAAACATAAGTTAAGGAAAATGCATCTGCAAATTTCTCTATTGATCAAGGCAAAACTTAAGAAACTCTTGGATGTAGGATTCATAAGGATGATAGACTATGCAGACTGGATATCAAATCTTGTGCTAGTGACTAAACCAACTAGGGGCATTCACATTTGCATAGACTTTAGAGACATCAATAAGGCATGTCCTAAGGATGACTTCCCTTTTCCAAACATTGTCATGATAGTAGATCTTACAATAGGATACGAGATGCTATCCCTCATGGATGGTTTCTCAGGATATAACCAAATCAAAATAGTAGCTGAAAACCAACACAAGATAGCTTTCACATGTCCATGGGGTACATATTGTTGGAATGTTATGCCTTTTGGCCTTAAGAATGCGGGAGCTACCTATCAATGGGAAATGACTACAATTTTCCATGACTTTATACATACTCTCATGGAAGATTATGTAGATGAAATTATAGCTAAATCAGAAACAAGGGGATATCATTTGAAGGTTGTAGACAAGATATTCCAGCAGCTAGAGAATTACAACATCACGTTGAATCCAAAGAAATGTGTCTTTGGAGTGAAATTAGTGAAACTTCTAGGGTATATCATTTCTAGAAAAGGCATTGAAGTAGATCCAGAGAAGGTAAGAGCTATCATAGAAATGCCTCCTCCAGTCAGCATTGGTCAACTAAGAACCTTGCAGGGAAGATTACAGTCCATTAGGCGTTTCATAGTACAACTGGCAGATACAATACACCCATTTCAACATTTACTCAAGAAAGGAGTACCATTTGTGTCAACACCTAAATGTTAGGAATCCTTCCAACAAATCAAGGACTATTTGCTCACTCCACCTATCTTAATGCCACCTATAGATGGAAAACCGTTGATACTATACATTTCAGCAACTCAATCAGCATTAGGGTCTCTTCTCACACAAAATGATGATCAAGGTCATGAAAGAGCAGTCTATTACATCAGTCGTACCTTAGTGGGATATGAATTTAATTACAGCAACATAGAATTTGTCTGTCTTGTGGTATTCTTTACTACCCAAAAACTCCGGCATTATATGCTCAATCGCCAAACATTTTTGGTTGCAAAGATAGATCCCCTCAAATATCTCCTAAGTAAGGAAGCATTAACAGGCTGATTGGCTAAATGGGTTATGATACTTAGCAAGTATGGCATCCAATATGTCGAGAGGAAGGCTATAAAAGGGTAGGTGATTGTAGATTAGTTAGCCCATGCACCTATGAAGGCATACCATCCTTTAGTGGCATATTTTCCTGATGAATTTCTCTTCAACATTGACATTAAAACCGAATGGAAACTATACTTTGACGGGTCACATACAAATCGTGGTTCAAGAGAAGGTATCCTATTTGTTAAACCTCAAGGCGATACCATTCCTAAATCATTCAGGATTGCTTTCCCTTGTACCAACAACATAGCAGAGTATGAAGCCTTAGTGACAGGATTAAAAATGGTAGCTCAGTGGAAGATTAAGAGTCTACATGTTTTTGGTGATTCTCAGCTAGTAATCCAGCAAGTAAATGATGATTATGAGACTAAGGATGAGAAGCTCACCCCCTATAAGTGCATGGATGATAGTTTCAAGTAGTACTTCAATGACATTACCTTTCAAAAAATACCACGTATTCAGAATAGGGCTGTGGATGATATGGCAACTGTAGGTTCCTTGTTGGATATTCCGAGTAACGTGCCTAAGTTTGAGTTTCTGGTTGAATAGCTGTTGGTCCCCACCTATGATGTCCTCGATACTGTGATGGTGTGTACCATTGTTGGTCCTACTTCCCCTTGGTATAAAGAACTATCTAATTGAACAAACTTTACCTCTAGACCTGTCAAATAACCAACGTCGAACCTTCATCCGTAAGTCAGCTAAGTACACCATCATCGGAGATACCCTGTATAGACATACCTTAGATAATGCCCTAATGAGATGTCTTGATGCTGAAGAAGCACAAACAACTTTGTGAGCAGTGCATAAGGGTATATGCGGATCCCATTCGAGTGGTCTTACTTTAGCCCATAAGATTATGAGACTAGGTTATTATTGGCCTACAATGAAGAAAGACTCATATATCTTTGTAAAGAAATGTAGACAGTGTCAGATACATGGAGATTTAATAAGAGCACCAACATAGGAGCTTTGTCCGATTACATCACCATGGCCCTTTTCCCAATGGGGACTTGACCTTATAGGTAAGATACACCCTCCATCATCCAGAGGCCATAAATTCATCATAATCACTACCGAATACTTCACCAAATGGATTGAAGCTATTCCCATGACCTACATCACCGACACGCAAATATCTAAGTTTATCCTAAACTATATCATTTGTCGGTATGGTGTACCCTAATCCATAATCACAAACAATGGCCGCCCATTCAAGAACCAAGAAGTATGCCATTTATGTGAAGAGTTCCATATCAAACATCATTTTTCCACCCCATATTACCCACAAGGTAATGGCCAAGCTGAGGCATCTAATAAAACCATTGTTTGAACTATCAATGATGCTGGTCGTGACTGGCACCTACAACTTAATCTTGCCTTATGGGCTTACCACACAAGCATCTGTACTCCCACTGGCACCACTCCATACTCCCTAGTATTCAGATCCAAAGCTATCTTACCTATTGAGGTTGAAATACCTTCCCTAAGGGTATCCTTGAAGGGTCACATTGATGATGAAGAATACTATGTATCTAGGTTACAAGAGCTAGAATTATTGGATGAACGAAGATAGAAAGTACTAGACCATTTGCAAGCATATTAGAATTGTCTTCATCGAAGCTATAATAGGAAAGTTCTAAATAGACACTTTGACATTGGTGACCTGGTTTTAATGGAGAGTCCTAAGAATCAAGCTAAACGAGAAAAACTAGGTAAGTTTGAACCTAACTAGTTAGGGCCTTATATTGTCATAGAAGCTTTTGGGTCAGGAGCGTACCGACTCTCTACTCCTGAAGGAGAGCCACTTTTATCACCTATCAACAACCTGCATCTAAAGAGGTTCTATGCTTAGCTTCTGGGAATCTATGTCTTAATCTAGAAAATACAAAAAAATGGAAAAAAACAAAAAAGTGATTACCTTGATAAAAACCTGGCAAACAAGCATCTTTGTAACACCAAATTTTTTTAATTTTTTTTGAGAAAATAAAAAATGTAAAGAGAAATAAATCCATCCAATAGTGAAAAGTGCTCTGGTGGCGCTATGGACAAGTACCATGGTGAAAACCTGGCAAATAGGTGCTATGTGTAGTCAGGCTCGCTCTTTCATCTACCATCATTCCAATCAGAAATTTTCATCATCCATCATAATAAATGGTTGTCTTATCCATTTCTTGGAATGATTGACATTGAAGTCCATTTCGTCACATTCCCCACTCCATCTCACATGTCTTATGCCTGACTAGGGGCATATCCTTGTTCTATGCCATGACACCTTGTACATAACATCACATCATCGAAAATATCTTGAAAAATCCCAAAAACATTAGAAAACTTCGAAAACACAAAAAAATCAAAACATTTCAGAAAATACCAAAAACAAAGTTAAGTCAGTCATAGACATAGTCGAATTATGTTGCCTCTGCGACTAGGACATAGGTAAGGCCATCAATCGATGTGCCCCTGAGGCATTAGTTCTATCAGTCTAGGTTCATCATGTATCACACACATCAAAATCATGACTCTTTGTACATTCAAAGTCATTGGTCACATCGAACTACGAGGTCTCTGCATGTACAACGTAGGCAAAGCTAATCAATTGATGAGCTCCCGAGACCACACTAGGTTAGTCCAATAGGGTTCATTCACATTCACTATCACACACATTGCATATCATCAACTTAGGTCAGTACTTTAGGGTATCATCTCATGTCATACACTATCTACACACACACTTTTTATCAGTCAAGGAATCAAAACAAGTCATGCAACAACAAGGAAAAACGTCTCAAAGTCATCAAGTCAATATCAAACACATTGTCAAAGTGATCAACCTATGTCTTAGCAAGATATGTCTTTCTTATCAACAGACGCTATCAAATTGTCATAGCCTCATGTAGCTTTTCACATCAATGTCATTAGGCTCCAACGTCTTATACGACACATGTCTTTCTGAAACTAGGCTTTGTCATGCCTTATACAGAGTCACCAAGTCAAAACCAGACTCAACGTCTTATTGCGGTATGTGTCATCCATCACATTATGCCATGTCAAACATCAAACAATGAAACAATACCACAAGATAAAGTTTTAGCGAATAATTTTATTTGGCTTTATGACTTTATATCTTACTTTTTCTTATATTTTTATCGATTTGTGAATTTAGTCCGGTTACTAGCTTTCTCTAGGATGTCCCTTGAAGGATTTAGAGAAGCAAGGATGTCTCAAGACTCTTTTTCTTTGGCTGTTGTCTGTCAACTGTCTTTTTAACATTGGTTTTTGAGTCATGTTACTAGTTTCCTCAAGGATGTCCTATTAAGGATTTAGAGGAGCAATGACGTCTCATGATCCATCTTTTATTTGTTTGTTGTTTGTGGTTTGTCTCGACAAAATGACTGGGGCAATTTTGTCCTTGGTATGAGTTAAGACACACCTTGTCTATGACTATCTGTTCTTCACAGATGGATGACTTTGTACACTATGGTCTATCTCATATCATAGTGTGTACTATCCATTTGTGTCATTTCCTACCCAATGATGATAACAAGCAAGCATAGCATATTTGGAAATATATCGAAGATCATATGTTTTTCTCAATGAATCAACCTTAATTATTTCTTACTAACTTTCTAAATTCATTCATGCTAACATTTCTCTTCTTCGACATAATGATAAAGTTTTGTGACACAATAAAAACATTAGATCATCTGCATATGCATACATTCTATAAACATTTCATATAGTTACATTGTATTTCAAACATATAGGAACATATTTACGATATCATTGCATAATAGGCATTTCATCATCATAAGATACATAATGTAAGCATTGCATGAACATTTCACCATCACATATAAATAAGCATCATATAGAGCATTACATCCATTATCATAAGTAAATAGAATCATCCATAAACGTCATAAACTGCATAACTCATAACATGTAGAAACATTCATTCATAACACATGTACATACATCATCTAGGAAACATAATCATATAGAAGCAATGCATCACCATAAAATAGAACTACATATCATATAGAAGCTCTGCCAAAATCATATATATATATATATATCACTCAAAATAGTGTGTCACAGTACAATGTCCGAGTATATCCATAAATAAAAACGACCTCATAGGCTCTCTGATCAAAATACAATGTCTACATATGTAACCATATCATCATGTCCCATTGCCACTACTGTCACATGGTGAAGGTGGTGGGAAAAGCCTTGAAGGTGCTCTTTATGAGGTGGAAGGCCTCTCATACGGACCTACCCTCAGTGGTCCTACCACACCCTCTATACTTTGTGTCCTGGTGTGACTCCTGCTCTGTGATCTTTGGCTGTAAACCTCTGAAAAGCTAGGAGCTCGTCTCTTTGCTAGCACCACTACCTCATATAAATCCTTGTAATAGGTAGCTCTCTCTACTGATCTGACTAGCTCACATACTATACCATTGGATGAAGTGCCACTGCAAAGGTGTCTAACCTCTGTGAACTATTGCTCTATCTCCTATCTTCGGGCTATGGCCTGATCCCTCTCCATGAGTGCATTGTCTCTCTTCATACGAGCACTTTCTCTCTCTACATGGGCACTGTCTCTCTCTACATAGGTATTGTCTCTCTCTATCCTCATGGCCTCAAACTCTGCTATCATTAGTCTCGATCTCTCCTCCAAAGCCTCCCTATCACCATCCCTAGGGGCATCATCCTCTCGTCTCCCCTCCACAATCCGATCTTTGATCTCTCTCTCCTGCTCCTCCATAGGTGCCTCTTCCTCAACATCCTCCTCCTCAATATTGTCCTCCCCATATCTTGCCAGAATACCTAGAGGGTCTATATCCATATCCATATCCACATCCTTTGCCGCATCCTCTCCTCCAATATCCACATCGACTCGCTCCTCTACAACTGCCTCCTCGGCATCGTGCTCATCTCCAACCTATGCATCAACTCCACCTCCGATGTCCAACATCGGTATATCCTCTACCACTGCCTCTCGGATAGGTGAAAGTCCACCTACCCGACCCCCTCTCCGTCCTCGCCTACCGCCTCTACCATCATCACCTCTCCCTCCAACTCTACCAACTCTGGCACCTGCACCTCTCCATCGTCCTCTCGATCCTGTGCCTTGTCTCTCAACTAGTGCTGGTTGATCCAGATTTGTGTAAGGAACAGGATGATGCTTTGCCCACCATGCATCATACACAGCTGTAGTCCTTGGGTCTGTTGCTCCATCTCTCCATCCCCATTGTACTAGTTGTAAGGCTTGTATCTTTTCCTCTGCGGCAGCAATAGGAATCATGGGCCCCCAATATGGAACCTCTCTAGAAGAACAGGCAAAATCTGCTCTACTCCAAGGCTCATCCCGAACCTCGCCGAACTGTCTCAACACTCTATCTGGCAAGTGTCGCTCAATAATGTGTACACTCGAAACAGTCCTCCCAATCAGGTACTGTGTCTATCTGCAAAATGACAAATGTCTATCCTCATCATACCACTCCTCCCAATCCATGTATGGTCTCCACGTGAACTGATCTAGAATGTCGATCCCATGTCTCCAATATCTAGTGTCTCCCACATGGCTCTGAGTGATGTGTCCCGTGTACCAAAACACATACAAAGATCTCTCCCATCACTCTATAGTAATCGGAGGACAAAAAATAGCTATCCTCTCCCATGCCCAAACCATCAACATAGTGGTCCCACAACTCAGCGACTGTGCGTCTCTATATGCAATATCATGTAAGTGAAAATATAACATCCCTAAAAGACATGGACCCCAAGCATACATGGTCTCTCTCTCTAGCATACCAACCAACATCTCACCCCATCCAACCGAAAAACCATGACCCCGTCGATCTGGTAAGACTATCCCCCCTATCAGTGTACATAATATGCAGTCAATACTATAGTATCTATCCACCAACACCGGCCATATGATCTCATAATGCTCGATGTCGAGCCTACTGATATCATCCAACTGATAAAATCTTGCTAGCTCGGTCAGTCTGCATTGGGTATCGTACATCACCCGCTCCCCTCTAATTGGCAGTCTAAGTATCCTGTACACATCCTCCAATGTGACAGTCAAATCCCCAGTCGGCAAATGAAATGAAGATGTCTTGGAGTGCCATCGCTCACCCAACGCTATGAGCATCCCCCTGTCCGCCTGAATGGTGGGCATCAAAAGACAATGACATAGACCAAATCTCCACAAGAGTCGTATCTCTGCACTACTCAAATGATCTCTTAGATCGAATGTGTCAGGACATGTCTCTTGCGTATATATAGGATCTAATATAACTTGCATTTCAACCACGATGTCAACAAATTTCAAGTTTTTCTTAGAAAAGAATTTCAAAAAATTTTACTAGCAAAATGCGGCTCACTTTGACAGATGCGGTGCATTCTTACAAATGCGTTGCACGACAAAGAATTTGTGTCACATATTACATATGTGTTGCACATTACCACAACCATTTTTAACTACTACAAATGCGGTGCAAGAAACCAAATGCGATGCATTTTTTACGCCTGTCTACCTAATGCAATTGCGTTTCACTAATGCACATGCGGTTCACTACCCTATATGCGTTTATTCCTAATGTAGATGCAGTCCATACATACATATGCGCTGCATAATAAAGCAGATGCGTTGATTCCCTAAAATGCCAAATCTAGCCTAGGCGTGTTTTAGCACATGCGTCGTTTCACAGTCAAATGTGGCAAATACGACGGCATATGCGTCGATCTCGAAAGACCGCATATGCTAATCAAATTTTAAAGGCCTAGAAACACGTGCAAAGATAACTTTTAAGAGTTCATTTTCAGGTACATACCGATGGTCCTATGTTAGTTGGCCACTTGAAGGTCTGGATCCGATATCCTCGATGTGCAGCATAGGGAATGGGTGCCATCTTCGTCCGCTAGTTAGAGCAAATTCTCAGTTTTCCAAACTCTTCCGGGTGCAAATGAATTAGTTTTCAACCTAATTCCTATTTATAGCTAGGGTTTGGGTGGCATTTCTTCTGCCCTTGTCTATTGGCCGCTTAACCTTTCAACTTCAAATGACCCGTACACATTCGTATCATCTCCAAATTCAATTCCATCAACTCCATAGCATTTCTAACTATCAAATTGACTTATCAGGAACATTTCCTGATATTTTTTGAAATTTTTTAAAAATTTGTCAATTTTCCCGAGGGGGCATACCTTAACCTATTTCATGCTGGGGCACGATTGGGGCATATTTTCTTTGACACAACGTTATAACAACATTGTATCAAAGAGGGGCAAACTGTAGACACCGAAAATTGGTCTAGGCCTATGAACATCACATTCGACATAATTTTCTATCATCCATGGTCTTGATTAAATAATGTTTATTATTTAATTACTCTTTCTAACACATTTTTCCTCTATTAATTAAATACCCCTTTTTAATTAATTCATTACTTCATTATCACCCTTTATTCAACTTGATTAATTAAATAAATCATAATTATTTAATTATGTCACTAACTAATTAATTCTTCATTCTCAATTAAATAATTTATTATTTAATTACCCACTTTATCATATTTCAACTATAATTAAATATCTTTATTTAATTATTCATTTAACCCCCTTTATCTATAATTAAATATTTATTATTTAATTATTCAATTTATTCCACCTTTTCAATAGTCAAATTAAATAAATTATCTTTATTTATTTAATTAAAGTCTCTTATTTTCGAATGTTGAATTAAATTAACATTTAATTCAATTAATAGTTATTTATGTCACATTCTTCTATCAATCAATTGACTAATCATTCACTCACCTTCTGACTCGAGATCTATTTTTAATTCTCTAGTTATCTCTAGATTTAACATCTGATTATATCTACGAGAAGACTCTCCGTCACAACTAGTTGATTAACTAGTTCTAACTCCTGTTTGCATTCAAATGCATTATTCTTCGAGTACTAACTTTATCTTTGAAATACAAAGTCTATTTCTTCTATTTTCGAAGACTCTTAATTGAAGGTTAAGATCTGGAACTCTTGTTCTTCTTGTTTTCAAATAGTCTTGACACAAGATTAAGTTCTTGTTCTAACTTAGTCTTTATCCTGCAGTCTTTTCTAACTCATGTTCTAACTCACATTCTATCTGAGATAGAACTCAGATCGCATGACATTCATCAATCTCGTCCATCGATCTCTCTTTCAATTTGAGCTGATCGTTTGAAAACCCAAAATCTATAAAATGGCCTGTCATTATCATTATTCCTCCTCCCGAAATCATACACTTTTGAGAAGAAACTTATCTTCGACATTTTGCTTATACATTCAACACGGTTATGCTTGCATCAATATTGAAAATATGAGGGCAAGAATACTGAAACAACAAAATAGAGAAGAGCAATCGAGATAATTTGAAGGAGTGAACGCATATTCGGTGGGAGCTTTCCAATTAATTAATTTAGTTTAATTATGTTTACTTATTCGTTCTTTGTTGTTTGGTTTAGATTAATATTGATTTAGATTAGGATTAACATCGTTTATTCTATCTTACAATATCTCTCCCTCTCTTTACCTCTATGTATCGCTTCCTATATATATCTTTATCTTTATATTGATTTATCCCTCTCCTCTCTCTTTTTATCTCTCCCTCTTCTTCTTTCCATATCCCTTCCCTTCTCCATATCCATCTCTATCTATATATTCCTCTCTATCTGTATCTCCTTACCCCCATCTCTCTCTCTTGATCTCCTGCCCTCCATCTCTCCCTCTAAACAATGAACCTAAATTTTCCCTAATTAACCTTCCACATCTCTGCGACATACCCATTGCACACCAAGGTGAGATTTCTAGCCTACTCTATGTCAATGTTCATTGTCTAAATTTTTTATTGAAAACATGGCATTGTTTAAGTTATGCGAAAAAATTAATCATGTTATGCCCTATGTCATTATTTATACCCCATTCCATATTATTTTAGTCCCACTTTAACCTTTTCATGTTATATTTTAATTTTATTGTGAAGATTTTTTATTTAATATTGCAAAGGCAAGTGTTTACCTATGGCTTACATGATATTATTTTAGGGAATTCCTTAATGTCTCTCATGGAGCCCTTTGATTCTTCAAAACATCTTCTTCTAGATGTCATTTTGGGTAAAAAGAATATGTTTGTATAACCCATCAATTTAATTTGTTTCTTGAAAAATTATGGACATCCAAATGTCTCATTTAATTTTTGAATCAAAACCTCTCACATAAAACCTCATATGAATTTTGGTTTGTTATCAAATATAAATTTAAGAAATTTAGATAGGTATTTTCCTAATATGTATTCATGATTTCATTAGAAATATGCTCAATATACTATTCTTCATGGAATCGATACTTTCATAATAAACAATAATTAGATTTGCATAACTCATCAAATTAATCACTTGCTTGGAAAATCATGAATGTCTAGAGTTCTCATTTTATTTTTGAATCAAAATCAAATGATACTTGTGAACATCCATCCTCTTTTCCATAGAACCCCTATAACACACTTATTTGTATTCTCTAAAAAAATTAAACTTCTCTAACAAACAAACATAACTTTTTATTTATATAATTAAATACTTCACGATTGTTCTTAAGAAATGAATATAAAATTCAAATATTTTATGCAATTTTCTAATTCATAGTAATAAGTGAGTAGAATTTTATTGAACATGAGATGGAATCAAACTATTTTTTTTGTCAATGGGCCCTTGGTCTATTGGTGAAGTTGAAAGGTTCTAAATGAGCCCACCAAGGATCAAGTCTTATTGATTGCTAAGGCTCTGACATTGAAAAAAGGATGAGACTGGAATTGTGCCCCGGGCGAATTTGACATAATGGATACCCCTCAGTCTTTGGCTCTTAGCCCAAAATGACTCATGCTCCCGTATCGAGTAGATACAAATAATTTGTAAATGACCTCTATCAAAAAAAAAAAAAAACTAAATTTTTGAAACCCTTCAATCTTTACACATGCGATAGAGATTTGAAACAGCATTCGCGATGTGTCTGAACTAGAGAAGGTGCTTAATAAATTCACATATGTAACTCTCTTGGATTTCTTCCTTCCTAAACAAGCTTTCGCGTATACTCTCCATGTTCTACGCCAAACACTATCCTTCATCTCCCACCATAACTTCCCTCACACATTTGCTATTTTTTTCTTCTCTGAAACTCCCATTTTCTTCTCTGACAACCTCCATACTAACTTGGAGTTCATCGGCCACAAGCCGAGTGTCGATTCCCTAAACAATTTACATTGGAAGTGCTGTTATCTTCACATCAAACCTCAGAGCTTCCAGCACAGAGCTCCACCCGCACTGGCTCACAAACTCTCTCGTCGAAGGATGGCAAAGAATCTACTGTTGTGGGGCCCAATTGCAATACACCACACCTCTCTTGCACATGCATTCCTCAAACGCATCTAGCAGTAAAGCCCTCACTTTTTCTTTTGTTGATGAGGTGGAATCATCTCTGTAGCAAGGAGAGCATTGTACCCACAAAAATAGGATAATGATTAGTCTCTAATCCAATTGCCAACTCAGAAACTTGCTTCTTTTATAGAATGCACTCGTTTCCAAATGACACATAAACTACGGAAACTAGCAGGTAATTGCCTAGCCATCGTAAGAACTCATTCTGTCCGTCAGTTGGGATTGAGGTAGTCTCCGATAGAAAAAATACCGATCAAAACCACCCACTTTTTTAGAATTGCTTCCAAATAATGAATATACTTGATTTCTAATTCAAATTTTGATCTGATTACCATAAGATTACATGCCTCCATAGATTTAGAAAATCGATCTATAACTGTTAGGTGTTCTCCGTCATGGCTGTTATACCAACCTAACAGCGAGCTCACTTCGTATGGTTTGTATGCTATGATAGACGATGGATAACCTAGCAGTGGTGCACTTAAATCCTCAATAGTAGTTTCTCCATCCTTGATTATGCTTGGCACTACCACGTAACCAAGGGTCATGGCACTGAAGATGCAGAAATAAATGGTCAGGATACTAAACTTGGCAGCTACTGTGGCAACCCAGTGCTGGGAAAAATCGTGAATTATATAGTCAAGTGGAATCTACCATAGAAGGTGCTCAAAGGGTTTCTTGAGGTCGTCAAGAGCTATCTTCAACAATTCCACCATTTCAAAGGGAATATTAGCGGTGTTGTTGGCAATGGGAGGAAGACCCTCCATATTGATTTTTCCTACCCACTTTTGGCTCCAATTTGAATGTGTCGATGTTGGAATTTTATTATTTAAAAATCCAATTTCAATTGTTGGTTATCGGTATTTGATTTTCAGGAAATTAGAAGAATTCAATATAAATACAAATTATTTTCACCATTTTAATTCTAGGATGGGATTTTTATCTAGATAAAAGACCATAGGCATGAACTTTTATATTAATAAAATTGCTAGAATGCATTTTTATAAGTGCCAATACACATAATGGAGGGAAATATGGTCTTCCCTCAAGTAAGATAAAATTAACTTTAAAAAACAAACAGAAACAAAAAGAAATCCAAACCCTTCAAGGTTGAATCGAAGGTATACCATAAAACCTTCGTCCCTCCAACCATGCAACCATACACAACTTCATGGGGCCTAAGTAAAAATGCAAAAAACACCTAACCTTAAAGCTATATTTGGTAATTTATCCTTCCAAATTTTAAAACTCCTAGCATGACAAGAAAGATTTCAAAACCCTAATGACAAGACAAGTTGCTAACTAGGGAAAAAAAATTAACATATCATAACTGATAAAAATACATGAAGCAAGGCTTACATCAAAGATGAACTATTCATCACCATGTGTTTACACATAATTGATAAAATTTCCTAGCCATTCGAAGTGCTGGACTGGTTTGATATGCAACATTTTCTTCAAAAATTTTACTCCCACCTCAGTCCACTCCCTTTGCTTGTGCAAAGCCACATCTTTAATTTCTAGAATGAAAGGGTAATAAGTAACCACCTTGCCCGAGATAGAAAGAAGCTCCATGTCTTGGGGCCTAGTAATGCCAAGACCTAGAGTGGCATCTTCCAACATCTCCTCCAACCCACCTGGTATTTCAGGGATGAAAAGTTTATTAGCCATTTCTACCACCTCCCCCTTGGGGACCTGTAGGCCAAGAAGAGATACAATAAAACATGAGGAGATATCAGAATCAACTCTATATCTCTCATTTGACAACATAAAATCTATCCTAGGGTGATTTTGACTGCACCAATCAACATGAAATCTCCGTCTAACATAATTCACTTCAAATGAAGCTCCAAGATTGCGCCAAGGAAGGAAATTTATTTGCACATACTCACCAACCTGATGGGAGTGTCCGTACCTCCACTCAATACACTCTCACTAGACATGTGCAAAATGAACTAAACTTCTATGACCTCAAAATTCCCTATGAGACAGTATTAACCTTTCTTAAAGAAAAACCTGATGAGTACACTAAAAGTCATTTATGCACAATTGTTGGTGTGATCATCTGATGTATGATGAAATATTATGGACCTCTCATGTGTATAGCTCCAACTTGGTAATTATGCCTATAATAAATGTTAACACGAGCTCATAGTATTATTAAATATAATTTCCTTTGCTTGGTTTATCGATAATACTTCCAGGATAGGAAAGTTAAACATTAGCTCCCATCAAAACAAGAGATTTAAATGCAAGTGTGGTATGAAATAGGATTACTGGTGGGTTTGGCTGAAAAAGTGAAGCGGCCTCAAAAATAACATTCACTAGAATTTAGAGAGCTTCCCTAACACTTGGAAAAAAGACATCAAGATGCGGTTCATAGTTAGTTGTGATATCATTCATTAATCCTAGGATGTTTTGATAAGGAAATTGAGATTATTAGTAAACAATCAAGAGTAGTCAAGAGAACAATTATTAGAATCATTGTAGTATTTATGTTAGTCAAGCATCATGTCAATCCTACATCATGGTTTTATGTAAGTTTTTTCATGTTTGGTGTTCTTTTTTTATGAATACTAACACTTACAGGACTTCAAATCAAACAACAATTTATCATTGGAGGTGATGAGTACTGGTGTAAGAGGGTTTGGATGGAAGCATTCACACTTCCATGCTTCAGGTCTCACCTCAGCAATCCGCTGATGTGGCTTCTTTCACCACCCAACCTTTAGGCTCTAACTCATTTGTAGACACCCCTGGTTCTACTGGCCATTCCCTCTTCCAACCTTGGTCAATCTACACAACCAATTCTTGATACTTACCCTTTGTTCACCTTGACCCTTAATCCACCCTAAAGGTCAAATTCTCCCAACACACACCTAAGTCTTTGCAAGGTTGTCTTTACTTGTCAACATGCTTCTTGGCATCCTATCATGCTTCTTGGACCACCATTTATCATTGTTTCTCCATCGCTCATCCCAAACCCTTGTTTAGGGTTTAAAAAGGCTACAAGCCTTGAGCCCCCAATTGGGTCTCCTAGCCGAGAAAAATAAGCTATTGCTCACAACTTTTCCAAAGAACCCTACTTCTTTTTCTTGGATTCCTGATGCCTATGCCATCCTCTTCAAGATTTTCAAACCCTAAAGTCTTGTCTGGCTGTACACAGGACTGTCCTCCTTGTTTAGCAAAATCTAGGGTTCTTTACCAATTTCCTGGCCACCCGGTAGGTCTGTCAAAGTGTTTGCTTGGTGTCCCGAATTGTTGGAGTCTCCTCCTTGGATCCAGGCCTCTGTGGGACCTTCCTCCACACTTCTACCATGGGGTTTACCCTGGAGAAGTCTACCCTACAATTTATGTGCTTTTTAGCACTAGTTATTGACTGTCCTAGCAGAGCACTGTCAAGCTCGCCTAGGAACAGTTCTTTATCGCCCCTCCTACCTTCTTAAACATCCCTACACCTACACTATGTACATACAGGGAGTCTAGCTCCATTTCCCAAGGAGCCATACACTGTGTATGGTGGAAAATGAACATAAGACTCCATACTAGCCAGTTTACCAGTCAGAACAGTAAAGACAAGGAAAACAAAACAAATAACAATCAATGCACTTGCCAATTGCACTCACACTCTACAAGCTACCACACCAACAATAAAGCAAAGAAACTATCACTATCTAAAACATAATACAGGTCTGATCGCTCCTGATCAACCATATTTTCAAGAAAACACATAATTTCAATCAACTTTATCATTGTCCTTCATTAGTTTTCAAATTTTCAAACATACAAATGTTCTCTATGCCTTCCAACCTTGCATAATGGTCGAGGAACACCTTAAATACTTCATCCAAATTATTTAGGCTCGAGCCTTCACTGTCCCAAGCTAGTTATGTCATTACAAACCTTATTTGGTAAAATTCACAAAAAAAACTCACCACTAACATTGAGTGTCTAACCTCAAACTTGACCACTACTGATAGCTAATGACTACTACTTATTGCTCCTGACTGACCTTATTTTAAGTCTAACTCCTAAAGCAATGGTTCACATGACCTTAACATAAGAAAAGCAAAAACATTCCAAAACTTTCCTATTTCCTAGTCATTTACCTAGGTGCTTCCTAGAGGTGCTCCTGCACCATTCTCCCCCTCCCAGCAGAAACACTAAGAAGTAGAAGGAGAGAGCAAGGACAAGTCAATCCCAAGCTCCTTAAACTGATCCTCCTGTACCCATGTAGCTTCTGACTCATGCTTATGCTTCCACTTGATTAGGTGCTCCATATACACCTTGTGCCTTGTAGACTTTTGCACCCTGGATTCCAAGATCTTCTCAGTTTGGTGCTTGTCCTGATTGGGTAGTGATATGTTACTGATGTCCTTGAAGAACTCTTGGCTATTCTGATCCAATTCCTTGACTGATCCTTTATATTTGATTAAATCAGCAACATTGAAAACTGGTGAGATTCCTAAGTCAGTAGGTAGTTCAATCTTGTATGCATTTTTTCCATACTTGGCCAAGATCTTGCATGGTCCTACTCTCTTCATCTAGAGTTTGGTGGAGACTCCCTTCTGCAACCTGGAATTTTTGAGGTGAACCATGAAATAATCACCAACTGCAAATTGTACATCCTTCCTTGACTGATCTACCTTTTCCTTCAACTTTTGTGTAGCTTCGGTGACTATCTTCATCACCTGTTCCTGTATCTCTTTCATGGTCTGACTAAAATCTTCTACATGTCCACTTCTATGTTCCATGGCTCCTAAATCTCCGATCTCACAAATACCTCTTGGGTGCATTCCATACACAACCTCAAAAGGACTTTTTCCTGTAGTTTTGTTGACACTATCATTATAGGCATACTCAGCTTGTGAGATGACCATATCCCAAGTTTGTCCATACTCCTTTGTTAGACACCTCAGTACGTTACCTAGCACCTTGTTAACCACCTCTGTTTGGCCATTGGTCTGAGGATGATAGGTAGATCCAAATGACAGATTGGTTCCCAACCTATTCCATAGAGTCTTCCAAAAATGACTCATGAATTTAACATCCCTGTCTGAAACTATACTTAAAGGTAAGCCATGAATCCTTACAACCTCCTTGAAAAAAAGATGAGCTATGTAACTAGCATCATGAGTAGTTTTACAAGGTATAAAATGACTCATTTTACTAAATTTGTCCACCACTACATACACACTGTCAAAACCAGTTTTGGTCTTAGGAAGGCCTACCACAAAATCCATACTCACACACTCCCAAGGTCTATTTGGAATTGGTAGGGGTTATTAAAGACCAGCATTACTAGCTCCTCCCTTAGGTCTCATGCATACAACACACTGTTCCACATATTTTCTAACATCTCTTGCCAACTTAGGCCAATAGTAAAATCTTTGAACTAGCTCTAATGTCTTGTTGATGCCAAAATGCCCATTAAGACTACCATTGTGCTTTTCTTGAATGAGGTTTTCTCTCATTGACCCTTTAGGAACACATAATTGGTTTCATTTAAACAAAAATCCACTTTGTAATGTATATTCAGCATACTGACTATGAAAGTGATTCTCAAAGTTTAAACATACCTTATAGACCTCTGAGAAATCTTCATCCTCTCCTTAGAGATCTTTAAAGCTCTCAATCCCTATGCTTTTAACTTGTATCTCTTGAACTGTCAATAACCTCCTACTTAATGCATCTACTACCTTATTCATCTGCCCTTTCTTGTGCTTGATGGTGAAGGTAAAAGCTTGGATGTATTCCGTCCACTTCAAGTGCCTATTGCTCAATTTCTCTTGGGTATTCTTATAGCTAAGTGCTTGGTTGTCTGTAAAGACTACAAACTCCTTGGGTAGAAGATAATGCCTCCATTTCCTAAGTGACTGAACCAAAGCATAAAGTTCCAAGTCATAGGTTGAGTATTTCTTCTTTGCTTCATTAAGCTTCTCACTAAAGAAGGCTATAGGTCTGCCCTCTTGACTTAGCACTCCTCCAACTGCCACTCCACTTGCATCACACTCAACAATGAACAACTTGTCAAAGCTAGGTAGTAAAAGTATGGGTTGAGTTGCTACTTCTTGTTTCAGTTTCTCAAACCCTCTCTCAACTGCTTGAGTCCACACAAACTTGGTTTTCACACCACCTTTTATTGTCTCTAAAACCGGTGCACAAATACCACTAAAGTTTCTTATGAATTTCCTATAGAATTGGGCCAATCCATGGAAACTTCTTACCTCAGTCCCTGTTGTTGGTGTAGGCCAGTTTATGATTGCCTCCACCTTGCTTGGATCCATTTTCAATGATCCCTTAGACACTACAAAACCCAAATATACAAGTTCTTGTTTGAAAAATTCACACTTTTCCAAGTTGATAGCCAACTTCTCCTCTTGAAATCTTCTAAGTACCAACTCCACATGTTTGAGATGCTCCTATGCTGTTTTGCTAAAGATTAGGATGTCATCCAAGTATACAACCACAAATACTCCTGTGAAATCCTTTAGTACTTCATTCATGAGTCTCATGAATGTGCTAGGTGCATTGGAAAGGCCAAATGGCATCACTCTCCATTCATATAAACCATATGTTGTCTTGAATGTTGTCTTCCATTCATCACCATCCTTAATTCTGATCTGATGGTATGCATTTTTTAGATCCAATTTTGTGTAATATTGAGCCCCTCCAAGACAATCCATTAAGTCCTCAATTCTAGGAATTGGAAACTTGTACCTAATTGTGATTCTATTGATTGCTCTAGAGTCAGTACATAACCTCCACTTGCCTCCCTTCTTGGTTGCCAAGACTACTAGTATTGCACATGGGCTGATGCTCTTTTGTATCAAATTCTGATCCAACAATTCTTGCACTTGTCTAGCTACTTCCAAGTTCTAATCTGGTGTCAACTTATATGCTGCTTTGTTAGGTAATGATGCTCCAGGTATGAAGTCTATTTGATGGCTAATAGAACTTTTTGGAGGTAAGGTTGCAAGTGTACCATCACTTACAATATCCTTGTACTTGTCAAGCAAATTCCGGACTGCTCTTGGTATGATTGGTTTTTCCATCTTCTCTTCCTCTTTGGACTGCAATAACACAACATATCCTTCTCCACCTTCATGTAGGGTGTTGAGGAACTCTTTTCCACTACTAAGGAGCGAACTTGGTGCCTTGGACTATCCTTCATCTTCTTCGGATAGTGACTGCAATTTAAAAGTCTTCTCATCCTTCTTAAATAAAATTGTATTCTCTTTACCATCATACACAACACTCCTGTCATATTGCCATGGTCTTCCCAATAGTAGATGACATGCATCCATGGGTAAGACATCACAAACAATCTTGTCCTTATACCCTCCAATAGAAAACTCCACTGTTACTTGTTCATTTACCAAGACACTTTGCCCTTTGTTAAGCCATGTGACCTTATAGGGATTAGTATGGGGTACTTTCTTCAATTTCAGTTTCATTACTGCCTCTTCTGAGATTATATTGTCTATGGAACTTGAGTCTACTATCACCTTGCATACTTTACCAAGTATCTTGCACCTTACCCTAAATAGAGCTCTCCTTTGCTTGGGTTCTTCTTTGATCGGTTACCTTATCAAAACTCTTCTAAACATCAGACTCTCTCCATTTTCAGACTCAATATGATTGATCTCATTTGCCTTAGGACTCATGGTGTCCTCTTGTGCATAAGCCACTCTCTTCTCGTTGTTTGATGATGATGCTTTCTCTAGACATCTATAGGCCGGGTGTCCAACTTGACCACAATGATAACATTTCATGGTTGCAAAATAGGAATTACTCCTGCCTGCTCCTCTTCCTCTATTTGATCCTCCTTGAGAACCTCTACCTCTGTTATACCCTCCTCTAGAAGGTGTTTCATTGCCATGTTCTGTGGGTTTGAACTCTCCTTGGTTTCTTTGGTCATTACCTCTACCTTGGTAACCTCCACTTTGTCCTCTTTGATCTCTATGATCTCTACCTTTACCTTTGCCTTTAGAAGCCTGATCTTGCTTCCTCCTACTTCTCTCCTCAATCTTGATAGCTAATTGATAGCATTGATGCACTATCTTTGGACTCAAAAGAGCCATCTCCTCTTGAATGTTCCATTTCAATCCATTAAGATATCTAGCCACTTTGAGGCTTTCATCTTCAGACACATTGGACCTCATACAAAGTTTTTGGAACTCCTCTATATAGGTATTCACATCTATATCTTTCTGCCTTAGGCTTTGTCTCTTCTTGTGTAGTTGAATTTCATAGTCATCAGGCATGTAGGCTTCTCTCACCTTTGCAACCATACCTTTCCAGGTAGAGATGGGTTTCTTTCCTTCCTTCTCCCTCTCTATTTGGATGAATTTCCACCATGTTAAAGTTGATCCTCTTAGTCTGGATTTAGCCACCTTTACCTTTTGTGCCTCTATGACTCCATCACATTCAAAATGGTTCTCCATACCTTCTATCCAATCCATAACTAGATCGGCTTCCATCTTTCCACTAAACATTGGGATTCCTTCAAGTGCCTTCCCACTCAAAGCTTTCAATGCCTTCAAGAAAGGCTCTTCTTGTAAAACAGGGTCAGGTTCAGGGATCTTGTCCTCCTCTGCAACCTCTTCTTGCTTAGGTACCCTTTTGCTGTCCTCATCATCCTTGTTCAGTACATTACTTAATGTCTTCTCCAATTGTGCCAATCTTTCCCTTAGTCTCCTATTGTCTTCTTCTTGGTCTTCAACCTTCTTTTCCAACTCAGCATTTGTCACCATGATTGTGGAACCACTTGATTCCAAGTCTGACATACAAGTGCACTATCCCAAACCTTTCACTTGCTCTGATACCAATCTGGTGTAAGAGGTTTTGGATGGAAGCATTCACACTTCCATGCTCTGGGTCTCACCTCAGCAATCCCTTGATGTGGCTTCTTTCACCACCCAACCTTTAGGCTCTGACTCATCTACAGACACCCTTGGTTCTACTGGCCATTCCCTCTTCCAACCTTTTTCAATCTACACAACCAATTCTTGATACTTACCCTTTGTTCACCTTGACCCTTAATCCACCCTAAAGGTCAAATTCTCCCAACACACACCTAAGTCTTTGCAGGGTTGTCTTTACTTGTCAACATGCTTCTTGGCATCCTATCATGCTTCTTGGACCACCATTTATCACTATTTCTCCATCGCTCATCCCAAACCCTTGTTTAGGGTTTAAAAAGGCTACAAGCCTTGAGCCCCCAATTGGGTCTCCTAGCCAAGGAAAACAAGCTATTGCTCACAACTTTTCCAAAGAACCCTACTTATTTTTCTTGGATTCCTGATGCCTATGCCATCCTATTCAATATTTTCAAACCCTAAAGTCTTGTCTGGCCGTACACAGGACTATCCTCCTTGTTTAGCAAAATCTAGGGTTCTTTACCAATTTCCTGGCCACCCAGTAGGTCTGTCAAAGTGTTTGCTTGGTGTCCCGAATTGTTGGAGTCTCCTCCTTGGGTCCAGGCCTATGTGGGACCTTCCTCCACACTTCTACCATGGGGTTTACCCTGGAGAAGTCTACCCTACAATTTATGTTCTTTTTAGCACTAGTTATTGACTGTCCTAGCCGCGCACTGTCAAGCCCGCCTAGGAACAATTCTTTATCACCCCTCCTACCTTCTTAAACATCCCTACACCTACACTATGTACATACAGGGAGTCTAGCTCCATTTCCCAAGCAACCATACACTAGGTACGGTGGAAAATGAACCTAAGATTCCATACTGGCTAGTTTACCAGTCAGAACAGTAAAGACAAGGAAAACAAAACAAATAACAATCAATGCACCTACCAATTGCACTCACACTCTACAAGCTACCACACCAACAATAAAGCAAAGAAACTATCACTATCTAAAACATACTACATTTTTGATCGCTCCTAATCAACCAGATTTTCAAGAAAACACAGAATTTCAACCAGCTTTATCATTGTCCTTCATTAGTTTTCAAATTTTCAAACATACAAATGTTCTCTATGACTTCAAACCTTGCACAATGGTCGAGGCACACCTTAAATACTTCATCCAAATCAGTTAGGCTCAAGCCTTCACTGTCCCAAGCTGGTTATGTCATTACAAACCTTATCTGGTAAAATTCACAAAACAAACTCACCACTAACATTGAGTGTGTAACCTCAAACTTGACCTCTACTGATAGCTAATGACTACTACTAATAGCTCCTGACTGACCTTATATTAAGTCTAACTCCTAAAGCAATGGTCCACAGGACCTTAACATAAGAAAAGCAAAAACATTCCAAAATTTGCCTATTTCCTAGTCATTTACCTAGGTGCTTCCTAGAGGTGCTCCTGCACCAAGTACATGACTTAATTCCATCAAGGAATGCAAATCTAAGTGGTGAGTTGCAATGATTTTTCAATTTATCACTTATTATCATTTAGAATCTTCTCGATTGAGGGAAAGCTCTCGTTTTACATCGTCATAGTCATTGTGGAAGTAGAAATACCAAAATAGGTTTTAACTTAGGCAAGCCCCTATACAACACAAACATTCCCACTCTTTCATGTGTTCAGGTTCTTAGATCTAAAGTGAATTGGAGGAATATTGAAGACTAATTGCTCATTCATGCATTGTAGTCCTACAAGTTTTCAAATCAAGGAAAGTGGATTTTCTTAGCAATAGAAAAAGTTCTAATAGTGACCTCCGGATAGGACTTGTAGATTAGGAGAAATAGGAGTGTGAAATCAAATCTTGAATAGTAGCATGTCAGTCTAGGGCACCCCATGCCCTTGTCCAACTATTTTAGCATAAAATTTATATGCCAAATTCTTATGTGTCTACTCTCTTCTTTTCTATAATTTGATTCTATCAGTTTATTTTGTATTTCTCAAAAATCATCTCAATTTGTTGCATTTTCATTAGTAACCTAGGAACAACATTGCATCATATAACTTAGTCAATTAAAAATTTAATCACATCCACATCATCTCACCCCTATACAAAAGGGATTAAAACCCTGATCTAATATTTTAGCTCTTCCATTGAGGTATGTAGCCAAGTAGACCAAGGATTTTTTTAGCACGGTGAATCTTCACCAATAAGTGAATATTTCATACCAGCCAAGTCAAAATTGGTGAATATATTACAACCGTCAAGGTGGCCAAATCATCTAGATTCTATGAATTATTGGTCCAATTCATTTCACCATAACAAACAACACGTTTCCAATAGACTAATTAATATTTTCATATGGAATCTTGAAAGCATGTATTAAACCACCCACATATTCACCAATACTATTAAAATGATATTGTGTATTAGGACACATTTCACCAACATCATTAAATGTTCATTGCATGTGAGGATCCATTTTGCTAATAAAATTTATAAATAATTTCATATGAGGACCCATTTCGCCAATAACATTAAAAATAATTACATTTGAGGACACGTTTCTCCAATTACATTAAAAAATAATTACGTATGAGGACCTATTTCACAAATACTATGATAACTCCATGCTAATCATAGAGCCATAATCACCTTGAAAATTACAATGTATATCTTCCATTAAGGTTTGATTCCCTAAAAATTTAAATGTATCATTGTATAATCACGTAGGATTCACCAAATTTTTACTATACCATTTAAAAATCCCACAAAATTCCCCAAATATGGATTGATAACAATAAAATAAAAACTCTAACTTATTCTTACACATTTTATTGAATTTTGAACTTGTGAGTTATTGATTTTGAAGTTGGACTTGGAACCTTGATCATAGGCAAGTTACAAACATACAACTACAAACATTATTGCATTAAAAAATAGCGAGTCATTGAAAACCTAAAGGTAAGTGATCATTTCTTCATAGTTTATATAATATTTTTTTATCTCTTTTCCATTCTTGCTTCAATCTTGAAGATGATATTGAGTAGGGAATGGGATCAAGATTCTATCTTCTATGTCCTTAAACAAGAAGAAATTTTTTACCAGCTTTTATTTTGTGATATATTAAGATGTTCAATAGCAAGTGCAACAAGAGTAAGACTCCTTAGGGTGGTGAAGATAGGCCATCAAAATGCCCAAAACGTAGAGTTACCATAAACTCTTACTTTGGCAATGTTTTTGATCCATCAGATCAAGAACTAGAACTACATCATTAACTATTGCACTAAATATTAATGAAGGCATTGACAATACCTTACTAGAATATGGGATTAAGTTAATTGAGTCAAATGAGGATGATAATGTTGCAAAAGATGTTCCAAGGGATACCCAGGTTAGCTAGAATGAGTTAATTGACCTTGATGAAAATGTTGGTATTGTAGATGATTTTGTTGCAAGGAAGAGGAAAATAAAAGCCAAATAAAAATGGGATGTGAGTGGGATATGCCAAGGAATTTTCAGATTGATTAGGTGTTAAAGTACCCATTAATTTCACTAGTGTAGAATGCAAACAAAGATGAATCCAATAGAATGTAAGTGTAAGATTTGTAGTTGTAAATATAAAATAGACAAGAATTTGTAGCTAAAGCTTGGCACCATAGAAAAGAATATCGGTAAAGTTTATGAAAAATAAATCATAGACAAAAAGGAAAAATCAGTAGTAAGGTGGAAGCAAGGAAGAATTTCTCTATGTTAAGTATGCCCTAGAATATGATGAGCATATGCAAAGAATGGTGAAGCCTATTGCATGTGGAGGTTCAATTAAAGCTCAATTTGGAAACATAATGGCAAAAGAACAACTAGAAAAAGTTGTTCAGATGAGTTGTTTTTCAAAATTTGTCTAGAGGATGTCCTATGATAAACTACCTAGAATATAATAATTTATTATCTTTTTTGGGTGTTCCTCACTTTCCAAGCACATATTGGTCAATAAAAACTAGATGCGAATGTGCAAGTTTTCTTGTTGAGGTGGAAAACAAGATTTACAAGAGAAAATGAAATAGTAAAACTTCATTACATTATCTTTAGATGAAGTTAATAAACTAGATAATATGTATTAGGTATGTATGTATGTGTATACTGACACCAACATGTCTACCAACCTCATCTACTCTTTGTTCATAAAATGAAGGAGATTTCAACATCACAAAATCTATTTGAAGTAGTTAATAAATTTTTGAATATAATTAGAGGTATGGGGGTATGTGCAGGATCATCATGGAAAAGACAAGCCCTTAAGTGGCAATAAAATTTAGAAAAATCAGAGTTAGGAAAATTGATGTAAAAATTTGAATAAGGTATCTATATTATTTCAAAAATATGTAAGAATAGAATCTGTAGAAAATTGAATGTAGTTTCTAAACTACTAGGTTTATTTAATAAATAAAAAAATCTATTTGGTGAAAATTTGAAATTTCAATGCAGTAGTACTTAAATTTTAGGGAAAAAATAAGAAGTAGGTGTTTGTCTGACCACCCTAACCAAAATAAAATGATAATATTTTAGATATAAGTAGAAGACTCATGTCTTGATGTAATGCATATTTTTTTATAATTTTTTTCCAATTAAATAATTAATTATGAATTTTTTATTACAACTTTTAAAAAATATTAAAACGCATGTGTCTAACCACCTTAACTTGGTCAATACTTCATGGAATTCAATTATTTTTTTAATCTTATAGTATGCAAAGCATAGAATGTGACACATGTTTCAGATCCAAAAAATGTGATACCGTTTGAAAGCTATAGATGTTTTTCAATCAGCCTATCAATCAAGACTTTAGTCATAATTCAAATAAAAAATGAATAATAATTATTTATTAAATTCAAAGTAAAGAATAATTTATATTGGTGGAAAGCTGAGAATCTCCTTGAAAAACCCTTTTCATTTCATCAATTTTGGGTAAAAAACAGTCATCAGCCAGATGGGCCATTATATCACTTACATATCACCACTTTTTGGCCCATCATGATCCTGCACATACCCATAGATGACTTCATAATTTCAATGAAGTTGGTGTTTGTAGGAGATGGTGGAGCTTCAATAATGAAAGGTCACAGGAATGGTCTTTGCGTAAAGTTACAAACCACTTGCTCACCATATATATGATTCTCATTCAGTGCATGACCTGCAAAATGAATTTACCATTTCAAATTGTAAGAAAGTTTCTTCCAATATCAAAAGTTGGAAATACAGTCCACGAGCTCTATACATACTGCTATCGAAGTCCCAAACATTTTGTAGAATTTATAGATTTTACTGACAGAATAACGGGAGGAAACAAGCTTCTTAAGGATGTTGATACCAAATGGATATCCTTGCATGGACTAGCTCAACGAGTTTTTAAAAAATATCAATTCTTGATTGGAGTAATGTACGGAAATCACCACACAATAGACAAAGCTCCTAAACTCTTATATAGGTTAAGTGTTATAGAGACACTCTTAACTTTATCTAGTCTTCTCTTGATGTTGGATGAAATGAACAATCTTGTGAAAAAATCCAAAGACAAAACTATGTATATCTATGAATATATTAAAATATATAGAATGACATGCATGACCCTTGATAATATATATCTATCAGATTATCCATTTCAAAGTCCAAAATTTCTAAGCTGGAAATTAATTATAGATTTGAATAATCCTAAAAAATATTTACAATTCAATGCCAGCGGATAGTTATGTGTCTTTGTACATGGATTTGAGATACCAATGCACTATTGTGTGATGGTCAAGTGCTCTACCAGAGAAGTACCTATTATAAAGGAATTTTTTAATGACATTATTAAATTTGTAAGTGGTATTTTAAAATCTATTGCAAAATCTATTTCCTCAGAGATTTATGAATGATTCACTTGAGATGAAATAATTGAAGTTGTTTCTATTCTATATCCTCAATTTTAGATCCCAAGCAACCGTCACAACCCAGAGATTTTTCATATTAAAACTAATTACCTTGGTCGAACACTTTTCAAAAAGTTTAGAATACAATGGAGAAAAAATAAAAGGAATTATAAATGAAACTAATCTTAGAGAATAAGCTCTATGTTTTGCAACAAGTATGATTGACCAGTTTGACTCCATGGACAATTGCATGCATGCAGGATCAATAACAAGGGTTTGGGCATTCTTTGTTCAGAGTAAAATATTGTGTGATTCATTATCAGGATATTTGAAACTTGTTGATTTATGTCAAACAATGATATTTAGGTCTGTGGAGGATGAGAGAGTATTTAGTGCATTAGGGTTTTTGATATCAAATATAAGAAACACACTAGACAAGAATTTTGAAAATTGCTTCAGGATGTATAAAACTAGGTACAATGTCTCAAGTTTTCCTTTTGAAAGGGAAATCATATTTTGGAAGTCCATATGTGAAAGAAGAGATTTGTGTAGTTCACTTCAAATTTTAGTGGCAGTGGCACAAATGATAGTGATACAATAAATGTTGAACTTGAGATGTAGTTAAATAGATGTACGCAGAGCGAAGAAAATGAAGACTAGACTTAGAGTTAAGACAACTCTCAATCTCATCGTCAAAGTGAGGACCAAGAGGTGAATTGGAAAATGGAATGGATTTAGCATTTTTTAGGAATTTATATTGTACTTCATGAATCATATTCCAAACTTTTATTGACGATATTTATATTGTATTCCATGAATTTATAAATCAAATTGAATAAATTAACGTACCACTATTTTCCACTGTTCCAAATTTCCAATGTAGAAACTAGATTAATTTTAATTGGTGTCCAAGGATTTAACAATTTCTAGATATTTAAATATTATACTGCATTTTATATTCCAAATTATAGTTGATATTTTATATTGTATTCCATGAATTATGAATTATATTGAACAAATTAACATATTATTAATAATTTTATATTTTAATTGTGTGATACTGATAAGTTTTACATGTACTCCTTGATTCATAATTTAACTCAATGCTTAATAACATATTAACAATAGTAGCATATACAACATTAGAAATTGTTTAATTTAAAATATGTATGTAGTAGTAGAAACCAGAGTTTTTCTTCATTTGGAAAAATAAATAATATAGATAATTGAACACATTATTGAATTTGAGTTTTCAATTGATTTTTAAATGAAGGAATACATAGAGGGAACGTAAAATATTTCTCAATGAAAACTTTGCATAGAGTTGAGTTGGAAACTCATATTATCAAATCATTTTATCATCTTTTGTAGCATGCTTCACTATTCACTTGATGAAAGTGCCATTTTTTGTAATTGATAGTGTTTGACTTGAAAATTTATTAATAATTCATGATTGAAATTGGAACTTGAATTGAATGTTTCAATCAATGTTGCATTCAAGGATATTAGTGGTTTGATTGAATCTAAATAGTTTTCCTCATCTAGGTTATGAGAAAACTAGTCCAAATCATTCTTCCTTGTATCCTCCATATTCATTTTTAAATTATCCTTTTCAATGAATTGCTCAGTTGTGTTAAAAGCCATTGGAAAACCAAGATCTATCAAGTTCCTTACCCTCTTAGCTAGCTTCTTCATCTTTTTTGTAGCATGATCTAGAAATTCCTGTATTTCACATATTCTCAAACACTTTTGAATGATAGATGACAACTTCATTGAGGCGTCAATCTAGTCATTAATTCCTTTTGATTTGAAATCATTGTCATGGGCTATGTAGATTGTTTGAAAATTTTTATTTTCAATTCTCTCTATTGAAATCACATCTTTGTTATCCATTACATATTTTAAGAGCTTCCTATTATGTACTATCAAATCATCAATCAATTCAAACAATTCACACAAATGATCAATCATCTGCATTATTTCTTCCTAGATATTTTGTTTCATATACCTCATTATTTCTCTACAAAATGCAGTTAAATTATTTTGACAAGAGTTTATTTCATTTTTGCTTCCCTCAACTTACAGCCAATCTTTCACTATTTTTTCTCTTTGTAGTGTATTAAAATGCATACCCCTGCATTTTCACATTTGTTTGGGCCTGCCTTTCTTTATTTATCCTTCTTTATGTCTTAATTGGTCCTATTTTGCATCCATAAGCCTAATAAACTACATATTTTTTTGGCTAATCCCAACAATCATAAATGGATAAATGGTAGTTTAATGATTTTGTCTATGTGTCCATGATTTGTGGACTGGGACTAAAATTCCACCTAGGGTGTCTTTTTCCTCCATGGGTCTTGGGATCTTGATTTCAAGGCATCTTAAATTGGCCCCTTTTTGGAGTTTGTGCCCCAAGTTTCATGCCTTGGGACTAAGACGCCACCTAGGGCATCTCAGTCCTCCTTGAGGTATTTTTGAGATTCAAGTTCAAATTTTGGAAAGATTTAGCCTCCTTTAATTAATGATTTCATATGTCGGCTTGTTGTGGTGTAATTTTAGGATATTAAGCATAGTCAAGTATAAATATAAGGTTCCTCCGCTCATTTTCATATCTTATCTCATCTCTAATCAATTAAGCATTCAAGAGAAATTCTTCAAGCATTTGGAGACATCATCAAGATTCAAACATCACCATGTTTTTTTTGGAGCTAACAATCGTGATGTAGGTTTCTATAATTCAAGCTAACATTACATTCAAGATCTATCTTATTCAAGCAAGATTCAAGATCCACATCCATTGCAGTCCTCTCAAGCATATATGCAACATTCTATCACAAGGGTTTGGTGAGTTGTAACATTGCATATTGTTCATTAATCATTTCCCTCCATTATTCTATTGCATTTCATGGTTTAATTACCACCAAGGGGTTTGACCAAAGTAAACCCCCATTTACTAAAATTCAACAAGTTTTTCCCTCCCTTGTATGTTTGTGATTATAGATTTTGATTGAAGACTTGAAGATCATTTGGAGTGCAAGATATTAAAGTTGCAAAGTTGCATTACAAAGTTGTCACCTTCACAGAAACTCACCTACAAGTCAAATCCGAAAGTTTCAGAACCTGAGATATGAGAGGAAGCAACTGAAGACCTTGGAGGTCAGGATCAAATTTAAAGTCTTCAAAAATTTTGAATGGGACTAATACGCCACCTAGGGCGTCTTAGTCCTCCCAGAGCTAATTTTCAGAGATTCTTTGAGATTCTATTCTAAGATCTGAAGATTTTGCATGTTCCTTGAAAAATAGAAGCGAGACTAAGACAACAGTAAGGGAATATTAGTTCTCCATAACACTTTTTGACAAAATTTTTGCATTTCTAGAATCATCATTACATTTCTAGAACTTTCAAGTACAACTACTCTAACTTGTTGTTGCATAATTTCATCATTTATATCTCTTATTTAGCTTGCATAACTAGGTTTTGTTGGTTGAATATTTATTTATTATTTACAAGCATTTTCTTGGTGGTGAACCCCTAAAGGCTGAAAGAACCCCCTTCCTAGGTCCTCCTAATTGAGAATTGACTCACCTTGCAAGGTTGATAGTCAATCCAATTAGAGTTCTTAGGACATTATTGAGTGATTAGTTGGAGAAAGAGTGACATGGTGTGTCCATTTCTCCATGAATCATTTTGGTGACCTCGACATTTTTGAGCATTCATTTTATGATTTGGAGTCCATTAAAATCCTAGATCTAGGTTGTATTCATTATTGCATTGCATCTTGCATTAGTGAAATTGCATCTAGGGTTTTTCATACTTAGTGAAATTGCATCTAGTGTTTGTCATATTTGCATTAGTGAAAGTGCATATAGGTTGCATTTTTTCTTTCTTGCATCATATCATCTCATTGAAAAACTGAAAAGTGCATTGTTAATCATCCTAATTGCATCTAGGAACATTTTTATTGCATTCAATTTTGCATCCAATTGATTATCACTAGTTACTTTTTCTTGCATTCATTTGCCTAGTTTTTTGTTTCTCAACATCAGGTCCCTAGATAGGCAACCTAGAAACACTATTATCAACTTAGATCTTTCTATTTCTCTGTAAGAACCTCCACTGGGACTAAAACACCCTTATTGGTGTCTTAGTTCCTTTGTGGGTTTTTGTCTCAGAACCCTGTCTGAGTTTTATGCTTTATGTTCCACTTTTAGGACCCTCCAAATTCCTTCAATAGGACCAAGATGCCCTTACTAGAATATTAGTCCATGTTTAATCTGAATTTGCAATTCTCATGGTTTAAATATGCTTTTTTGTGCTTCCTAAGCCTCATGGTAACATTTACTATAAGTCTGGAAAGTTTTAGGAACATCTATTTTATGCATCTAGGTCAAAAACATCAATTTAGGACTCTCATTTTTGAAATCATTTCAATTACAAGCATCATTAGATCTGAAAATGCTCACATTTCTGAAACTTTGCATAATATTGATAAAAGTACTTCTCACTTTTTCATATACAATGTTTACATTCATAAAACTTTGCATAAGTTTGATAAAAGTGCTTTTCATTTTTGGATATACATTGTTTGCATTCTTAAAGTTTTGAATACATTGGATAAATATGTTTTGCATCTTTGGATATACATTGTTTACATTCTTAAATTATTGCATGAGATGGTTTAAATTGCTTTTTATCTTTGTTCAAACAATGTTAGTACCTTACCTTTCTAGGAATGCTAAGAAAAAGTTCATATCCCCTCCCTATAAGAGTGTTTTAGTGAGAGAATAAAAAATTGGACATTCCTAATGGTCATATTTGTTCTTCCCCTAATATCTCTCCTATTTTTGAAGAATATATTTTGGTGTTAGAATAACTAATCAATGAGAGTTTTGAGAATCCTAGTTGTTTCTCTCCTTCTACCTCTCTTAGTGGACCGGACATTGATGAACAAGAAAAAACAACCATAGGTAATCATGATGACCACATAACACAATAAGAGACAATTGAAACTTCAACTACTCTACATTCATCTCCCAACATCTTTACCTCTCATGATAATGTTCTAGAGGATGAAAGTGTATATGAGGAAGATATGTTGGTGTTGGATGATAAAATGAGTGAAAATTTGGACAATCATGACAATCACATTTTTTCTCCTCCTAGTATGTCTCCTAGTTGTAAAGAAGATACTTTGATGATAGAGAATATTAGTTGGCCCCGTTCACCGAGGGAAACCCTTATTGAGCATGAAAATTCAACCATTTATCATTCCCCTACTTGCAATGAAGTCATTTTGGAAGAACCAATCATTGAATGTCAAGAGAATTTGGTTTGTAGCTCTCCTAAAATATCTCCTACTAGGGAAGGTATCATAGTGGAAGAAAATGAGAACATTGACAATAGTAATTCCTTAGATGAAGATGATGAAGTGACATTAGACTACCCTTCACTAAGAGATCATGAAAATAAGGATAAGTCTTCTGAGATTATGCACATTAGATACCCCTTGGAGTACTCTCCCAAGCCTAAACTTATAATTTATCCAACCTCACAAAAACCACATGTTCAAGACAAACCCGTCCTTATTGTTGAACCACCTAAGAACAATGTTTCATAGCAACCTAGTTACAATACCATTTCTCATACATACAACACTAGGAACAATCCGCAACCAAAAAAAACACCTTCATAATTCCTCCCATTGCATAATCCTATCTTACCAGGTCCCCCTCCTTTACCTTCAAAAAGTGGAAAGGAGTATGATATTGTTTAAACAATTAAGAATACTTTCGCAAAGATATCCCTTTGGGACTTGATTCAGAATTCACCTAACTTTCACACTATGCTTCAAAGTTCCTTACAAAAAATTCCTATCCCTTCTAATATGCAATCAAATGACATAGTAGCCATGATTCAAAGAATAAATACTGACATTTTTTTCCACCAAAGTGAGCTCCTTGCTTTGGAAGTGCAAAAACAATATGATGCTCTCATGATCATAGCTCAATACAATACCATAGGGATAAAGCAAACCCTTGTTGATAATGGATCGGCCTGAAATGTGTGTAGTGCAAGTCTTTTGGATAAACTTAGTGTTGATAAATCAAAAATACAATCTAACTATTTATCTATTGAGGGTTTTGATAATTTCAGAAAGAAATCGCTTGGAGTAATCACTTTACATATTATAGTTGGAAAGGCTACATTAGAAACCCTGATCCATGTTATGCCTGATGATCTTTCATACAATCTTCTTTTAGATATACCATGGATTCATGAGATACATGTTGTGTCCTCTACCCTTCATTGTATCATGAAATATGTCTACAAAAATAAATTTTATACAGTTGAAGCCGATCTTGAACCATATAGTTGTTTGAACATTGATAAAGATAAAGAGAATCAATTGAAAAAATTAACACCATCTACACAAGTCGAACCTGTGCAAGACAAAGAAAAAAAATTGAGGAAATCACCAAGCTCGTAGAAGATGATTGGGGTTCCTTAGATTTCAAACATACATTCATGGGAGAATTAAATATCATAAACAAAGATTCAGACAAAGGAAAATAAAATGTGGTAATGTCAACACAAAATTTAGAAGATCCTTTGAAAGCATCCACCTCAACCACTTTACAAAAAAAGGCAACAAATTACATGACAAACTTTGATGAAACCAACTATCAACAACCACTAAATCCTAAAGAAATGAAAAATATTTATGGAAAAGGTTATGAACTTATGAAACAACTCAAGGATATAGTGGAAAATGATGTGGTGCTAGAGAACAAGTTATATGTGTCCTTATAGAGCCTAACGCACAAGAAGAAACTCATGGTCTTGGTTAGTTTCCCATGATAGAAATCAAACCATCAAACAAGCCTTCACTTAATATCAAAACTATCACAAAACATCGTTCTAAGCCAACTTTAATAGTGGTGCATCCTGAACTAATAAACACTAGTGGTCTTGATTGTTATCCTTTGAAAGAAATGAAACAAACAAATAAATCTTCACTCAATGTCAATTTCATCACACAAAAGACTAATGTTTTGATTTCATTAGATTTTACACCCTCCTTTAAAGAAGAGTACAAAATCTTGCAATCTAAAGAGTCTTGCGTAGGTATGGCATCTTGTACTAAGAAAGAGATATCTTTGTTGCATAATAAAGGAACATCTTCTATTGATCAAGATAGTATCTTGGTGAGACTAATACAAGATCATTTGATATCTCTCCCTCCAAGAATAAGAAATAAATTTTATTACAAGTCTTCATTTTATGCATATCATAGATTCCATGGTCATGCTACTAATCAATGTAAGAATTTGAGTAAAAAAATTCAACATCTTAACGACTATGGTGCTCTTCTTTGGGTTGAAGCACCTAGTTCCTCTAACTAAAACTTATTTTCATCCTTGGCCTGTAGTAAGTGGGGGCAAGGGGTTAAGTAGCCTTCTCCTCGTATGTCACTTATCGTTGTCTCTCTTGGCTAGTTGATCACCTTTCATGTATATATAAGAGCAAGCTTGGGATGTAGATGACATGCCTTAAGTTGGGTCACATGTGACATACTCTCATGTCTTCTTCTACTAATTTAAATAAATTTCTCACAAAAATGGTGTTAGCAACCACTTTAAAGTGGGGGCATACATCGACACTCATGTTTCATTGCACAATTTTCTTTTTTCCTTTGATGCGTCCTTTTGTTAGTGGTTTCATTGGGTTTGATTTCTTTAGAGGGTGTGATATTTATTTGTCTTGTCCTCTCTTGGAAACATTAAGCACAATGTTCCCTAAGAAGAGACCTTGCACAAACTAAGAAAAATCCCTTCAAACATCTCTCTTTCTTATTGTGTTACCTTATTAAAGTCGTGGAGGTATAGATTTGATATGGTTTCCTGGGGCTTACCTAGTGGACAACTAGCTTCACTAGCTCGTGTGAGCATGTATTTTATTTTTTTCCTTATCATAGTCATGGGGGTATGACATTGATATGGACTTCCTAGGGCTCACCTAGTGGACAACGAGCTTCACTAGCCCATGTGAGAATGTGTTTTGTTTGCATAGTGCACAACATGTTCTAATTTTAAACCTTTTTGGACAAACAAGCCTAGACCAGGTCCACCACATTGGACAACTAGTCGAAGCTTGATCCATTGCATTTTTCATTTTTCTTTTTATTTTTCCTGTCTTTGATGGTGTATGTTTGTGATCTGATTATGGCTTCATATATCATCCACAAGCATGTTCCTTTGTGCTTATGTTGGTTTTCCATAGGATCTTGATCCTAGGGGCTTGATCATCCCTCTTGGTTGTTGTCATTCTATCTTACTAGAATTTGTACATTTGAGCCCCTCTTGATTGCATGGTTGACTACTTTAGTGTGAGTTTGAAACAAGTTCATCTTCTCACTAAAGTGGGGGGATAAATGTAGTGTAGGAAAATGCAGACCCTTGAATTTTCACACTTGTTTGGGTCCACCTTGCTTTATTTATCCTTCTTTATGTCTTAACTGGTCCTATTTTGCATCCACAAGCCCAATAAACTCCATTTTTTTCTAGCAAATGCCAACAATCATCAATGGATAAATGATAATTTAATTATTTTGTCTATGTGTCCCTGATTTGTATACTATGACTAAAATTGCACCTAGGGAATCTTTATCCTCCATGGGTCTTGGGACCTTGATTTCAAGGCATCTTAAATTGGTCCCTTTTTGGCGTCTATGCCCCAAGTTTCATGCCTTGGGACTAAGATGTCACCTAGGGCATCTTAGTCCTCCTTGAGGTACTTTTGGGATTCAATTTCAAATTCTGGTGGGATTTAGCCTCCTTTAATTAATGATTTCATATGTCGGCTAGTTGTGGTGTAATTTTGGGATATGAAGCATAGATAAGTATAAATACAAGGTTTCTCTACTCATTTTTATATCTTATCTCATCTCTAATCAATCAAGCATTCAAATATTTTTTCAAGAGCATTCAAGAGAAATTCTTCAAGCATTTGGAGCCATCATCAAGATTCAAACATCATCATGTTTGTTTTGGAGCTAACAATCGTGACGTAGGTTTCTATAATTCAAGCTGACATTACATTCAAGATCTATCTTATTCAAGCAAGATTCAAGATCCACATCTATTGAATCCCTTTCAAGCATATTTGCAACATTCTATCACAATGGTTTTGTGACTTGGGTATGTGCATGATCATCATGGAAAAAATAGGCCCTTAAGTGGCAATGAAAATTTAGAAAAATCAGAGTTAGGCAACTTGACGTAAAAATTTCAATAAGTTATTTATATTATTTCAAAAATATGTAAGAATAGAATTTGTGAAAAATTGAATGTAGTTTCTAAACTACTAGGTTTTAAAAAAAAAAAATCTTTTTGGTAAAAAATTAAAATTTCAATGCAGTAGTACTTAAATTTCAGGGAAAATTTAAAAAGTAGGGGTCTGTCTGACCACCCTAACCATAGAAAAATGATGATATTTTTTTATAATATTTTAGATATAAGTAGAGGACTCATGTCTGGATGTGATGCATATTTTTTTGTAATTTGTTTCCAAGTAAATAATTAATTATGAATTTTGTATAACAACTTTTAAAAAATATAAAAACTCGTATGTCTGACCACCTTAACCTGGTCAAAACTTCATGAAATTGTTTTTTCTAATCCTATAGTATGCAAAGCATATAATGTGACACATGTTTTGGATTGAAAAAATGTGATACCATTTGAAAGTTATAGATTTTTTTCGATCAACCTATCAATCAGGACTTTAGTCGTAATTCTAATAGAAAATGAATAATAATTATTTATTAGATTCAAAGTAAAGTATAATTTATATTGGTGGAAAGCTGAGAAGCTCCTTTACAAACCCTTTTCGTTTCATCAATTTTGGGTAAAAAAAAGTTGTCAGCCACATGGGCGAAGTCTGGAAAAGCAAGGTAAGTTGTTAAACACATTTTTTGTGTTGACTTCTTAGGATTGGCAAGTCTGAACCAAATTACAAAGCAAGCCTGAGGCTAATCCCTAGGCATTAAATTTTGTGTGAGACATATCAGATATCAGATTGAAATCAAAAATCGGAAATTGGATATCCAATTTGAATCCGATATCCGATATGTTTTAGATATGAGTTTAAAAAATGTTATACATTTTATAATATATGATTTAAAAAATGCAAGAAATTTTATAATTTAATATATAATATAAATATAGTTTATAATGTAATATATAATATACAATTTATGATAATCTCTTACTGAATTATGTATTTAATATATAATATATTATATTATTATATGTATAATATTTCAAGATTATTTTAGTTTTTTATTTAATGTATAAATATTTAAATATATATATATTACTAATATATAAAATATTTAAATATTATTTATTTCCCTCTCTCCCAAGTGTCTCACTCAATCACTCCTATCTCTCTCCCCTCTACCCTAAAACCTAAACCCTTAACCCTTAACCCTTAAACCCTCTACCCTCTACAATCTCTCTCTCCTAACCCCCTCTCCCTCTCTCAAGTATCTCTCTCTCTCTCTCTCACTCCCTCTATATCTCTCCCTCTACCCTTAACCCTAAACCCTAAACCCTAAACCTTTAAACCCTAAACCCTTAAACCCTCTACCCTCTACCATTAGCCATATATACCCTTTATCTCTCTCCCACTTCCTCTCTCTCTCTCTCAAGTCTCCATCCTACCCCCTCTCCCTCTCCCAAGTCTCTCTCTCAGAGTCACTCTCTCTCTCTCTCTCCCTCTACCCTCTCTCCCTCTTTCAGGTCTCTCTCTCTCACTCACTCCCTCTGTATCTCTCCCTCTACCCTTAACCCTAAACCCTAAACCCTAAACCCTAAACCTTTAACCCTTAAACCCTTAAACCTTCTACCCTCTACCATTAACCCTATATACCCTAGATATCTATATACCCTCTACACTATCCCACTCCCTCTCTCTCTTAAGTCTCTCCATTCCACCCACTCTTCGTCTCTCAAGTCTCTCTCTCAGAGTCACTCTCTCTATATCTTTCCCCGAGCTACCCTAAACCCTTAAAACCTCTACCCTCTTAGATTCAATCCCTCTATCTCTCTCTTAGAATCACTCCCTCTATCTCTCTCCCCTCTATAACCGTAAACCCTAAACCCTAAACCCTAAACCCTTAACCCTTAAACCCTCTACCCTATACTCTCTCTCTCTCAAGTATCTAACTCAATCAATCCTATCTCTCCCCCTCTACCCTCTATCTCTCTCCCACTCCCTCCCTCCCCCTCTTTCACTAACTCCCTCTATCTCTCGCCCCTCTACCTTTAACCCTAAACCCTTAACCCTTAACCCTTAACCCTTAAACCCTCTACCCTTTACTCTCTTTCTCTCTCAAGTATCTACCTCCTATCCCCTCTCCCTCTCTCAAGTCTCTCTCTCTCTCACTCACTCCCTCCATATCTCTCCCTCTACCCTTAACCCTTAAATCATGTACCATGTATCTCTCTCCCTCTCTCTCTCTCTCTCTCAAGTCTCTCCCTCGTACCCCCTCTCCCTCAAGAGATCTCTCTCTCACTCACTCACTCAATCCATCTATCTCTCTCCCCTATACCCTCTACCATTAACCCTTAGGTCTATGTGTGCACAAATTGGATATCTGATTTGTAGCACTCAAATCCTATAATTATAAAACATTTTAAAAAAATTCAAATCAAATATCAAATTTTATCGAATATCGAATTTGTGGGCCATAGAAAAACCCCATGTGGGCCGTTTTGTGCATTGAAATGGGCCCTACATTTTGTTTGTAGGCTTTGCAGGCAAAAAATGTGTAGTTTCAGATAGGAAGAGACAAAGATCAACTTTTTGGAGCATCTTCTACTCAAAATTGTCATAAGCAATTCTTTTTTAGCATCTTTTATGAGGTATAATGGGGAGCAACCGTCATCAGAAGCAAAAATGTAAGAGAAAGCTTACAAAAGAACAAATTAAAGCATATAGACAAAGAGATAGAGAAGGTCATAGGAAGAGAAAACAAGGTAGGTTAAATATTGGTGAACCCGAGCCCTATGGTCTTTCAAGTGAAGAGGAAATTGAATATGTTCAAGGTAAAAATGTTGAACATGATATTGAAATTGGGAATGAAAATGTTCAAGGTGAAAATGTTGGAATTGAAGATGTTGAACATGATATTGAAATTGGGAATGAAATTATTCAAATTGATATTGAAAATGTTCAAGGTGAATTTTTTTGAATTGAAGATGTTGAACATAATATTGAACCAAGTGTACATTATGTTTCACAAGATTACATGAGAAATGAAGAACCTTGTGTGGAAGAAAGACATATTCCAAATTCAAGAACTTCAAGAACCCCTAAATGGTTACTTGAAATTGATGAGAACATTATAAACAATTTTGAAGGAAAGAGGTCAACACGAACTATTCGATTGTGGGCTACAAGACTTTTCAACCAATATTTTAGTGATAAGACATTAACCGAGAAATGCCAACTTTTTGTACAATTGCTAAAGATGCAAAAGATGAGGCCTTTGCTAACCAAATTGAAGATTCATGTGAACAAGAAGACCAAATTTTTTTATTATTGTCAAAAATATTTTTAATTCTCTCAAGTTTATTGGAAAAAATAACAAGGAAAATGATAAGAGAGGTACTTGGAGAGTCATTACAACTGCCCTAGTAAGCCATCAATTGAAAAAGGCTCGCTTTATGAGACAAACTTGTATTGATTTTTACATAAATTGTAAAACTTTGGATAGAGCACTTCCAAGAAGACAAAGAATAGATGATCCTCTTCAAAATTATACATGGGCTATTTGTGGGAGGCTTCCATGTGTTGATAAGAAGCTAACTGATAATGTAAAGCAGGTAATTCAGCAATTTTGGCATGATAACTCTATAGTATCATCCAATGCAAAGGATGTTTTAAAGTTAAGAATTGAAAATCGAGACCATACATCGCATCCTAAACATTTATTAGAATCAAGCCAAACAATGTTGTTCAAAATATTTATTGAAACACATCCAAATATGAAAATCTCGCAAAGGACTTTTGAAAGTTTGAAGCCATTTTATTGTGTGCCTCTTAGGTTCATAATACTTGTTGCAGATACCTTGTGGAGTTTTCAATGTACCATGAACTATTATGCTATATCCGTTCTACTTTGCATACTAATGAAATGTTGCAGGAGTGTGGTGCAATGCATCTTCTGAAATCATCAAGGGAATTGCTAGATCTATTTTTATGTTCTAGAGATTATGGTTTCTTTTTCTATAGAAATGATTGTTTAAATGCGAAGTGCTCAAAATGTGGTGGATTTTCAAAGTTTTTTGAATGTTTTCATGAGGGTTCTAAGCATGAATTTGGAAAGAAGCTTGTTGAGAAAAAGAGATATGAGCTAGTCAAATATAATTTGCAGAGTGGAGGTGAAGGTTCTAGATGTGAGTTGGTTACAAAAGAATGTAGTGTTACTGATTTTATTTCAGATTTTAAGGACAATATTTTCTACAAGTATGCAAGGCATAGTCATAGGTCTCAATGGTGTGATCAAAAATTCAAGATGTGTAAGGAATCTTTTCTGATTGGAACTATTATATTAGTGGTTGATTTTGCAGAAAAATATAGATTGCAACCACAAAACGAGGTACAATCTCAGTATTAGAATTCCATTCAAATTGTTATTTTTGTCCACATAATCTTTATAAATGCACCTGATAGTACAAAGGAGGATCGAAAGATAATCAAAGAGTATCATATTTATATGAGTGATGATATATATCACTCATCCAAGTATGTCTAACATTATTTTGATAATTTTTTTGAGTTCTTGTAGGAGCATGATATAACACTGGTTCGACATATTATTTGGTCAGATAACTGCACAAGTCAATTCAAGAATGCTTGTATGTTTTATTGGTTGAGTAGAATGCATGTAGAGAGGGGTGTACATCATATTTTGGATTTTTTTTGAAGTTGGGCATGGGAAAGGGGATCATGATGGAGCAGGTGCATGTGTAAAGAGAGCTCTAGTTAAGGAGCAATTGAAGATTTTAGGAGAAAAATTTAGTGATGCATGTTCTATTGTTGATTGGTGTAGTTCAACATTGTCACAGGGAGGGACACTTGATTCAACAATGCACAAATTCTTTTCGTTGGTTGAGGAGGGTACAGTGGGAGGCAGATTGGATTGTCATACAATCAAAGATTCTTCAAAGATGCATTCATTTTGAAGCTTAGATGCAAGCACATGGACCATTTGGACACGACAATTGTCTTGTTTTTGTCAAAGTTGTATTCAGTGCGAGTGGGATCAATGCAAGTCAAGTGAGTGGGTGGATACATGGGTTCCATGGTATATAACTCCTTTATCTCAAACTATATCCATGACAAATGACACAGTGAAAAGTTTAGTTGATTACGATCGGCTTTCAAATCTACTATAGCTAGGGCATGTTTTTGCAGTTGTTGCACTATAGGGGAATGAAGAGAGATCAGACTATTTGTTGGCTCGATGTGTGTGGATAAAGCACAACCTAACACAACCGATGGAAGATTATGATGGGTTTGTGTATCCTACAAGTTCAGTTGTGGTTGCAGGAAATTGGTTGCAAACATACTTGATTAGAAGGATTGGCATACCTGCATTTGAAGACTACAAGAAACACAAAACCATTCTCATGTATTCACACCTTGTTATAGCAAAAAATGTTTAGTTGTTGAAGCATCATGCCAAACCAAAGACAAAACAACTATGGACACTTAGTAATGTTGATCATAAAGCAATATTGGATACTCTTAAGAAAAGAGATGACCCTTCAGGCACACTTGAGTAGCATATTCAAGAATGGAAGGTACAATTCTTAGGTTCATTAAGCTTAAGTTCATTAGTGTTCTTGATTTAATACTGATATTTTATATACTATTGCAATGCATGTGTTTTTAATAGTTATATTTTGTATGTAATTTTGTGATACTTTTGGCACGATAGATCATGGACCTGCTACAACAATAGCCAGCTCTGATCCTTTCGGAGAGGTATGCAATAGATTACAATAATATAGATTGGTTATTCAAAGCATCTTTTATAGTTTGCATTACCATCTCATCATCAATTAGGTCATTTAGAATAATATAGATTGGTTATTCTAAGCATATTTTATAGTTTTCATTACCAATTCATCATCATTCAGGTTGTTTAGATTAATATAGATTTGTTAGTCTAAGCATCTTTTCTATTGTGACAATATAGATTTATCATTTGACAAATTTTGTGATATTTTTGGCATGATTGTTCATGGGCTTGTTGCAACAATAGCCAACTCTAATCCTTTCAGAGAGGTATGCAATAGATTACAATAATATAGATTGGTTATTCAGAGCGTCTTTTATAGTTTTCATTACCATCTCATCATCAATTAGGTCATTTAGAATAATATAGATTCGTTATTCTAAGCATCTTTTATAGTTTGCATTACCAATTCATCATCATTCAGGTTGTTTAGATTAATATAGATTTGTTAGTTTAAGCATATTTTCTATTGTGACAATATAGATTTATCATTTGACAACTTTTGTGATATTTTAGGCACGATTGAGCATGGAATTTTTGCAAAAATAGCCAACTCTGATCCTTTCGGAGAGGTATGCCATAGATTAGAATAATATAGATTGTTTATTCTAAGAATCTTTTATAGTTTACATTACCATCTCATCATCAATTAGGTCATTTAGAGTAATATAGATTTTTTATTCTAAGCATCTTTTATAGTTTGCATTACCAACTCATCATCTTTCAGGTTGTTTAGATTGATATAGATTTTTTAGTCTAAGCATCTTTTCTATTGTGACATTATAGATTTATCATTTGACAAATTTTGTAATATTTTTGGCATGATTGATCATGGATTTGTTGCAACAATAGCCAATTCTGATCCTTTCGGAGAGGTATGCGACATATTACAATAATATAGATTGGTTATTCAAAGCATCTTTTATAGTTTGCATTACCATCTCATCATCAATTAGGTCATTTAGAATAATATAGATTGGTTATTTTAAGAATCTTTTATAGTTTGCATTACAAATTCATCATTATTCAGGTTGTTTAGATTAATATAGATTTGTTAGTCTAAGCATCTTTTCTATTGTGATAATATAGATTTCTCATTTAACAAATTTTTTGATATTCTTGGCATGATTGATAATGGACCTACTACAACAATAGGCAACTCTGATTGTCATGTACTGATTTTTATTATTTATTTAAATGCAATTATTAATCATGAGATTTTTAATATTCATTTTAGATGATTATTTAAATTGAAATGGAAAGTGAAATTTAAATTTAAACGCAAATGAAATGATTTGAAATTCATTATTATGAAATTCAAGGTTTGTCATTGCTGATGAGAATTTGAGTGCAAGTGAATGCAGGAACAGGTAAACAAGAATGAAGGCGAGAACATTGATCAGGTAGAGTCATTTTAGCCATTATATGTTAATGAGGATGATGTAATCTCACACACCACTTAATTAATTAAAACGTAATTTGATGATAAAAATAGAAACACAAATAGAGAGGACATAACAAATATACATAACAGTTATTTTTTTTTACATGAAAGAGATTTGAGTATCTCCCATGCACAGCTGGAAGGGAGGTAATTATTTTGTTATCAAATACTAAAGTCTTCCATGCGCGGTCAGAAGGGAGAATAGGTGAGGCATGACCAGGAGAAATAGTTTTGTTTGTTTTCATAGAAAAAAAAGAACCTGTGAAGGGCACATGACAGAAGGAAAGAATGAGGCATGTGCTAGAGTGGGAAGGAGAGGAGAATGTGTGGGGAGGAGGATTGGAGGATATAATATATACCCTCATGCGCATGGGAGATGGAGAAGGGAAGGCGCGGCTAGAGGGAATAGAGAACAACAGGAAATAAGGAGAGGTGTGAGGTGAGTGGGAAATAAGGGAGGAGAGACCCAGACAAAGGTAAGAATAGAAAAGAGAAGGCTGCTGCCTGAGATATATGCACAAACACAGACATAAAAATTAGAGAACAAAAGAACAGTAGGGAAAATTTGACAGAGGAAACAAAACAAACCAGATTCATGAAATTACCAGGTAGATTCAAACAAAGCATTATTTACCAAATTAACAATCTTAGTATGTTTAATTTGAATCATTTTCTTTTATTTTTATATTTTATCAAATGAAAACCTCTCACTATTTTTGTCAAACTTAGAAAGAAGATTAAACACCAGACTATATATTTAATATAGAAAACTATAGAACAAGCTTGAACAGAAAACAATCAAGAAACAATAGATTTTGTTGTTTAGTAAATTATGTTTTTGCATATTTCAAGAGATGCACATGGAAAACTATATGTTTTTAGATAGAGAAAACCTCCAACATAAAATTATAATCGATACCTGTACAGACAAAAAATTGGAAATTACCGGAAAAGATAGTGTTTTGCTTTAAATAAAATTGTTGAACGTTTTCTAGAATGATAAGATTAAATAATTTTGTGTAAAAATTTATGCTTGAAAAGTAAGAATGAAACTTGATAATTCTCTAGAAATGAAACTAAAATTACTATGAAACAAAAGTAAATATGAGGTGTTTTCCATTTTTGAAAAGATAACATTTTAGAGAAATATGAAAAACAGAAAAGAAAAGGAAAATATAATTAAAAATATAATTACTTTTAAATGAAACGAATTAGAAAAGACTATATTGGAGTGTGGTTGAATTTTCTTGAGTAAATGAACTGAAAGAATGTGTGCTCATTTATTTTGGTTTTGATATGTACTTAATTACATACTTGAGATACACCTTCTTTAATTTTATTTCTTATTTCTTTCAAATATGAACATAATGTTATTTGTGATTTAAAATTGTGAAATTATTGTATTAAAAACCATGTTTGCTTGAAAATGAAAGTGCAGTTCATGTGTTTGTGAAAGATACTTTATTTATTTCAATGGAACCATGCACACTTGATAGTTGAATGTGCATGACATGTTTTTGGAAAGTTACCTTCTAGGACGAGTGTCGAATATGGGTTTTTAGAGAGCATAGTTTTGCTTTTCCAAAACTACTATTATTTGTTGTGCATGAAATTTTACTTGGCCAAGTAGCTTAAGGACCATTGAAATAGATGAAAGGAATTTAACTCTCTATCATATCCTAGTATCGAACTTGCTTGTTTCTTAAATGAATTAGAAAAATGAAAATGCTTGTGGATTTACTAGCTATACTAGGCACGCACTAGATTCCATCTTGCTTGTCGACTGCTTTTTGCTAAGAGATTCGTGCAGGGTCGGGTATTCTTTGAATGACTAAGGAATTCCAAGGAAGCGTAAGCTTTGAGGTTGGGTGGCAAAAGTGCTTGATCCTTGTTCTCATCTTCATGTTTGAAGATATGCAATTGGATTGAAGATCAAAGGATGATTTCTTCATATATGTATTATTTTATTCTTGTATGATTATTGTAGAGCTTAAGGCGATAGAATGCCTAAGTCTCGAATTGTGAATTTCTTTTACAATGATTTTGTATTATAAATGTCATGTAAGATGACACGTTTATGAATTTAATTGGAAGTATTATTGAATCTTATTGTAGACTTTAAGTCAATATGTTTGGAATCTTTTGGATTTTATGAATGATAATGAATGGAGTTTCAACTTTCTTGGAATATAAATGAATTTATCTAAGGAATTTTTGATGTTTGGAAATTAAAGAGTTTCACTCTTTACATTTGGTATTAGAGGCCTAGGTTGGAACACTACGGTCCTTTGTCCATTACACTAAAGAAACATTCCTTGATGCAGGAATTGTTGATACATAATGGGTACAAGAGGAAAAGGAGTTGTTGCAAGTAATGAGAATGACAGGTTGGATCATATTCTCAATCTTTTGAATCAGCAAGGTTCCAGAATGGATAATCTGGAACAGGAAGTTCAAAGAGTCAGAGAAGGACAAAACCGTCGGAGCGAAATTCCCCAAAATCAGGAGCAACCCAATAATGTAAATCCAAGGGTTGAAGAAATACCAAATCCTCAAGCCAGGATTGAAGGGGAGTTCAAAAAAGAATTGAAAAGGGTAACCCCACCCAAGTTTGATGGTAAGACCATCGATGATGGAGCTAAAGCCTAGGTAATTGAAATGGAAAGTACTTTGAGCTCAGGACTATGTCAAATGAGACCAAGGCAGTTTGGGTTGCATATCAGCTTACTGTTGAAGCTGCTACATGGTGGGATAATGAGAAGACTGAGAAGAAGCTTCTACTAGGTGGGACTACATGGGAAGTATTCTTGCAACTTTTTAGGAAGAGATGGCTTCCACAACTGTTCTTTGATATAAGAATGACAAAGTTTCAGAATCTAACACAAGGTGGTTTGATAGTTACTCAGTACTGGGAGAGATTCACTAATCTCCTAAAGTATGTACCACAGTATTAGATGGATGAGTGGTTCTGTATTCAAAAATTCATTCTAGGATTGAGGCCATAGATTGGAGCTGATGTGGATATTTGTAATCCATTGACTATGGATGAGATCTTTGAGAAGGCTATAAAACAGGAACAAAAGTTGCAATAGGTAGCAAACTATAGAAAAAATGTGAATTCTAAATCTAGATTTGGAAACACGAAATTCCAAAATAATAATAGTAATAAACAAAGGGGTAATAACAATCAACAAATAAGGAACCTAAAGAGAGGAACAAACTCTCAGGAAAAAAGGAGAAGGAAACTATGGTGGAAACAAGAAAGTGAATAATAATAACACCAACTTCTCTAATACCAGGAACAGGAAAGGTGGTCACCTAGGGCCATGAGGTGGATGTTACAATTATGGAGGAGATCACTATGACTCCAATTGCACTCAGCGTATAGGAGATCAGCGAGGAGGAAATGATCAGCGAGGTGGAAATGATCAGCGAGCACTGCAACACCAAATTCCTGCAACGGTTGACAACCGTCAAGCAAATTTTCAGGCTTCACCTATTTAGCTAGCAGGTAAGCTTTTTGGTCAGTCAGTTTCCATTTTGATAGATACAAGAGCTACTAAATGCTTTATTGATCCTAAATTAGTTGCTAAGTTACCTATTAGAGCTATTTATATGTCACATGCATGGATGGTTTAGTATGGAAACCGAGCAAAGAAGAGGGTAGATTCGTGTCTATCTCGCAGCAATTTAGAGCTACCAGATTTCCAAACCCAAGTTAACCTATATGTAGCACTGTTGGGTTCATACGATGTGATCATAGGGATCAATTGGCTAACTGAGCATAAAGCTATAGTGAACTATGAGGATAAGATTGTGAGTTTTTTGATGATTTTGGACATCCAGTTGAGATTTTTGGATCTCAAGAGCCTCTAGAGCTGAGACATATCTCAACCATGCACTAAAGAAAGTACTTCGGAAAGGATGTTCAATATTTTCTATATTGGTGAGTGACTTGGATAATGTCCAGCAAAGTCCAGAGGGCTATCCAGTTCTCAGGGAGTTCTTGGATATCTTTACTGAAGAACTTACTGAGTTACCACCGAAGAGAGGATTTGATTTCTCGATTGAACTTTTACCTGGAACTGAGTCTCAATCCAAGGCTCCATACAAAATGAATACTATAGAGTTATATGAACTGAAGGTTCAATTGCAAGAGTTACTATAGTAGGGATTTATTAGACCAAGTGTATCTCCATGGGGTGCATCGGTAATCTTTGTTAAGAAGAAGGATGGGACCTTGAGATTGTGTATTGATTACAGAATGTTGAACAAGATTACCATTAAGAATATGTATCCTTTACCTAGGATAGATGAGTTGTTTGATCAGATGAAAGGGGCCACAGTGTTTTCTAAGATTGATCTTAGATTAGGTTACCACCAGCTAAGGATTAAGGATGAGGATATTCCGAAGATAGCCTTTTGAACTCGGTATGGACATTACGAGTTCACGGTGGTACCTTTTGGTCTAACGAATGCCCCAGCGGCATTCATGAATCTAATGAACAACATATTTAGAGATTTTTTAGATGATTTTGTGCTTATATTCATAAATGATATTCTAATTTACTCTAAGATAGAAGAGGAGCATGATAAGCACTTGAGAATAGTCTTGCAACGACTAAGAGATCGAAAGATTTTTGGTAAGTTTTCAAAGTGTACTTTCTTTCAGAAGAAGGTTCATTACTTGGGCCACATCATATCTGCTGAGGGAATCTCAGTTGATCCTGCGAAGATTGAAGCAATTGTGGATTGGCCAACACCATAGAGTGTTACTGAAGTCTGTAGTTTCATGGGAGTTGCAGGATATTACATGAAATATGTGGAAGGATTTTCCAGGATAGCGACACCTATTACTTCTCTTCAGAAAAAGGGAAGGAAATTTCAGTGAACTGAGAAGTGTGAGGAGGCATTTCAATTTCTGAAACAAAAGTTGACATCGGCCCTAGTTTTGACTATACCAGATCCTAATGGACACTTTATAGTGATTACAGATGCTTCAGGTGAAGGTGTAGGAGTTGTGTTGATGTAGAAAGGGAAAGTGGTTGCATATGAGTCCAAGAAACTGAAACAATATGAATTGCATAATGTGCCACATGATCTTGAGCTTGTAGCTATTGTTTATGCATTGTAGATGTGGAGACATTATCTCCTAGGGAAACCATTTGAAATAAAGACAAATCATTTAGGACTTAAGTATATCTTTACATAGCCAAATCTCAATGCGAGATAGAGAAGGTGGCTTGAGTTCCTAAGTGAGTATGATTTTGGTATTGAGTATATCAAGGGAAAGGAAAATAGAGTTGCAGATGCTCTTAGCAGGAGAAGACATCTCTCTGCTATGTTGACCACAAGGTCAAATTTGAGACAACAAGTGCTGTAGTATCTTCCAACATATGAGCATTATGAGAGGGTCAAGCAAGCCTTAGAGGAAGATCCTTTAGATCACAAATTTGATGGACATGTGATGGAGTATGATGGTATTTTGAGATATCAGGGAAGGATGTATATCCCTGAGGTGGAGACTTGAGGAGGTTGATTCTAGAGGAAGTACATGATGCACCTTACTCAGGGCATGCAGGAGTTACGAAGATGGTAGCAGAGTTGAAGACTTTGTATTTTTGGCCTAAGCTCAAGAAAGATGTAATGGAGTATGTGGCTAGATGTTTGGAATGCCAGCGGGTCAAGGCTAAGCATGTGCATCCAAGAGGACTTTTGTATCCCCATGATATACCTGAGTATAAGTGGAAAGTAATCAGTATGGATTTTATTCAAGGATTGCCTTTGAGTAGGAATAGGCATGATACCATCTTAGTAGTCATTGATAAGCTAACGAAGCTTACAAATTTCATACCTAGGAATCTGAAGGATGGATCATTGATACTTGCAAAGAAATTTGTGCAAGAGATATTCCGATTGCATGGTGTACCAGAGACCATTATTTTAGATAGGGATACCAGGATGACATCTAGGTTTTGGACAACACTGAATGCAGCTTTAGGAATTAAATTAAATTTTAGTTTTGCATATCACCCACAAACTGATGGCCAAACAAAAAGGGTCAATTAGGTTGTTGAGGATCTATTGAGGATGTACTGCATGGATTGGTTGTACAAGTGGGAGGAATATTTGCCATTGGCTGATTTTGCTTACAACAACTCATTCCATGTATCTTTGGGTATAGCACCTTTTTAGGCACTTTATTGACGAAAATTTCGCACACCTATTAGTTGGGATAGGATGGAAGATAGGATCATCATTGGTCTGGATATGCTCAAGGAAATGGATGAACAAATGAAGTTGATCAAGAGTAGGTTGAAGGAAGCAACCGATAGATAGAAGAGCTATGCTTATAGAAACAGGACTTTCAGACAGTTTGTTGTGGGAGATAAAGTCTTTTTGAGGGTTAAGCCTCATAAGAGTTCTATCTTATTTGGGAAATCATAAAATTTGGCTTCAAGATTTGTGGGACCCTTTGATGTAGTAGAAGTCATTAATCCAGTTCCTTATAGACTAGCGTTACCACCTACTCTAGCTCAACTCCATAATGTATTCCATGTTTCTTTATTGAAACTATACCATCATGATGCATCTCATATACTTGATTGGTGTTCATTACATGTACATGATCCAGGGGTGGTGCTAGTGGAGCCCATCTAAATCCTAGACAACATTAAGCTGCATAATAGGGATAGTACTCAGTACAAGGTCTAGTGGGACCAGTATATTGATGATAGTGCTACATGGGAGGATTCTAAGATGATTAATAGTCATTTCCTCATTCGCTTTCTTAGATTAGTATTTTTTTAATGCGGAGATACTTGATACTCTGGTTTTTGATTCACATGTTGTGAACTTGGATAGCATGGATGCTACTATGAATTGTTTATACTTATGCTTTGAGAACTATGATGCTAGTTATTATTTCATTATGATTGAGATAGTATGTTTTACTGATTGAGATAGTATGTTTTACTGATTGAGATACTATTCTTATTGATTGATTAATAAGACATCGAGACGATGTCTCTTCCAAGAGGGGAAGGATGTCACGTATTGATTTTTATCATTTATTTAAATGAAATTATTAATCATGAGATTTTTAATATTCATTTTAGATGATTATTTAAATTGAAATGGAAAAAGAAATTTAAATTTAAATAAAAATGAAATGATTTGAAATTCATTATTATGAAATTCGGGGTTTTTCATTGCTAATGAGAATTTGAGTGCAAGTGAACACAAGAACAAGTGAACAAGAATGAAGGCGAGAACATTGATCAGGTAGAGTCATTTTAGCCATTAGACATTAATGAGGATGATGAAATCTCACACACCACTTAATTAAATAAAACGTAATTTGATGATTAAATGGTTTAACTTTTAATGGTTATTATGGCTATGCTTTTGTTTGAACATAATTGCGAAAAAGAATATATTTGTTTTAAATGGCAATTTGATTATTTTTGTGAGGAAATTGATTTTCAGTCAAGAATTACTTCTTTGAGTAAATATTTTATTATTAGTTAAAAATAATAATGCTTTTATTCTAAATTATGGGAATAAACTTTTAATTGTGAAAATATAAATATTAAAGAAAATTGATATATTAAAATATATGTTTAAATAGACAAATATCAAAATGAGTTATTTAAAATAATAAGAAAACAACAATACATTTAAAAATGGAATTGAAAATTGAAATCAAAACAACAGTTAACAAATTGAAAACAAATATCTTTCAATCAATTTTGCATGCAATCAAGGAGAGAAAATTTGGAGTTCTAGAGATCAAAACATGAATAGTGGATTTGAGTTTATGGATAACTTCACCATTTTCACATGAATTTAGAAGAGGAAGAGAAATCCATTTTTTTGACAAAGGGAGATAAAAATCAAAATAGAAATAAAGAGGACATAACAGATATACATAACAGTTATTTGTTTTTACATGAAAGAGATTTGAATATCTCCCATGTGCGGCTGGAAGGGAGGTAATTGTTTTGTTATGAAATTCTGAGGTCTTCCATGTGCAGCCAGAAGGGAGAACAGGTGAGGCACGACTAGGAGAAAGAGTTTTGTTTTTTTCATAGAAAACAAAGAACCTCTGAAGGGCGTGTGACAGAAGAAAAGGAGGCGCATGGTAGAGTGGGAAGGAGAGGAGAATGTGTGGGGAGGAGGATTGGAGGATAGAAGATATACCCTCATGCGTGCGGGAGATGGAGAAGGGAAGGTGCGGCTAGAGGGAACATAGAACAATAGGAAATAAGGAGAGGTGTGAGGTGAGTGGGAAATAAGGGAGGAGAGACCCAAATAGAGGTAAGAACATAAAAGAGAAGGCTATTGCCTGAGATACATGCACAAAAACAGACAAAAAAAGAAGAGAACAAAAGAATAGGAGGGAAAATTTGATAGAGGAAACAAAAAAAACCAGATTCACAAAATTACTAGGTAGATTCAAGGAAAGCATTATTTACCAAATTAACAATCTTAGTATGTTTAATTTGAATCATTTTCTTTTATTTTTGTATTTTATCAAATGAAAACCTATCAGTATTTTTGTCAAACTTAGAAAGCAGACTAAACACCCAGACTATATTTTTAATATAGAAAACTATAGAACAAGCTTGAACAAAAAACAATCAAGAAACAGTAGATTTTGTTGTTTAGTAAATTCTGTTTTTGCATATTTGAAGAGATGCACACAAAAAGCTATATGTTTTTAGATAGAGAAAACCTCCAATAGAAAATTATAATCATTATCTGTACAGACAAAAAATTGGAAATTACTAGAAAAGAAACATAAAAGATAGTGTTTTGATTTAAATAAAATTGTTGAACGTTTTCTAGAATGATAAGATTAAATAATTTTGTGTAATATTTATGCTTGAAAAGTAAGAATGAAACTTGATAATTCTCTAGAAATGAAACTAAAATTACTATGAAACAAAAGTAAATATGAGGTGTTTTCCATTTTTGAAAAGATAACATTTTAGAGAAATATGAAAAATAGAAAAGATATGGAAAATAGAATTAAAAATATAATTACTTTTAAATGAAACGAATTAGCAAAGACTATATTGAAGTGTGGTTAATTTTTCTTGAGTAAATGAACCGAAAGAATGTGTGCTCATTTATTTTGGTTTTGATATGTACTTAGTTACATACTTGAGATACACCTTATTTAATTTTATCTCTTATTTATTTCAAATATGAACATAATGTTATTTATGATTTAAAACTGTGAAATTATTGTATTAAAAACCATGTTTGCTTGAAAATGAAAGTGTAGTTCATGTGTTTGTGAAATATACTTTATTTATTTGAATGGAACTATGCATGCTTGATAGTTGAATGTGCATGACATGTGTTTGGAAAGTTTCCTTTTGGGATAGGTGTCGAATATGGGTTTTTAGAGAGCGTAGTTTTGCTTTTCCAAAACTACTATTATTTTTCGTGCATGAAATTTTACTTGGCCAAGTAACTTAAGGACCATTGAAATAGATGGAATGAATTTAACTCTCTACCATATCCTAGTATCAAACTTGCTTTTTTCTTAAATGAATTTGAAAAATGAAAATTCTTGTGGATTTACTAGTTATACTAGGCACGCACCATATTCCATCTTGCTTGTCGACTACTTTTTTCTAAGCGATTCGTGCAGGGTCGGGAATTCTTTGAATGACTAAGGAATTCCAGGGAAGCATAAGCTTCGAGGTTGGGTAGAAAAAGTGCCTGATCCTTGTTCTCATCTTCATGTTTGAAGATATGCAATTGGATTGAAGATCAAAGGATGATTTCTTGATATATGTATTATTTTATTCTTGTATGATTATTGTAGAGCTTAAGGCGATAGAATGCCTAAGTCTCAAATTGTGAATTTTGTTTACAATGACTTTGTATTATAAATGTCATGTAAGACGACACGTTTATGAATTTAATTAGAAGTATTATTGATTCTTATTGTAGACTTTAAGGCGATATGTTTGGAATCTTTTGGATTTTATGAATGATATTGAATGGAGTTTCGACTTTCTTGGAATATAAATAAATTTATTTAAGGAATTGTCGATGTTTGGAAATTAAAGAGTTTCGCTCTTTCTAATCCTTTTGGAGAGGCATGCAATAGATTTCAATAATATAGTTATTCTAAGCATCTTTTCTATTGTACGTAGTTTAACTACTACCTTGATGGTTTGTATAGGTGCTTGTCACTCCAGAACGTCAACATACTACTCTTGTAGAAGATTGTGCCTTGAATGCCTCCAATATTTGTAAAATTTGTAAAATTTGAATTTTCAAATGTGAAACAATGTAAAAAGGTCATAACTATGTATTGGCATAATCTATATCCAATGATGTTTTTTGAAATATGGGTCAAATGTTTGGCATTGTATAAAGGGTATGTTTAAAATGTAAAGGGGTCTATATTTTGGAAACTCATAGGTTGAAATAGTCATACAGGTGTATTCTTTGTTATTGTTATTGGGACAATTCTGTAAGAGCTTTTTATACTTAATCGAGCTACAATTGAAGGTTTTATTCCTAGTTATTTCCTGTCGGTATGCTTGTTTGAAGAAGGTTTTGTAATATCTCCTATTTATATATCATAAATTACGGCGGCTTTCCACTTTTGCCAAAAAAAATGTATTAAGGTCATGTGAAGGTCATTTCCAATGTAATCAAGTCTTTGATCTAGCAAAGTGGAAACAAGGTATTTGGGTGTGCATGATGTTCAAGTTGACTGGGTAAGATTTTTTTAATGCAAGAGCTAGGTGGCCTTAAACAACACAATTACAATTAAAGATGATTCAATCTCCAATTTGATCCTCAAACCCAAACTTGGGTGTATCTTCACTAAAATAGGCCCATTTTACAAAGAGATTCATATTTAAACACTTCCCAAACCTTAAATTTTGATGGAGCAGCATTAAACATCCTACCAAACTACCAAAACCACAATTTTTTTTGGTGAGATATACTTTCTAAAGCTCTATTTCAACAAACCCTCATTTTTAGCAACTTTCATGAGGATTTTAAGGAAATCAATGTTTCCAACCTTGCCACACCCTATAAACTCATCAAACGCATCTATTAGGACATGCACGAGCTTGATCCAACCTTAAATATTTTTTCCCCCACGTTTCATTGACATTAGGATGTTGTAACCACCATTTTTCACCTAATTTCACTCATTTTTGTCATGCATGGCATCTCACCAACTACAAACATTTCCAGCTCTTTAAAACCACATATTCACCTTATAAAAACCTAATAAAATCTACCATGGCCATACCATCGAGCTATAGACCATACAATAGATGGTATGGCCTTTTAGCACTTTGGACTCTTAAGGGAAATCGTCGGTCCAATGTATCTCAGAGTGATTTAGCGTATTTGGGTGAAAAAAAGGACCATCCCTAGCGTAAATGTACCCATACGGATGTGTTGGAATAGTCCATTTGGTCGTAGAAGTTGTAGAATGAAAGTTGCACCACTTTGCAACTTTACACTGCTTGAATCTAACAACTTTTTCCTCAACTAAAAACTCGTCACCATGAGAAAATTCCTCTGAGATAGAAAAAACCGAGAGAGATAATTGTATATGGTCCCAACACCATCCCATAGCCTCAGACAGAGAGTCTATAAGCATCACAGTTTCTAAGAAATAGCTCTTCAAATATTGTTGTCTTTTAGCACTTTGGACTCTTAAGGGAAATCGCACGTCCAATGTAGCTCAGAGTGATTCGGCATATTTGGGTGAAAAATAGGACCATCCTTAGCGTAAAATTACCCATACGAATGTGTTGGAACAATATTTTTGGTCATACGAGTTGCAGAATGAAAGTTGCACCACTTTGCAACTTTACACTGCTTCCATCCGATAACTTTTCAGTCAACAGAAAACTTGTCACCACGAGAAAATTCCTCCAAGATAGAAAAAAATGAGAGAGGTTATTGTAGATGGTCCCAACATGATCCCATAGCCTTAGATGAGGAGTCTATAAGTTTAACGGCTTCTGAGAAATAGCCCTTCAAAGATTGCCATCTTTTAACACTTTTGACTCTTAAGGGAAATTGTCGGTCCAATGTAGCTCGGAGTGATTCAGCATATGGGTGAAAAAGAGGACCATCCATAGCGTAAATGTACCCATCCATATTTTTTAGAATACTCTGTTTGGTCATACGAGTTGGAGAATTAAATTTGCACCACTTTGCAACTTTACATTGCTTGCATTTGGCAACTTTTCCCTCAACTCAAAACTCATCACCACAGGAAAAAAACGAGAGAGTTTATTGTAGATGGTCCCAATAGGATCCGATAGTCTCAGACAAAGAGTCTGTAAGCATAACATTTTTTGATAAATAGCCCTTCAAAGATTGTTGTCTTTTAGCACTTTGGACTCTTAAGGGAAATCGTTGGTCCAATGTAGCTCAGAGTGATTTAGCATATTTGGGTGCAAAAGATGACCATCTCTTGCGTAAATGTACCCATTTGGATGTGTTGGAATAGTCCATTTGGTCGTACGAGTTGCTGAATGAAAGTTGCACCACTTTGCAACTTTACACTGCTTGCATCTGACAACTTTTCCCTCAACTAAAAACTCGTCACCACTAGAAAATCCCTGTGAGATAGAAAAAACCGAGAGAGGTTATTGTATATGGTCCCAAAAAAATCCCATGCCATCAGACGAAGATTCTATAAGCATCATGATTTCCAAGAAACAACTCTTCAAAGATTGTTTCCTTTTAGCGCTTTGGACTCTTAAGGAATTTCGCCAATTAAACATAGCTCCAACTTCTTCGGCTTGTTTGGGTGTGAAAGGGGACCATACCTAACCTAAACACACCCATCTAGACATGATGGAATAGTCGGTTTGTTCATACAAGTTGTAGAACAAGATTTATTTATTCCCTTACAAGTAGTTTTCAACCTCCAAGCAAACTCCAACTCTGATTTTTGTGCGAAAAAAGCCGTGAGACCATAACTTGTTGCTTTATTTTTAATGGAAACTGGTGGGCAGAAGAGTTAACTTCTTAAAAAACCTAGTTTCAAGTAATTTAATTCATTTTTGTGCATTTATTAGTCATTTTATTAGATGTCAGTTTGTGAGCCCCGTTCTAAGGGTTTGAGTGCATTTAAAATGGACTTTTAAGCCTTCCACCCATTATATGATGCTATAAATTAGTGGATAGGCTTAGTTAGGATAGATAAAATTTTTTGCATTGCTTCTTGTGTAGGGGAGGTCAGCATTATGATTTTTAGTGATGCCCTATATGGAATTTGTGGTTTTTTTGCATGAAAATGTGAGGATAGAGAGGGTAAAAGTGGGAATTGTTTGAGGGTAGTCACTTTTCTTGTTCCTTAAAGCTTATGAAAGGTTATTCAAGGGTGTTGGAGTTTGTGGTAAAGTTTGGGGAAGTCTGCAAGTAGGTTTTTCAATAAAGCCTTGCCAAATTTGAGCAATTTGAGGGTTTTGTGGAATAGGGTCTTAGAGGGAAAGTTCCAAAGGATAAATGGGAAAAATTGAGGTTTTTTCATCTATTGAATGCTGCCCGAACAATTTTTAGGGTTTTTAAAGTGTTCTAAGGGTGGTTGCTTTGGAAATTTGGCCTATTTGGCTAGGATGAGAAGCGTAGTTTGCATGATTTGTGATTTTTTTTCCAAAGGAGTCCTATGTGAGTTGGAAGTATGTTGAAGGGGACTAAAATGGGTGTCTAGACTAATGATTAGTTGCAGGAGTTGTTAAAGAGATCTGAGAGTTAAGTCAAGAGAAAGGTGTTTAGGAATCCCTTGTATTATGAAAGTGAATGGTTTTCCATCCTTGGTTGCATCAACTAACCATCAACTAGTCCTCTATTTCCAAGGTTCTCCTACACCATTTTCCAAGAATCCATATAGCTTGTTTGAAAGCACCTGTTTTAGCCTTTTAGCCATAGCAACAAGGTAGTGAACTGTTTGATAAAATGCTTTGGTAGACGTATGAAAAATATGGTAGCATATACAAGGAAGTGAATTGTTTGAAAAAATGCCTCAAAAAAGGTGGTCTCAAGGTGATGGAATGTCATGAAAATCTATAGTAATTTTCTTGTTTTGGCATTCCATCACCATGAGACCATAGTTCTTTGAGGAATTTTCTTTAAATAGTTCATTGCCTTGTCTATACTATTGATTAGTATTATGCTTTGTTAGATTCTTTCCAAGCATCCATATCTTGTTTGAAAGCACTTGTTGTAGGCTTTTAGCCATAGCAGCAAGACAATTAAAAGTTTGATAGAATGCTTTGATAGACATGTATGAAAAATGTGGTAGCATAGACAAGGCAGTGAACTGTTTGAAAAAATGTCCCAATGAAATGAGGTCTCATGGTGATGGAATGCCATGTCAACTGTTTGAAAAAATACCTCAAAGAAATGAGGTCTCATCGTGATGGAATGCCATGAGAATCAAAATTTCTTTTGATTGTCATAGAATTCCATCACCATGAGACCTCATTTCTTTGAGATATTTTTCAAATAGTTCATTACCTTGTCTATGCTATTGCTTACTATAATGCTTTGATATAATTTTTCCAAGCATCCATAGCTTGTTTGAAAGCACTTGTTTTAGGCTTTTAGCCATAGAAACAAGCCAGTGAACTATTTGATAAAACTATTTGGTAGACATGTATGAAAAATGTGGTAGCATAGATAAAAGGCAGTGGACTATTTGAAAAAAAGCCTCAAAGAAATGTGGTCTCATAGAATTCCATGACAAGCAAATGCAATTGACAACTTCTCCTAGTTATTAGTTATGCAATGTGAATTAATTGCATAATTTCTTATGTTGACTTTGTAAAAACTATATTGTAATTGAAATTTTTTCATCTATCACCATCTAGTTGTTAGTTATGCAATGTGAAGTAATGCTTTGAGTTTGAAATATGTGCAATGAAATTTAATCAGCGATATGAATATAAAATACATAATATAACCATTCTTTTTTATGCTATTGTACATTGATATTTAACCATTTCTCAAGATTAAATTTTCAAAGAGTTTAATCATGCACATGAGGAACAAATTAAATTTCGATTGTCAACTTCTATATATCAATTTATCCAATAATCAAGTGTATGTACATATAAAAAAATGGCATCAATGCCAACTCAAACAAAGTTTTAAAAAATGTGGCATATGCCATCTCAATATCTATTCAAAATTTACTTGCCAAAATGTCTATCTCATCCTAAACTACTGGTGGATCATCAAAATGGAGCCTCTTTGTAGAACTCTTTGGATTTGTAGGTAGTTGCACAAGAAAAATTCAAACCACAATTGAGATTAGTTATACTATATAATTTAAAATTGAATAATTAACATCAAAATCAATATACATTGAATTTTAATTGAACTCTAAAATTGAAATCTTGAATACCTGAAATATGCATCTCTTCAAAGGGTCAAGAGTCCTAGAATATGCCCCTCTTAAAGAACCAACCAAATCAACTTTTGAAATGTCAATCTATATATGTGAACAAAAACATAAAATTGATCCAAGTTAGCATACGATTGTTGGTAATAAGAACATATTTACCAAACACAAAAAAAAATAAACACATACCTCTTTAGGTTGATCTTTTTCTTTATCTCCTTGAAGTGTTCCAATAACTACTCCTTTAGGCATTGTGACACTTTTCAACAATGATGTATAGCTCATAATTGCGTGTACATAAAAATGACAAGTACATATGAAACTACCAATCTATGTCAATGTATGTATAATCAATATAAGATCTTAAAAATCTTAATTCAATCCAATTTAAGTTTAATTACCTTCCCCTTATCTAACATTGTGCCTCCATATTCTGGACAAGGTTGCACCTCACTCGCACTAGGTATTTCCTACAAAAGGAAAATAATATAAACATATAACTTATTATATAATTTCATTAATGACAATTCAAATGGAAAGCAAGTATATAATAAAAAAATGTAAACGAGTGAGTGTGAATATATTTATTATGTGCATGTCAACAAATGAAATGGCCCTAAGGGTGCTATTAGTCACCTATGTGAGCTCCTCCTCACACATCAACTATTAAATAGACCTTGTAAATAAATATTAGTACTTGATACTATCTCTTATTAATATTCATTAAAAAAAAATGCAAGTTATGAATTTACAAATTAAATATTACTTGTGTCACTATTCCAATGTCCCCCTCTCTAGCAGGAGCAGACTCTATAGGGTGCACTCCACTCCCTTGCATCTAATCTATAATTTCCACATCATGGAGGTCATAATTAGAAGTGTCCAAGGGATGCTCTGTGGGTTGTACAAGAGGACCAAAGCATATTTGGTGGCATCTAGTGCAAGTATGTTGCACACAAATATGTGGACCTAAGGAGGGTGATTCAAAACACTCGAGCAATCACCAACATCACCAGAATGTGGCTGAGCTACTGTAGAAGCATGAAAAATGAAAAGACCACTTAAAGAGTGAATAGCTTGAATAGTCTGTGTGGCTACATCCTGGATAGTATATGGATAATATACTAGAGGTGGCAGAGGAAGGGGAGGAGGGGGAACATATCGGTGCGAGACTACTCTAACTGCCCCTGGTCTATCCTGGGGCATACCTCCACCAACACCCTAGAAGGGTTTACTGTCAAAGTAATTGACATGATGCCCTAACACAAAATCAGTGTAGAATTTTTTAATAAAGTAAAATGGTATATCAAAATTGTTGTTCTCTGGTTTATCAAAAACCATACACTAAAGTTATCTACAATGTCCTTATTCATGTACCATTTTAGATAAAGTTTTGGTTTATTAACATTAACTAGAAAACCGGTGCGGGGGTTAATGAACAAAGAGGCTATTTGGGCTTTTGTTATTTGGAGATCTTTCACATCATCGTAAGACAATCCACATGAGTAATATTCCCTCATGTCTTCTCGTCATGAGTGAAAGGCATTATGTTGGGTGGAGACAATTTCTATATTTTTAATTATTTCCTTCAATGCGTTTTTCATCTCGGATAATCAAGGGATTGTCTTATAAACATCACAAATGCCCCTCAATTGCTCCAATTTTTCACCAATTAAGTCTTCAATTGATGTTTGCGGAGGTGGTGGAGCATTTGGAATTTGTGCATTTTCATTCTCAGCCATAATACCTAATTAAAGTTAAAAACTAATTAATCTAATTGAAATTACACAATATAAATGAAATTATTGTAAAAAAACCCTAGTTTTTAATAAAAATCCAAAAAAAACCCTACTTTTTAACAAAAATCCATAACAAACTAGTTTTTAATAAAAATGCATAAACAACACTAGTTTTTAATCAAAATCCATAAAAAATATTATTTTTTAATAAAAATCCATTGTAAACTCTAGTTTTTAACAAAAAACAATAAAAAGTTACCCTAATTTTTAATAAAAATCCATAAAAAACTACTTAAAATGATACAAATCTAATAGAAAAATTGATTAAAACAAAAAAATACCAAAAGCTTACCTTTGAAATCGGATATTTGATATCCAAAAGTTGCTCTCACTGTGTGCCCTCAGCTATTTAAAATGACTAAAATGATTTTAAAACATTATTGTTATGTATTTATAGCTGATTCAAATCGGATATCCAATTTGGATCAGATATCCGATATGTACTTCTTGCCTTGGGCATTGCTTTGGAGCAATGTACTAACACCCAAGCCATAAAAAATTCAACTCAAGATTTTCACATTTTTGGGTCGATGCAAAACAAAACTTTTTCACATTGCCACTTTTTGGCCCATCATGATCCTGCACATACCCAGTTGTAACATTGCATATTTGTTGATCCCTAAAGTTATCTACAATGTCCTTATTCATGTACCATTTTAGATAAAGTTTTGGTTTATTAACATTAACTAGAAAACCGGTGCGGGGGTTAATGAACAAAGAGGCTATTTGGGCTTTTGTTATTTGGAGATCTTTCACATCATCGTAAGACAATCCACATGAGTAATATTCCCTCATGTCTTCTTGTCATGAGTGAAAGGCATTATGTTGGGTGGAGACAATTTCTATATTTTTAATTATTTCCTTCAATGCGTTTTTCATCTCGGATAATCAAGGGATTGTCTTATAAACATCACAAATGCCCCTCAATTGCTCCAATTTTTCACCAATTAAGTCTTCAATTGATGTTTGCGGAGGTGGTGGAGCATTTGGAATTTGTGCATTTTCATTCTCAGCCATAATACCTAATTAAAGTTAAAAACTAATTAATCTAATTGAAATTACACAATATAAATGAAATTATTGTAAAAAAACCCTAGTTTTTAATAAAAATCCAAAAGAAAACCCTACTTTTTAACAAAAATCCATAACAAACTAGTTTTTAATAAAAATACATAAACAACACTAGTTTTTAATCAAAATCCATAAAAAATATTATTTTTTAATAAAAATCCATTGTAAACTCTAGTTTTTAACAAAAAACAACAAAAAGTTACCCTAATTTTTAATAAAAATCCATAAAAAACTACTTAAAATGATACAAATCTAATAGAAAAAATGATTAAAACAAAAAAATACCAAAAGCTTACCTTCGAAATCGGATATCTGATATCCAAAAGTTGCTCTCACTGTGTGCCCTCAGCTATTTAAAATGACTAAAATGATTTTAAAACATTATTGTTATGTATTTATAGCTGATTCAAATTGGATATCCAATTTGGATCAGATATCCGATATGTACTTCTTGCCTTGGGCATTGCTTTGGAGCAATGTACTAACACCCAAGCCATAAAAAATTCAACTCAAGATTTTCACATTTTTGGGTCGATGCAAAACAAAACTTTTTCACATTGCCACTTTTTGGCCCATCATGATCCTGCACATACCCAGTTGTAACATTGCATATTTGTTGATCCCTAAAGTTATCTACAATGTCCTTATTCATGTACCATTTTAGATAAAGTTTTGGTTTATTAACATTAACTAGAAAACCGGTGCGGGGGTTAATGAACAAAGAGGCTATTTGGGCTTTTGTTATTTGGAGATCTTTCACATCATCGTAAGACAATCCACATGAGTAATATTCCCTCATGTCTTCTTGTCATGAGTGAAAGGCATTATGTTGGGTGGAGACAATTTCTATATTTTTAATTATTTCCTTCAATGCGTTTTTCATCTCGGATAATCAAGGGATTGTCTTATAAACATCACAAATGCCCCTCAATTGCTCCAATTTTTCACCAATTAAGTCTTCAATTGATGTTTGCGGAGGTGGTGGAGCATTTGGAATTTGTGCATTTTCATTCTCAGCCATAATACCTAATTAAAGTTAAAAACTAATTAATCTAATTGAAATTACACAATATAAATGAAATTATTGTAAAAAAACCCTAGTTTTTAATAAAAATCCAAAAAAAAACCCTACTTTTTAACAAAAATCCATAACAAACTAGTTTTTAATAAAAATGCATAAACAACACTAGTTTTTAATCAAAATCCATAAAAAATATTATTTTTTAATAAAAATCCATTGTAAACTCTAGTTTTTAACAAAAAACAATAAAAAGTTACCCTAATTTTTAATAAAAATCCATAAAAAACTACTTAAAATGATACAAATCTAATAGAAAAAATGATTAAAACAAAAAAATACCAAAAGCTTACCTTCGAAATCGGATATCTGATATCCAAAAGTTGCTCTCACTATGTGCCCTCAGCTATTTAAAATGACTAAAATGATTTTAAAACATTATTGTTATGTATTTATAGCTGATTCAAATCGGATATCCAATTTGGATCAGATATCCGATATGTACTTCTTGCCTTGGGCATTGCTTTGGAGCAATGTACTAACACCCAAGCCATAAAAAATTCAACTCAAGATTTTCACATTTTTGGGTCGATGCAAAACAAAACTTTTTCACATTGCCACTTTTTGGCCCATCATGATCCTGCACATACCTAGTTGTAACATTGCATATTGTTCATTCATCATTTCCCTCCATTATTCCATTTCATTTCAAGGTTTAATTACCACCAAGGGGTTTCACCAAAGTAAACCCCCATTTACTAACATTCAACAAGTTTTTCCCTCTCTTATATGCTTGTGATTGCAGATTTAGGTTGAAGACTTGAAGATCATTTGGAGTGCAAGATAGAAAATTTGCAAAGTTGCATTATAAATTTGTCATCTTTACAAAAAATCACCTACAGGTCAAATCCAGAAGTTTCAAAACCTGAGATCTGAGAGGAAGCAAGTGCAAACCTTGGAGCTCATGATCACATTCAAAGTTTTTAGAAATTTAGAATGGGACTAATACACCACCTAGGGTGTCTTAGTCCTCCCAAGGGTAATTTTAAGAGATTCTTTGAGATTCTGTCATGAGATCTGAAGATTTTGCATCTAGCCCAAAAAAGAATAGCGGGACTAAGACAACAATAAGGGCATCTTAGTCCTCCATAACACTTTTTGACAACATTTTTGCATTTCTAGAATCATCATTTCATTTCTAGAACTTCCAAGTACACCTACCCTAACTTGTTGTTGCATAATTTCATCATTTACATCTCTCATTTAGCTTTCATAACTAGGTTTTGTCGATTGAATGCTTATTTGTCTTTTCCAAGCATTTGCTTGGTGGTGAACCCCTAAAGGTTGAAAGAACCCCCTTCCCAGGTCCTCCTAATTGAGAATTGACTCACCTTGTGAGGTTGATAGTCAATCCAATTAGGGTTCTTAGGACATTCTTGAGTGATTAGTAGGAGGAGTGACATTGTGTGTCCATTTTCCCATGAATCACTCTCTTCCACCAGTTTTTGTTCCCAATGTTTTTCTTTCACCAAGTTTTGTTTTAACTTTTCTGAAGTGGATTTTTCATCATCATATTTCTTTTTTCTCTCATCTAACCTTTTCAGTTCATTGAATTCCACCTCTATTTTTTTATCCTCTTTTCTTGTATATGTAGAGGTGAATTTTTTTATTCTTTTTTCTAATTCACTGATCTTGTTATCTATTTATTTCCTCTTTTCTTTCCCATTTTCTAGGTGTACCTATAAATTTTTAATTTGAATCTACAACATTTTTCCTCTCTCTTTCTTTAGCAATGATGTGTACACAAATTCATTGTTCTTTTTTGATACATTAATTTTGTGAGAATTTTTGTATCCAAAAAAATCCTATTGGAAACTAATCACCTAAAATTCAAAGTGATCCATATGATTCTCTCACTTATTTTGAAGTGTGGGAACAACAAACATGTACTCCGTGATTTTTGTATTTGGATAAAAAGTGGGTAATACCCTAGTTCTTGTAGGCTTTGAACTTACAGTAGATGTACTCTCTATCAATTGATTCCTTTATTTTTTATACATTTCTAATTTGTTTTTGAACTCATCATTGTAATGAGAATTTGTGGCCACAAACATAATGGAATTCTTGAATGGTGAGGATTACTTGTAGTGATGGGAACATATCTAATTATCTGAGACCAAGCCCGAGGTTGAAGATTAGCTACTTTTGTTGCAATCACACTAACAAGAGGAGTGCCTAGAAATAGCTCATTTTGGGTGGAAATTAAGGTAATGGTATTGGTGATGGTAGTTGGGCATGTCCTGGTTGTGATTGTATCTGAACATGAGGATTAGGAATTGAAGCTATAAAGAAATGAATTTTTTTAGTTGTCCTTATATACCCTTGGGATATTTTATCAACTCCAAGTACTTGCAAATCACTATGTTTTTTATGGCCTACCTAACCCATTTTTTTGGCTATGGTTGCTCTTGAAGTATATGTTTGCTTTGTTTTCTCACTTAAACCAGATTTGACTTTTCTTACACAATGTACAATTTGTTCTTCCCTATCATCATCAGATTCATCATCAGTTCCTTCACATTTAGAGGGCTGATCTTTCTTCCACAAATTTCTAAACTCATAATATTCTTCAATCTCTTGAAACATTACACTAGTTTTTGGTTGACCTAGATCCTTCCTTATAGACCAAAAGATAGTAATTTTTTATTGTGTCCATTTTTTCTTTACAAGACATTTTTTAGAGAATCTAGTAATATTTTTACTTTAGTAGATGGTAGATCACTTTTTTCATAAAAATTATCGTACCTCTTGATTTTCTTCTTTGCTTCTCTCTATTGGTGCAATGCCATAATTTTAATGATAATTATTCAAAATAAATACCTTTCTTATTAGATTTTTTTTCTATTTTCTATTTTGACCTCATCCCAAGAATCAGTGTTTCTCAACTTTTCAAAAAATGATTTATTTTGTTGTTGAATTCTACATGTAACATTCTTATTGGACACAATCCCTGATTTGATGGTGTCACACGGATCATACTGCTAGTGAGAGACACCATCAAATTGATTTTTTTTCAAAATTTCATGTACAACACTAAATTATTTACTTGCGAATGTGAACCCTCCACATGAAAATGGTAAATAAGGAAATATGTTCTTTTATTGACCAAAAAATTATAGTTGATTATTACTCTCCACATACTATACATATTCCAATGCAAAATCCCTTTCTATCACATGTATTGAAAGTTTGTATGGCTATACTACTGATTCATAAAATCTTAGCACAATATATTCTTCCATTAAGTAGCAATCAACCAATTGTATTTTTCCTAGTAGAATGTAATTTCTACAAGACACAGGCAATATAGGCATTAGAGTATTTGTAATTGCTTGATACAATGGAGCCAAGAAGTAGTCTAAAAAATTATTGTAGTTCCTTCGAGAATCATGCATCATTATCTTAGTGGTCCAATCATATACTAGAGCCATTTTTTTTCCTCAACATTTGTATAGGGCTGAATCTAAAGCTTGTTGCTCAGAAATAATCCACTAAATTTGAAAAGAAAAAATAGTACAAGTAGGTTGTGAATCGAAATGTCTTAGTGGAACCTCCTTTAATCATTAAAAAATGTTTATGTATTGATTCGACAATGTGCTCAAGAAAGTTATATTTGACAAGTTGCTTACCATAGTGGATATTAAATATAATTTGAAGGAGGCTTGCACCCACTTCCCAACTACTATCCAGTCTGAGGCAAAATGCTCACATAGAAATAGTATCCTAAACCCATGGTTTAAAAATTACCAAATCATAAGAAGGCTTATAATTATTTTTGAAATTAAGTTTCTATGACTATCTTGAACTATTTTAATTAGAAAATTATTTTTGTCCCCTTCATCGACTAGTTCATAATCACTAGCAAGCTTTTCTAGGTCAATGTGGACATTTCCAAACTCTTATGCAATAATGGATAACATTTATTCTTTGCTATCTTTATTAATAATTACTCTTTTATTATCATCATAATTGTCGGTGTAGACCATGATAAATTTTGGGCAAGGGAAAACCTCGTGTAACATCATGCGCCCCAATCCAACTACACATGGTACAGTGAAACTATTAATTGGCATTGTTTGAATATTTTTCATTTTCTTTGCAACCTTATTCTCACATGAAAATCTAAATTCTAAGTTTATCCTATCAAATATTCAAGATCATCAATATCATGGTATTCATCTGTGAAACCTTGGGTTTTAAGCACTTGAGCATAATCTATTTTTCTATTTGATTTTTCTTTTCCTTTCCCAAAAAGTGGTCTAGTAGTGGTGGTATACATTCTTGTACAATGTGAAGTCCCTCTTAATTCCTTAATTTTTATTAAGTCTCTCAAGCTCTCAATCCTAAACCCCAAGATTAAAAAATTAAGAAATGATGAAATGTAGTATTTTTATCTTCCACTTACCTATATTTTGATTCTTGAAAAGATTAATATAGAGACATTGGCAAGCATGGACTAGCTATGATGGAACTCATAATCACCCTGTGCACGACAATGAGAAATATCACTTTGTGCTGACCCTCTCACTTAAAAATAAAATCACTTAGTAGTAGAAAGTTCAGTTATTTTTTTCTTTTTCTTGAATATTAAAGTTAATGAAATTTGTTACCTCTAGTCTTCTACACTTCTTCACTTCTATTGTCTTACATTTATGTACCTTCTATTAAGTGATCACTTTTAGCGAGAGGAAACATCATTCAAATGTTCCATCTTAAATTAATTCTCAAATCCTGATCTTTGTAAATATAATGATTATAGGATGATTCTAGAGGTTTGAGTTAGAAATCATAGCACTCTATGCATTTCATTCTAGAATTCAGCTACAACCATCCATCAAATGTTCATCAAATGGTTGAGTAATTTATGATATAAACATTTTTTTTTAAACTTTAAACTGTGCTAGGATACAAAATCCTCATGAGATTGTGCAGCATGTCATCATTTCATTGCTCACAATCCTAGCCTTTGATAGAAAACCGATTGGAGACATTGATACAAATCCATGTGTCCTTATTTCATAGTTTACAAGTCACATATAGATCTTCTTGAATCATCCCACAGACCTGTGGAATCCTTTTAAAAATCATGGCATTGACACCTATCCCCTTTCTGTGGTTCCACAAAAATTAAATTAACCTTTATAAAACTATGCGTGGACTTGCAAAATCACGCCAAAAGGAAACCACTAATAATGAGTCAATTGTCAACCCTTCCATAGTTTCATGGGTGTTCAATTCCTTAGTAAAATACTTCACGTGGATTAGTGGAAACACATAATAAGAGATGGGAACCATATATTAAGTGTGGTCTAACTTAAGCCATTTAATTAAGCACATACAAAATCTTCTTCTTAAGTGAGTGCTAGGAGAGGATCAAGGGGCCAATAAATTAACATTGAAAAGGACATAATAAAATAACTAATGTAACTCGAAACTAGGGAATCAAGTCAATGATAAATTATAAATAATTAAAAAAGTGAAGGGTGGAGCAAACTAGGTAGGCTTTTTTAGGGATTTTGAACCTAAATTCATATATAAAGAAAACAATTTGCAAACCCTAGCAAGAGTGTTGTTTAATGATAAACTAGCTACCATTTAATGGTAAAAGCCTCCAAAATCACACATCACATAAAATCCAAATAAATATTGATGTGACAATTGGATGAGAACATTCTATTTCTATTTTTAGTAGTTTTTTGTCAATTTGATGGTAACTTTATTTTTTCATTTGTATTGCTTTATGTTTTAAATCTGCATGCAAATATTTCGTAATTAGATAATACTTAATTTCTTGAAGGTAAAAATCTAGTTTTTTCTAAGTTTATTTCATTTCATTATTTAACACTTATTATTAATTGTTTAATACAACAACAATCAACTAGATCTTTAAACTTGAATCCTATCCATGCATAAACAAATACTCTATAACATATTAACATACATATATTTTTTTATCGTTGTAGTTCATGAACCTCCTTTAGGTGCAAGTGTTAGTAACATTAATTTTAATTACCTGTAAATTGAATCTAGACATTGAACACACAAAATAATTATTTATTGTAAATGAATAAAAAACCATTTATTTTATTACAATTGAATTACAATGTTACATAGATTTTTAAAGATGTGTAGAGCATGCAAGCTCTTATATAAATGACACATGTCAGTTTACATTAGACACAATTAATTCCAATTTGGTAGTGGTGTTATGGAATGCAAATCATATTCTCAAACCATGAGGCTTTTTGACCATGCTTGGATCTTGGGATTTCACATGATAGCTCCAAGCCACCCTATGGTTATGCATTTATAGAATATTTTGTATCTTAGTTCTGCATCCCACTATGGTGAAGTATGACCCGATAGTTAAAACATTTAATACAAAATATATTGCATAATATGCTCAATCTGACCCACTAGAACAACCCAAAATGACTTAAAAAATCCATAGGGCTTATCTACCATGCTAGGGAAAGGGAAGATTTGAATATAGTTCAAATGTACCTATCTTGGTTACCAATTAGAATTATGCAAAAGATAAGGGGTAGTAAATCTACTCCTGCCCTCTTTGGGCAACCCCAAGCCACTAGAAAAGCTCATAATGAATTTAAAAGTCCATAGTTTTTCTTTGAGGGCCTTTATCAAAATGGAGTATGAAAAATCAATGACTTTCAATGTGAAAAAGATTAAAATACTTATGTGGCCACACTCTTTGTGAAAGAACTTATCTCCATTAGAGCTCCTCATCCTCATTCAAAACTTGGCTCAAGGGCCAAGTGAACTAGATCAACTTCCTTCAATTTCCAACCATTTTGAACTTGAAGGAAATTTATCTCTTTTATTTTGTAATTACATAATTAGAGGCAAGAGAATTTATAGTATCCCCAGTAATACCAAAACATCATCTTATTCCTTATTAACCTTGAAAAATGGAAATGCTTATAAGAATTCAAAATATTGCAGTCAAAAGTAAAGCCATTTTATAGATCTTTAAGAATGATTTCAGTTGAACTCACCATCCCTATTTATGGGCTATGACATTTACTTGTGATTCATGTGCAGTATAATTGTCTTTTTTACATTAACTAAGTGTAGAGAAGGGGGAACAACTGCTTTGGGACTCCAAGTCATGGGAGATTCTTAAACAATAGGTTTTCCTAAACTACATCAAACTTTGTTAAACAAATTGAAAAGGTTGAGATGTTAAGGTTGAAAAGGAAAATAAATCTGGTTGTTGTTGTCCTTCTGCTAACTTGATTTTTTAGAGAGCTAGACGAGCTAGTTTCTAGAGTCCAAACCACTACTTATATAGTGCTCTACCTAAGGATGATAACATAGGGTACAAACTCTAGCACAACGCGTTAGCGTCTCAGTGTTGCATTGGCATTTGTATGGACAAAAACTCTTTGAGATAGATTAAAACACCACGAATCTAACTAATAGCCCGATTAAAGAAGTTTTATGCTATGAAAGAATAACAAACAAGGTACATGAATGAAGTACAACTAGAAGAATACTCTAACTAAACTATGCTCAAATTAATGAAGAGGAGGTGAGAAAAGCATACCTTTCTACCTAAGAATTTAATCTTCAATGAGCTCCATATGTGAATACCTACACACATGAGATCAAGGAAAATGTTGGGGTTGTTTTTAGAGGACTACCTCAGTTAGTACCCTACTTTGGTGTTTCCACCTCCATGGATAGCTAGATAACAATGAGTATAGAAAATGATAATGAAATGTATGAAAATAGAAGTGCCAAGTGATAACACACACAACAATATGCTACTATGTGAATACAATGATGCAAAATCAATGGAAAATGCAAGATATCACCTTCATAGCTACACACTCTCAAGGTAAGTAGAGGAAGGAGCGATCTTGCAAGTTTTCCAACAATAATGTTATCATAACAAATAGAGTGGAGGAGCCAAGAAACCAACAACTTGCAACCACAATGAAGTGATGGTGAAGCTTGGAAGTGTGAGAGTTGATCTAGAGAGCATGAACAATTCAGTCAAGAGTTCAAGAATGGTGAAGAAGTTGAATCAAATGAAGAATTAGCAAATTTGAATTGAAAGGAGGAAAAAGGGTCATTTGGCATTGGTCAAGGGAGGCAGAGACATTACACTTCATTGCCAATGGAGAAAGATAATTCCTCTACGAATTCAAGAGGTAGGAGTCATGTTAGGATGACAACATGGCATAGGAAAATCCATGTGATGCACACACATCCCTAAAAAAATTCCTCCACCCATAGGAAAATGAGCTATGGGGTGAATAGGGAAAGGTGGTGGATGTGGAAATTGCATCATCGAAATCACATTTTCTAAGGTGAGGGGTATGAAAATGGGGAATTTTCTTGGGGTGAAAATTCAAGCCATTATATTTTTCCCCCACTTTAGCAACCATACATGTCAGTGAATGTGAGGTAAAGTAGAAATAAGTTGAAGAGAATATACCTAAACCATTGAGGAAGAAGACCATAATATGACATGCTTGGACATGTAGGAGAGAGAGATGGCTCTGCAAGTACTCAGTCTTGCGAAAGGTGCATAAGATCCCTGCAAGTGCGCAATCCTACAAAATTGGCTCCATGGGTGCCCAGTATCACAGAAGGAAAACAAAGGTTTTGTAGGTGCTTAGTCCTGTATAATTAAAGTGATTCATAGGTGCTCGATCCTACAAAGGAGGCACCATAGGTTCTTGGTCCTGGGGGGACAAAAATGAAAGGCTTTGTAGTGTCTGATTGGCCCTTATAGGTGATTGATCTTGCAAGGAAAGCTTGAAAAGGTTCTCAATCCTCCAAGCTTGATTGTGAAACTGGCTTTACAAGTGCTTGGTCTTGCAAAGCAACATGTTAAGTTACAGAAAAAAAAATTAGGTAGGAAAAAGTCATGTAGATAGACAATCATATCCTAGAGCAAACAAATAAAGGAGAATCTTTCAAAGGGGTCCCTTAAGAACCCTTCAAGATAGAAAGGTTCCTATTCAAAGGGACACTCTGATTGAAAACCATAATTTTTTTCAAAAATGATCTTGTCATCAATGAATCCTTTTGAAAGATCTTTTTCGTCAAGAAATCCAATAAAAAGAATGGTCTTCTCAAAGGCAATTTTTCCGATTCTTTTTGCTACAAATTATTTTTTGAAAGAAAATCTTGATAAGGGGATCCCTATTGAAGGATATTTTTTTTGAAAAGTGTAAAATTTTTCAATAAGGGATTCATTAGCCATCAAATGCACCTTATTGAAAATTAGAGAAGTATTATCCCCCTTAGGATGGTGCATGTGAATTAAAGGAGCATGTGGCATCCTAAGGAAAGGAAGAAAAGAGGGTCATGTGGTGGCCCTTGAGACATAGTGAGATGTAAATGTTAAAATATTGTCACACACGCAGTGGACAACACATAAGCACCACAACATCACAAAACAAGCAAAAAGAGAAGCAAGAAAACACAAAGAAAACAAGGAGTAAGTGGAAATGAAGAAACCAAGAGATAGGGGGATCCAGGAATTTGGGGTCAGATAAGTTCTTATAGGTAGCCCATAATTTATGTGTGAATGAAAAATCATCAATCCCCAAAGTTCCTAGATCCGAAGAAGAGCACATGAAGATAAAATAAAAATAAAAATTTGGGTCAACATGGAAGGAAGGCCTAAATGCCCCCAACACTTTGCATTGTTCGCAATTATCGAAAATCAAGTTACACCATATAGAAGAATGGTGAAACATATAGAGGAAATTTATGACACAATTTCACTCCTATATCCAAGAAGCTACAAGGGTGACAAGTGTCCTCTAGGAAAACATAAAAACAAGTGTGGGGGGAAACACAATACACACAAAAATATATTCTAAAAATAAAGACGAGGTACTCTCCTAGTCCTCATTAACCAAGAGATCATCATTCTCCCAATATTGATCATTATATGGAGAGGGTGAATGATCCTGGAAGGGAAAGATAGTGAGGGGAGCACCTCTCGACTCTCCTATAATAAGATCTAAGGAAGAAGGCCCCTCAAGGTCTCCTTTTCTCAACTCTTGTGAGGTAAAAGTCACCGATCTCACAAATATCATTGATAGATCTGAGACATCATTCACCGAGTTAAACATGCACTTAACAAGAGTGCCATGTGTTAACTAGGTGGGTGAAGAAGGAGGCTCCTGAGATCCACCATCAACATCATCAAGAGGGATAGTGACAAACTTAGGAGATGCCAAGGCTGCCTCCGTCATGAGGATAGCACAAGCCAAAGAAGAAATCCCCTTCGAAGAAGGTGATCCTTTATTTTGACCTCCATTGGGAGTGATTTCACCTCAAACTTATGCTTTGATAGAGGATTCAGAATCCCCACAGAAGAAGTGGAAGGTGAGGAGGAAGAGGACAAAGCCACAATAGAAACCATTGTGGTGTTTAGCATGTCTACAAGCGAGTAAAATGGAAGGATTTCCAGAAGGAACATCAAAAGAGACGGCTCCACCAAGGGAGAAATGAACACCTACAACTGTTCTGGGTGAGGGTCATCAACATTCATGGTGAGAGCTAAAAGAAAAACTGAGGTGACAGGAAGTGAAGTGGAAGAAGCAAAAGAGGGAGGCATCATAGAGGATATCAAAATAGAAGTTGTATTCTCCCCTTTGCCTTCTATAAGGTAGCTTGTTCAACAGCCAAAGCCTTCCTCCAGAACTTACGCTCATGCACAAGTTGGTTTTGTCGGCTCTAGGAACTAGAATTCACTTCTTGAGAAGGAACGAAAGGCTCCTATTATACCATAGGTGTGTCCTCCATAATTGTTACCAGTGGAAGGGAAAGCTCCTAGATGGGAGAAAGAGAAGGAAATGTAGAAGAAAAAGTGATGGAAAGTGGAGAAGCAAACACAAGAACCTTAGTAGCAGACCCCTTCCCATTCATTTCCCAAGGGGAAAGAGTAGTAGGAGGCTACAAAGGTTTATACATAGGAGAAATTGCACGAGGGAGCTTCCCCTTGCCATAAACAATGGGCCTTGGCACCATGGGAAAGATGAGAATTTTAAACACTTGATGCTTGGATTTTCACCTAGTGGGCACCATCAAACTCCCCATGCGAGGCATGGGAGTAGAGGCCAAAGGCACCACATCAGGGCAAGAGGAAAAATCCGATGGAACATTAGAAGAAAAGGAAGGCTCTTGGACATGAGAAAGCTTCCCCTTCCCCTTTTGTTGAGAGGAGGAGGTAGCTTGTTGTTGTGTGATCATGCAACCTTTGATAGATATGGCATAAGGGGATGTAGGGAATTCACCTTTGACATTATGCCCTTGGTCTTATATTTGGAATAGGTGTGATATAACAAGTTTGTTCTTTAGGGAAGAAAACTGACTAGGGTGAGCCAAAAGTGATCTAACGATTAGCCCTCGCATGACACCAATGGTGTATACTTGATGTCGTGCACAACGTGCATAGAGCCCTCATGAGAAAACTTCAAACACTTATGATTATTGAAGTGACCAAATTCATGGAAACTAGCCATGGGATGCCTAGTTTCACCCTGAACAAGTCTGACTCTAAGATGATATCAATAGGAGCATTTACAATCTTGGGTCTTGTAGTGTCAAAAAATATCATCGATGACATTTTCACACTTGTTTGGGCCCTCCTTGTTAAATTGAGTTTAATGTTTCCTTGACTTAGTGTTCTAATGTGATTAACACACTCACATTAGGTCTTGGTCCCTTGTGAATTAAATAAACCTAATCATGCTTTATTTTAGGTGTTGTAAAGTGTTGTAACAAACTTTCACACTTTTATAGGGTTGTCATTAATAGTTAGGTTTCTTTATGCTTTAATTGGTCTTATTTTAAATCCACAAGCCTCATTTAATGCATCTTTTCAAGGATGATCCCAACACAAATCAACATCTAATCATAATTCAGGTGTTTCTAGGTTGTGTGGCCCAAATTTGGTGGTCTAGAACTCATTCGCCACCCTGGGCAAATGAGTCCCACCTATGTTTTTGGGTCCCAATCCTGGTTTCACACGTTTCTAATAACTTTTTATAATGGTCCCATAAATTATGCCTAATGGGACTCATTCACCACTTTGGGAAAATGAGTCATGTGTGGCCCAAAATTAATATTAATTCAAAATTTTGGTGGGATTTTATTCTCCTAGATATAATGTTGGCTTGTAGTGTTGTAATTTTGGGAATTCTTGCATATTTGAGTATAAATACAAGTTTCTTCCACTCATTTGTACACCTAACAAGTTGAATGAGCATTATTATAGAAAATTAAGTTCACAAGAGCATCAATAATTTACAAGAGCATTCAAGAGTTTTCAAGGGTAGATTATCATGCATTTTAGAGCATTATTCAAGCATCAAGCATCATGTTTTTTTTGGAGCTAACAATTGTGATGTAGGGTTTCATGATTCAAGCTAGCATTTCATTCAAGATCTATCCTATTCAAGAAAGAGTTAAGATCTACATCCATTGGAGTCATCTCATACATGTTTGCAACAATTTATTGCTAGGTTTTGGTGAGTTGCAACATCATATTTTGTTCATTCATCATTCTCTATTCCTATTTCATTTCATTTCAAGGTTTGATTACCAAAACAAGGTTTGACCAAGGCAAACCCCTATCCACTAACAAAACAACATTTTTCCTTGTCTTTAGTTTGTGATTTATAGGTTTAGGTTGAAGATACATTGAAGAGAAAGTTTGGAGAAATATTTCAAAGTGATCAAAGTTTTCAAAGTGATCAAAGTTTTCAAAGTTGTCATTAAGAATTGGAGAACAACTATAGGTTGATTTACAAATATTCAAATCCAAAAACCTCAAGAAGCAGATTGGGAAGGCTAAGAAGAGAAGATTCAAATCTTGAAATTTTAGAAAACCCTAACTGGACTGATTCACTAGTTCTGGCGAATGAGTCCTATTTTAGGTTAAAATTTAGATTTTTAGAGATTTGAATACCCATTTTCTAGATTCATGTTCCTGCATAGAAACCCAGATCTGGGACTAATTTTCCCAGCTTGGTGTATGAGTCCTAGTCAATATTAAAGTTATAATTTCTAACATTTCAGGCCTTCATCTTGTCATCTTCATATTTATAGGGGCACAAATTTCATCCTACATCTTTCTAGTTTGTTTTACATACTTTTCTAGGTAATTTAGTGAAGCATTGCATCATATTAGAGTTTGACATTTCATCTTGCATTACATTTGTCTTTCCAAGCCCTAGCTTGGTGGTGAACCCCTCATTAATTTACATTGAGCCCTAGGACAACCCTATTGCAAGATCTCTTTCTCCTTTGTATAAAGATCTCTAGGGTTATCCTTGAATGAAAGAGAGTGAAGATTGTTGTCCTATGTCCTAAACCATGACACAAAATTTTCTTCCTTTCAGGTCCTACCAAGACTAAGAGAGTGATGGAACCAATTGGAGGGACTGAGAGTCCATCATGTGTATGAATGGTACTTTTTGATTCACCATGCCCATCCTTATGTAATAAATCTATTAGCAAAGTCTCCTATATTATGACATTCACATGGCATGTGGGATCAACTAGAACACCTATTATGATGTTCCCATTGATGCGAGCAGGAATGTACAAAGGAGAAGCTCTTTGTTCATAGGAAGGTCTTGTGATGTGAAAGTTATATCTACTTCTCCATTCCCAGGCTTGGCAGAAGGGAGATGCATAAAAGTGACCAAGTTTAGTGCTTCAAGAGGACTTCATCATAATACTCCAAAGGTTCAAAATTAGTCGGTGACCTATCTAATTTTTTCTTCCCAATATCTAGGAGCCCTTCTAACTATGCTGCTAGGGGTCATAGGTTGGGTTGCAAGGCTACACACCCTGCAACAGACAAACCTACAATGTGCCTAGGATATGAGAGAAGGTTCTTCGATACCCAGAAATAGAAATAGAAATAGAAATAGTTCACGTAAAGTTCACCAAAATGTAGAGAAGGGGGACTGGTTGCTTCAGGACTCTAGGTCATGGGTGAGTCATCAACAATAGGCTACCCTAAACTACCTCAAGCTTTGTTAAATGAATTGAAAAGGTTGAGATGTTAATGTTGAAAAGGAAGAACAATATAGTTGTTGTTGTCCTTCTGATAACCCAAATGTTTTAAAGAGTCAAATGAGATGGTTTCTAGAGTCCAATCTACTACTCAAACAACTCTTTTCCTGAGGACAACAACATGGGATATGGACTCTTGCATAGTGCACTGGAGGTTCATTGGTGCACTGGTGTCTATACGAAAAAATAGTCTCTGTGACATATTAAAACACCAAAAATCTAACTAACATCCTAATTAATGAAGTCTTATGCTACAATAGAATAAAATGCAAGGTATAAAATGGAGTACAACAAGAAGAATAATCTAACTAAACTACACTCAAATTGGCAAATAGAAGGTGATAAAAGTAGACCTTTCTACTTGAGAATCGAATATTCAACGAGCTCCACACACAAGATCAAGGAAAATATTTGGGCTATTTTTAGAGGACTACCTTAGTCAGTCCCCCACTTTGGTGTTTCCACCTGTATGGACTGCCATATAGCAATGAGAATAGAAATTAATAAATAAAGTTATGAAAATAGAAGTGCAAAGTGATAATACACACAACAATATGTTACTATGTGAATACAATGATGCAAAAGAAATGGTTGACAATAGAAGATATCACATTCACAACGATGTGCTCTCAAAGCAAGTAGAGGAAAGAGTGAGCCTACAAGTTCTCCAACAAAATAAATATCACAATAAATGGAGTGGAGTAGCCAAGAAACTAGCAGCTTGCAGCTTGGAAGTGTGAGAGTTGATCCAGAGAGCATGAAGAATTTAGTCAAGATTTTAAGAATGTTAGAGAAGTTGGATCAAATGAAGAATTAGGCAATTTTACTCTAAAGGAGGAAAAAGGATTGTCTGACATCAGTTAAGGGAGGTGAAGAATTTACTGTTAGAGTAAAGGTTTTAACTTAATTATGTTAATTAAGTTATCTTTATTCCTCTCTTAAGATTTCACTTTAGTTTGCATATTGTGATATTTAAAAATGTCTACCTATTAGGGTTGCACAATCTCCTTTCATAAGGATTGATCATTATTTTTTATTCTCTTTCTCTCTGATTAATACAATTTTCAGCTTTTAGAGCACCCTTGCTTTTTTGTGTCCATGTCTTCTCTTATGTGACAGGTTATTTGCATGCAGGTGATCTTCAGGGTTTGTGAAGTTGGATTTATCAACTTCTACGTGGTATCAGAGCTCCAGACCTGTGGCTGCCTATTCGTTTTTTGAAGATTTCAGGGTACAAAGTTTTTTTTTTGTGCAAGAGTTTCAACCTATGAAAGTTTTTTGCTAGATCAGAGGGTTTTTTCATCTTGTTTTGAGAAATTTCAACATTGATCTCTCAAACAGTGCATTTCGGTGCAAAACGGACCTCACGATTGCACTCAGAAGACCCAAAACCCCTGTTTTCATATAAAATATGATAGGGTTTGTTGAAAAATATTTTTTTTGAGTTTTTGTGGTTTTCAAAAACCTTGCCAGAAAAATTAGTATGAACGCCTTGATATTCATGCCAGATTGTCTCGATTTTTGAGCCATATTTTTTGGCATCAAAATATTTTTGAGTTGCCTCGGTTTTTGTGCCATGTCGCCTCGATTTCAGTGCTTTTTTTTTTTTCTTTTTGTTTCTTTTATTTCGTGTTACCTCGATTTTTGTGCAATGAAGGTACATCTGAATATTTTATTAATTTTTTAATGTTTAAATTGATAAAATATTTGGTTTTATGCTTAAATGAGCAATTTTAGTAAAATGGCCATATCTTGGGCATACGGTGTCGAAATCGGGCAAACAAGATATCGTCAAAAAGTTGGTTCTGGGCACTATCCATTGGTGTGGGTTTGATTTTCTAGGTTTATTGTTTTGATGCATAGTTTTCCAGTCAAAATCAGAACATGTTTTTTGCACTCTCGGAGGCATATCTTTTGTGTCTAAACTCTGTTTTGCACAAACGAATAGGCATTGGAAAGGTGTTGTAGTTATATTTCCAGATTTTTAGTCTATTTAATCAGATAATTTACAAGATAAATTTAATTCGGCTTTGTGTATTTTTACACTTTGCTTAATTACTGGGCCATTTTGGCACCTACATGGGTCTTGTTTGTGTTGGATGGGTTAGATTAATATGATTTATCATTGTTGAGATCATAAGTCTCTGATGTTTTATTTTGAGTGAGTATAATGGGTTTTTCTACTCACCATTCAGTTGTATTTTTGGATAAGGATAATTATGAGTCATGGGCAAAGGGCATACTTACACATTGTAAGTGGCTAAATATTTTGTCTTATTTATATGATCTCATACCTACACTAGACATATCAAGGGGTTTATTTCCATGGGTTATTATTCAAGATCATATTGTAGGGGTTATTGGTTGTAGTGTTGATTTTGACACTTTGTGTGCTTTATCCGACATTCGTTGTCCTCACACACTTTGGAAACATCTTTGGGAGATTTTTGGAGACTCTAATATCTCTCCATTCCCAGAGGATCCTGCTACAGATTGTCTCATCCCTCTTGCATATGTAGATTTCATACCTTATGATAATTGTACTCTAGAGGAGCTTGAGTATCTTATAGGTCTTGCATGTGTTGATGGTTTAGAGACTTGTATTCATGTTCCCACTCTTCAGATTGAGACTTCATCAGCATCTTTCGTTGTTCTTGATTCAGTGTAGCAAAGCATTATACACCTTCTAGACATAGCTACTTTGGACTCTTATGTTGCAGACATATCTTTCTTGTTTGTGGAGTCTTATATTACAAATTTGGAGGATTATTTTGAGGACATTCATCTCCTCTACCTTGACAGTCAGGTTATCACTGTATGCCCACCATTATCAATGCATTTAGAGGTTGCATTTTAGGATTCTCCACATCAGTTTGGATTTGTCATCATTTATTTCAGTTTAGACAAAGAGTTTCTTCATCATCCTATCATGGCATACATCTTGAGATAGATTGGTTCATCATTCTTCACAGGGTTTCTTCGCCATCATCCTTTGGATCTGTTTCTTCCTAAGGGGAGGAATATCATTTGTCACTTCATGATCTCCTTTTGGATTCTACATCAGACATCTACCATTGTGACATGAGTTTCTTCATTGTGGGGGGCCTTCTTCTCTCTTTCTATCTCTCTTATGGAGACCATTGTATATGTACTTATATAATAGAAGTTGTCTATGGGGGGTATCATGTAATCCACCTCCTATCCTTATTTCATTAGTGCATTTCATTCCTTTCTTTGCATCCTATTTTGGGGAGGATTTTTGTTCCCACTGGGTTTTCTCCTTTACCCCATTTGGTTTAGTTTGTATTGCTTTTGTAAATGGATACCTGATTAGGCCTAGTTGTCGGGACCCATGTTTACTTTATGCATTGTAGTTACTTTTTCTTTCTTGCACATGTTTTTAGCTACACTCTTGCTCATCTTAAGGGGGGGTGTTAGAGTAAAGGTTTTAACTTAATTATGTTAATTAAGTTACCTTTATTCATCTCTTAAGATTTCACTTTATTTTGTATATTGTGACATTTAATAATTATATTAATTATTAAATGTATACATATTAGGGTTTCTTTTAGGGTTGCACAATCTCCTTTCATAAGGATTGATCATTGTTTTTTATTCTCTCTCTCTCTTTGATTAATAGAATTTTCAGCTTTTAGAGCACCCTTGCTTTTTTGTCTCCATGTCTTCTCTTCTGTGACAGGTTATTTGCATGCAAGTGATCATCAGGGTCTGTGAAGTTGGATTTATCAACTTCTACATTTACACTTCACCACCAATGGAGAAATGTAATGCCTCTCTGGATTCAAGAAGAAATAATCATGTCAAGGTGGTAGTGCAGCACATGGACATCCATGTGGCATGCACATGTCCCTAACAAAATTCCTCCATCGACTCAAAAATGAGTTACAAAGTGAATGAGGAAAGGTAGTGGATGTGGAAATTGCATCAGTGAAATCACATTTTCTAAGGGAAGGGGTATGAAAATGGGGAATTTGCTTGGGGTGAAAATTCTCATCATTACACCAAGTAACCAACTTTAATCGTGTGACACACTTACAATGTTAGTTTGATTGATGTTTGGGTACATGCATAGTATACATCAAGCTAACAAGCAGTAAGCACTCAGATGATATGAAATCTATTATAAATCTGATTTCAATTGATAACTGGATTCATGACATCATTATGTAAAGTACGTTGTGATGTTTTTCAATATCAAGTTATCAAATCAATACATTTTGCTTGCTTTAGATCGAAAGAGGTAAATTATTTCTTCTTTAGAAGATTTCCCACTAACACATTAAATTAAGAATATCACAAAAGTATACATATGGTGTTAGTTCATGGTTTTGTAAATACATTTTCTTTAATAAACAATAATCCCATGGAATTGCGAAAATGAATAAAAATAAAACACATGCCATACTTTCTACCATTTTCATGAATTCCCTCTTCCTTAGGGAATTTTACCTTAAGGATTAGTGAAAAAGGTTTGCTAAGTAGGAGGAAATATATTAAGCATGAGTTCACTTAAGTGATTTATTTTCAGCACAAGTGGAAAAGTATTTTTAAGTGAGCATATAAAATCTATTTACAAATCTCATTTTGATTGATAACTCGATTCATGAAATCATCATGTATAGTACATTATGTAGTTATCAATATCAAGTTATTAAATTAAAAAAATTCACTCACTTCAAATTAGAAATAATGAAAGTAAATATGGTGTTAATCTATGGTTCTGCAACCAAATTTTTTTCAATGAACAATAATCCCATGGAATTGCTAAAATCCATAAAAATAAAACAAGATAATTATTGAATTTTTACATTAAAATAACATAGAATAAAGATGTAATAATATAAAAATAATATTAATATAAATAATATTAATATATAAATGTTGAGACATTTATATCTTTGATAATGTATGATGTATAAAAGTGCTTGCAAAATGTACATGAGAAAGTTACTAAGTAACAAAATCTTACTAGTAGAAGAATGTGGTATTCACATACATTTCTCAAAATTATGAAAAAACTTCATTCCTCAAAAAATCATATCCTACGGTGACCAACTGATGATTTCCCACTAAAGTGACATTGTAGAAATTTTCCACAAAAGGATGTTGAACAAGCGGTTGTCGTTGCACCAAAAGATCGACCTGTTAATGCCCAATATAACCATTGGATTTATACAAGATCAAGATCCATAGGAGGTGGTTAAACCATGTCACCAATCCAAAGTGTCATTCTGTATTACACCTACTATAAGAAGATGATACCAAGGGTCACTCCTTGCAACAACCCCCCCCAATGCAAGCATGGGGTTCAAACCTATGACCTTGACTCTAATACCAATTGTTGCATAGGTGGTTGTTGTTGCACCAAAATATTGACCTATTAATGCCCAATACAACCATTGGATTTATACTATATCAAGATCCACAAGAGGCCAATACAACCATTGGATTTATACTATATCAAGATCCACAAGAGGTTGTTAAACCATGTCACGAAGCCCAAGCGTCACACTGGACTATGCCTACCATAGGAAGATGAGACCAAGGGTCACACCTTGCAACAAAGGATACCAAGTTATAGTGGCTCCTTCATCTGAGAAGTGTGGAATATCCCTTGGTGTAGTGATTCCCACCCCAATTTCTGTAGCAACAAACATCCCCTAAACCTCCAAGATAATCATGTTAAACAATCAAACTCGCTAGGAACAACACATCAACTTGTGGAACTCCAATGTGTATTAAAGAAGCCATGAACTGTGATGAAATATTAGTGTTCACATGCTATCTATCTGATAGGTTGTCGTTAGGTTCTACTACTTTATAATAACTGATTGTCAATTGTCAATCAGGTAGTGTCCAAGGCAGTTTGTAGAAGAAGATTATTCAAACAACCCATTTTATATTTTCAGTTTTTCTTTTAAACTACAAAAGTCGAGACTAGACCAAAGCCATTACTACTTAACTTGAAAATGATCTTACTCTAAGAAAATCAGGGAATACTAAATTAAAAGGCATAAGCCAACTAATCTAGAAAATATTACTACTAAACTAGAAAGCATGGAAACAAGTAAACTAAACAACTGGTAAACTACAAAAACAGAAAAGTAAGGAAATAAACAATTAAGCATCTTCTAAATAGTAAAGGAATATTATGAACTACAGAAGAAAAATTATACAAATTAAAGACAGTGGTGCTCCAGAACAACTGACTTGACTCTTCAACAACTTTTTATTTCCTACTGAATAGCAAATTATCTTAAACAAAGGGAATAACTTAATCAATAAAATACTTATCTATCTAGGCTAACTCCCCTTGAGTGGCCAGCTCGCGGGCTACTACTTTGTCTTTAACTCACATAAACTACAGATTCTCAAATCCTCTTATGGCATACAGTCACCATCATTCGAATTCAATAGTTACCAATAAACAAAAATCAGATAACTCATTTCAATAGTGATTTGCAAATGCATGTAAACAACATAACAATACTTCTTCTCTGTCTCCTTTATTACTTATGAAATTACAGTTTTATAAATAACTTTCTAACTAGATCCTAAATTTACGATGGCAGGGATAGCCATTGAAAAAGTCTTCCTTAACTCAAAACTAACTTGATGTCTTTAAAGCTTTTAAAACATGTAGAATACTCGAGAAGAGCCATAAAGTTTTGAACAACCGAATTTTAAAGAACTAAAATTGAATCTTTGGCACATCATCCAGGCATCAAGGAGTGGTTTCACAACATTACTTTGAGGAACATGTTGGCTAAACTTCTGCAACAGCTGGATGATGACTTGTTAATCCCTACAACAACACTTAAATCAACCCATTAAACCTGCTTTGGACAATTTCCTCAATTGATCAAAACAAAGAAAGAAAGCATAATTTTTCTTAAAATAAGTAATTACTTCTCCTAAAGTTTAATAAATTGGTAGAGGCTTAGGATTGAATTAGCAAGAATGAGCTTTCTAGATTTTATTATGATGAGGTTATTTTTACCTCATCATTTCCTCCCCTACCTAATTTCTGGCAGGTCCTCCTACTCCATAGTTAAACCCTTGATTTTTATTCCACTCTTCATAAAGAGTACTGAGATCATGAGTTTCCCTGGCTGATGCATTGAAATTTTTAGGGTTATGAATGAACCCTCTATGGAATGCCACACTTTGTCTCCACTCTTTAAAGATTCTATCATTCTGATATGTGGAAATATTAAAAGTCGGGGGTGGATTGAGTAGCAAGGGGGGCATGTATTTCATTCCTATCCACTTTGTTCTGAGTGTTTTCATGATTTTAATTAGAGCATCAGCCCTTCTGAATGACCATCTAATGTTTAGAGGAGAAATAACTTCTCTTTTCTTTAAATAAGCTGGAAGAGGGGTGAACCTTTCCTCACAAGCATGCCATGCTTTTCCAATTAATTTATGTCCATTTGCTATGAAATTGTCATAACACATCTTAAGGTTGTTTTCATACCTTTCCCTCATCTTTTCATTAACCAAAAGAGACAACAATGTAGCTTTGAACCCCTCAAGCCTTGAATTTGGGCACCTGATCTGGAGACCCACTATTTTCTTTGCCTGTACAAATTATTTTGTTCTATCTTGCCAATGAATTTTATTTCTCGTAGTTGAGAGAAATGCCCACAATTCTACCTCTCCAACAAACAGATTAATAAAGAAATATGTATGATTTTCTAATAACAAATCATGCAGAAAGTATTCACAAATTAAATCTTGATCTTCAGGAGTTGATTCTACAAATATTTTTATAAACTCTTTGTCATTAGGCTCATAGGGTTGATTGTTATAGATCCTAAACAGTTTCCATCTCAGCCATTGTTCATTCAAAAACATTGAGTAAATTCTTGATGGCCTTCTACAATTTAGCAAACAATCCATAAGTTGATAGGCATCCTACTTCCCTCTGTAGGCTTTGTGAAATGACTCCTTTAGGAGCACCAGTTCTTTCTTGAGCCTATGATTTTTAGTTTGGACATTTATGAGGAAGTAACACTGTTCCATCCATTTTGTTAGCAGAGGTGGAATGCTAACCTGGAACCAATCAGTTACAACTGGTTCAGTTTGAATTACTTTGGACTCACTTTGGGGTCTCATGGTGCATTCCTTCAGATCCTCTTCTAGTTCAACTACTCTATTGATAGAAGTGTTCAACTCCCCTATCTTTATTTTCTTGTCCTCCTCGAAAGCTGAGAGCATGAGCATAAAATTCGATTTTATTTTTCCTATTTCTACATCTTTTTGTGCAATATTCTCACTATAAGTTTTATGCTTTTCGTACTGCTCTTGCACTTATTCCTATAACTTATAGATGTTTGAATCTTTGTCCTGCAATTGTAGCTTCAAATTTGTTATTTCCTGATCCCTTTTATTTATTATAGCAATTTGTACAGCCAACTCTTCTTTTTGCAATTCTATAAACTCGTTATTTTTAGACAATTACCTTTGTAAATCAACAATTTCTAATGTATACTTTTCTAATTCAGCACTAGCACAACTGGTTTCAATTGTTCCAACAATTTTATCTACACTGGGTGACAAATTTTCTGGCACACTGCAATCCCCTTTAGGTTCTCTATCCTGAGTTCCATCATTGAAAATTTCCTCTATATGTGCAGAATGGGAAGGAAATACTTCACCTGAATCCTCTCTATTTAGGGGTTTTTCATCTCCACTAGCTTGCTCTGAAATTTCTATGGGTTCTTGTGGCCACTTAGGCTTTTTCTTTTGTGAACTTCCCTCCTTACCTTGTATTGGGGTTTCAAAGAATTCAAAATCCAACAGCTTACTTCTTCTGAGTGGAGGTGATTCCTACAAAATGATAGGTGTTGGATTCTTCCTTGTTCTCTTTTTTCTTGGTTTACTTGTGTTAGAATAAACAATATTAACCTATTCTTGTAGTTCAAGGATTTGGAATTTATCACTGTAGAGGTTTGGCAAATCCTCACCAGGAGTGGTGGGATTAAGAGCTTTCAGAGCCGGAGAGCCCTTAGGGGAAGTTGCTCTGGATGATGGAATAGCCTTTTGGGATGATTCCCCTAATTCTATGGTTCTTGCAATTGCAGGCTTCTCCATTTTCTCTAAAAATTTCTCCCATTTCCCTTCTGATTTCTTATGGAAGTGATACTTGTAGATTAGCTGAATTAACCTATAGTGTTTCAAAGGCCCATACCCTATTTTATACCTCTCCATGGAAGTATTTAAGGAATCAAACAAGAATTCCGGCATACTAACCCTAAGAGTTGGGTCCTCCTTTCCATGACGTAGATGGGTCAACATACGAAAGGTAGGCCCTACAACTGTGGTAAGCTGACCTTCACAAGTAAAGTACTTTATAATCTATGCAACAATAGTACCTCAAGGTTCTAATATGGAAGTTCTCTAGAACCCCTTGTTTTTCCCCTTGGTACTTATTACTACCATCGGATATGGGTCTCCCTCTCTAACAAACAATTCAACTAATTTCTGGTACATTACTTGAGAGGTTTCTTTTATATTTATGCCTTTATGCTCTAATCTAGATAAGCTAGAAATAATCTTAGAGCTTACCTTGAAACGCTTCCCTTGAAGTACCGCTTCACCATTGGTGTAGTTCTCAGCAAAGGATCTTACCAGCTTTTCATTATGGCCTTCAAATTTCCTAATGAAGTTTAACCACCATGCTTCCTCGAACAATCTGGAGATGCTACTCAACCCTAGTAATTTTTTCGCTGAATCTGGCTCTGCCTTTCTTTTTCCACCCCCCATTTCATGATTTCGTACACTACAAGAAATTCAATTCCAGCACAAAGCTCCCATGCAGGTTCTTTTTGAAAATATTACCTCTGGAATTACTTATTTGTTTTATTTGTAGCGTATGCTTCAATGATTTCCAATCTACATGGAGGTTTGCGAAAGGCTTTTCCCTACAAGTGATTGATCGTCAGGTGGCATGAATTGCTAATTTGGAAGTGAGGTTCGTGCCAATTAATTATTCTTTATTTGAAAATAACTACCTATTTAAAGCCAAAATTAATACTTACCCTTGTTCCATGATCACTTGAAGATCTTAATCCTCACAGATTTGATAGGATGACACGAAGGCATTGGTTGAAATGATGGTGGAGTTATTATGATATGATGCAAAATTCTACAGGGGATGAAGCTGTCAATGAGGAGTACGGAGTTGGGTGGCTTACCTACAACTAAAGCAAAAATAGAAAGATAGATGTATTGGATATTTTGGTGAAAGAATCGTGAAAATTTTAAAATTTTGAAAAAGGTGGCGGAAGATAACTGAACAAGTTCCAGAGCATGTATTTTGGTCAATGTGCTTGAACAAGTGCATAAGTCCTAGAGAATCAATGTGTGGTGCGACCGAAACAAGAATGAAATGAAGGTTTTGGAGCATTGCTGAAAGATGCAGCTAGAGCAGAATGAAATGAAAGGTTTTGGAGCATCACTAGAAGATGCAACCGGAGTAGCAACGGAATGAAAGGTTTCGAAGCATCACTGAAAGATGCAGCCGGAGCGGCAACAAAATGAAAGGTTCTGGAGCATCACTGAAAGATTCAGTCAGAGCAACAATGGAATGAAAGGTTTCAGAGCATCATTGAAAGATGCAGCCAGAGTAGCAACGAAATGAAAGGTTTGAGTGAAATGGAAAATAATTTTCATGACTTTGAACCTTAGTGTGGAATGCCTCGTCGTCATGATAAGCTCTATTCAAATTTCGGAGCATCGGGCTTTAGAAAACGTCAAATTTTGGAGCATCGGTATCACAACATTCTGGAGCATCTTTGGAGGGTGCTCTAAAAGTTACTTCCTACTTTTTGAGAATTCCTACAAGAATATGGAAAATATTTAGCTAAGTCTAAAAATTACAAAAGATTAAATGAAGGGAAATATATCGGCATACATGTCCATTTATTTTTTATATATTTTGAAATTTTTTTTTTTTTTTAATCTTTTTTTAACAACAACCTAACATTTTTACTGAATAGACTCTGTCATGGCAGATTCAACACATTGGACCTCACCTTGCACTTCTACCATCCTTTTAAAGTCTTCCCTATTGACTGGCTTATGGTAGACACGTAAGTGATGACCATTAACCAATAGAGTTCGCATGTCACCATCGATTGGCTTTAACTGAATAGTTCCATTCGAAAAGACTTCCTCAACTTCATAAGGTCCCAACCAGTGAGTTCTAAGCTTTCCCTTATGGTCTTTGCATTTTGAATCAAATAACAAGGCCTAGTCCCCATTGTGAAACTCCTTTTCCTTAATATGTTTATCATGCCATACCTTCCCTTGATGCTGAATTAGTTTAGTTTGATGAATGGAATCTAAACGAAGTTCATCTAATTTGCTCAGTTGTAGAACTCTTTCAACTTGGGCTCTTTTTAAATCTAGACCTAATTCCATTTCCGTTCGTAGAGTTTGTAACTCGAACTCAATGGGAAGAAGAGGCTTCTTCCCAAAAACTAGCTCGTAAGGACTGAATCTAGTCATAGATTTCCAAGTAGTATTGTATGCCCATACGGCTTCAAGGAGCTTCCTGGGCCAATCTTTTCTTCCAGAAGAGACTATTTTTGTCAGAATATTTTCCAGTTCTCTATTAGTCACTTCTACTTGGCCGTTCACTTGAGGGTGGTAAGGAGATGACTTTCTATGGCTTACCTAAAAATGATTGGTAAATGCCATAAGCACTCAAGACATGAATTAGGGTCCTTGATCAGTTGCAATAGTTTGAGGGGCTCCAAATTTAAGGAAGATTTTATTATAAAGGAAGTCTGTGACCTATTCTTCCCTAGCTATTCTCAAGGCTTGAACTTCTACCCACTTTATCAGGTAGTCAGTGCAAACTAGTATATACTCTTTCCCTTGAGAGGAAGGATCTATGGCGATGAAATCTACACCCCATTTTTCAAATGGTTCAAGGACTAACTAAGGTTGCAACGACATTTCCAAAGAAGCAGTTGGTCTTCCTACCCTCTGACATTTATCACAATGATGCACATAGTTCTTAATGTCTTTGTGCATTGAGGGTCAATAGTATTTGACACCTAGGACTTTGTGGGAATTTCTCTTTGTAGTGTAATGTCCTCCTGACGGGTCATTGTGATAGGCCCTCAAAATGTTGTAGGTTTCATCAACTCTTACACATCTCCTCAAAATCATGTCAGGACCACAATGAAATAAAATTCCATGAATCCACTTGAACAGGGCACTCTCCCTGATTAGTCACTTCTTTTGCTTAGATGTGAATCTAGGAGGTATCTCGGATGCAACTAAATAGTTAGCGATATCTACAAACCAAGGTGATTTTATAGAAACCGCAAATAGATTTTCATCTGGAAAATTATCCTATACAGGGGTAATGTCATCTTTTTTATGTTTGATTTGTGACATAAAATCGGCTACCACATTATATTTTTCAGGTTTATTAAGAATCATCACATTAAACTCTTGAAGAAGCAATAGCCATTTCATGATTCGACCATTTACCATAGGTTTGTTCATTAGGTTCTTCACAACTGAGTGATTCATGTAAAATGTGACCTTATACCCCATAATATAATGATGGAATTTATTGATAGCATGAACAACAACCAGGAATTATTTTTCTGTTTGTATAATTCTTTTCTGTCCAAGTAAGATTTTTGCTGATAAAATATATAGCATACTTCCCTCCATTCTCATCTTCTTGTCCCAGAACTGCTTTGATAGCCTCGTCAGAAGCATCAACATAGATATGAAAGGGAATAATCTAGTTTGGCCCTCTCAAAATAGGAGCAGAGACAAGTTTTTCTTTGATTGCTTCAAATGATTGCTGACACTTAGATGTCCAGAGAAACTCTACTTCTTTCTATAAACGAGAGAACATAGGAGCTGCAATTTTACTAAAGCCTTCTATGAATACTCTGTAGTAACCATCATGTCCAAGAAAACTTGTTACGTTTGTCTGAGTTTGAGGAGTTGTCAACTGTTGGATGACTTCAATTTTATTAGGGTCGACCTTTATTCCTTTTGAGGATATATGATGACCCAAGACTATTCCTTGCTCCACCATTATTAAACATTTCTCATGGCTAAGGGATAGTCTATTTTCCTCACAAACTTATAGAACTCGATCTAGGTTCTAAAGAGCTTCATCATAGTTTGATCCATAGACTGTAAAATTATCCATATAAACCTCTACACAATGATTAATGAGAGCATAAAATATAGCAAGAACAACTCTCTGGAAGGTTGCTGGAGTGTTGCATAGTCCAAAAGGAAGCACTCTATATGCAAATGTGCTCCAAGGGTAGGTAAATGTGTTTTTGTCTTGGTCTTCTGGAGCAACTTGTATCTGATTATAGCCACTAAATCTATCCAAAAAGGAGAAATACTTCCTACCACCCAAGTTGTCCAGGACTTGATCAACAAATGGTAATGGAAAATAGTCTCTATAAGTGGCTTTATTAAGTTCTCGATAGTCTACATAGATTCTCCACTTCCCATTTTTCTTTGGGACTACCACCATAGGTGATACCCATTTACTATCAAAGATTGGATAAATAAATCTAGCATGAAGGAGTTTCTCAATCTCAATTTTAACCAAATCCTTTAATGCAGGATTGAGTCTCCTTTGCGGCTAGTGAACAGGTCTTATATTGATATCAGTATAAATTTGATGAGTACGAACACTTGGGTGAATTCCCCTCATGTCTGTATAATCCCAAGAAAAATCTTTGGATCTTTGTACAAACATATTAAACAACTTATCCTCCTGAGTTTATGTCAACCAGCTATTGATATTCAAGATTTTTCCTGGTAATAACATTGTCGATTTTGTTGCAGGATGAACCGGGGTTACAGTATACATAGGTTGTAACAATGTATTAAGAGGACAACTATGAGGTACCAGTTGGTGAAACCTTGTGATATCCTCATAGAAATGACTTGTTATGGGAATCATATTTTCTAAGGGACATGACATTCCCATTGTAGCATAACTGTGCTCTACTCCACTTATATCAATTGGCTGCCCAAAAATTCTTGGAGCATCTACCGTTTCCTCCTCATTTTGGGTTATAGCAAGGCATGCTATCTCATTTAGTAACTCTTCTTCTAGTTCTTCCCCATGTTGTTTAATTACCACCATGGCTAGGGAGGCTAAATTTTCTGAACCATTTGATTCCTTAGGTTCATCAACACAAACTTTTTCATGCTTAGTAGGCTTAGCAGGGGGATATAAGAACAAGCATTTGCTATCCTGGCCATGCAAAATGGTCATTCCTCCTTCCCTACAATAAATCTTAGCAGCAACCGTAGCTAGCCAAGGTCTTCCAAGGCTTATAGGATAGCTATCCTTAGGTGTAAGCGATTGAATCACCTGGAAGTTGACTAGATAATCCCATCCATCAACTTTGACAAGGATGTTTTTAATGACACCCTTCGAGATGGATATAGACTGATTTTCCATTTGTAAGACTATGGTTGTAGGACGTAAATCAATTAACCCTAATTTTTCCATTACATCCACTATCATCACATTAATAGCTACTCCTAGATCCACTAGTGCATTTGGTAGTGTTACCTCATTGACCATAACAGTTATAAGAGGACTTCTAGGATCATCGTATTTCGGAGCAATAGTTTTTCTAGACTGAAAATCAGCTAAATAACCATCTATATGAATGGTGTTTATCATTTTTGGCTTCCTCCCTGGTGTTTTGATACATAACTCTTTTATTAATTGGTTTAATTTAGTGATTTCTTTTATTGCTTGCAACAAAGGAACTTCAATTTGCAACTGTTTAATCTCATGAATTAACGTAGTTTCCGTAGCCAAAGATACTTCCAGAGTATTTTTCAGAGTTATGGACTTTAAATGTTCTGGATATGGTGCCATCATTTTCTTTCTTGGAACAGGATCCTTCTTATTTTGACTTAAGAGCGGATCCTCCTCCCCCTAAGACAAGTCAGCAGCCCCTACCGCTGAAAAAGGCTCATTGTCTTGAGGAGTAATATCCTGCTTAGACAATGTATCTCTTGTTGGACTGGTAGGCTCAATTTCCTCCTCTATTTCTTCAATGGTTGGTGGTTGAAGAGTTCGACCAGAATGCAACTGCACATTTTTGAAGTGTATTGCATTAAGCCCAGTAATATTTTCATGTTCAGTAGAATAAACTGGCGTATTTTGGTGATTATTTTTAGGATTGGGAAGTGGTTGTGCTAGAAGCTGAGGTTGGTTTACTTTCTCATGTTGAGGAGGGTTCTGAGCTAGGGGTAAGAGGTTTTGCTATTAATTCCTCCTTGCCCCAGTATAGAACTGATTTTGTGCCCGATTCCATTGAGTTACTGTATGTTGTTGGTACCACTATTGTTGGGGTTGATTTGGCCATTGTTGATTGCCCCATGTGTGATTTGTCCAATCAGGTGATCCCCAAGAAGGAGTTCCCCAATTAGGTTGAGGTGGAGGTGACTGATTCCAAGATGGAGTCCATTGATTATGAGCCCAGTTATTTTGTGGTCTCCATGCAGGATTATGATTCTGTCCATAAGGAAAATTACCTCCTTGATGTTCGTTTAAAGCATGTATTTCTTCTTCAACTTGAATGGGTTTTTTCTTAGTATTCTTAATATCCAATAAAAGCTTGCACTGGTTTGTAGGATGATTTTGCTCACACAGCTGACAAACATTGACTTTATCCAAAGGACACTCATGCAACAGATGTTTATTCTGACACCTTGGACAATACATTGAGAAGGTCTTAGGGTTGCGGGTTTTATCTTGTATACCATCTAGAGTGGTATTCAACTGTATGAGAATATCCATTTTTAGATTTGTTATTTCTTCGCAGAGCTTACCTATCTCATTCAAACCTTTAAAAAGATTAGTTTTGCAGATTCCTCCCCTAGTACGGGAAAAATTCCGACAAAGCTCACATATATCTTCAAGAGTTAATTGAGATATGTCACCTTTTCCCATTAAATCAAGGTTTCATCGAGCGTCATCATCAAGACCTTTAAGAAATATTGTTTTGAGAATCTCTACACTAATGATCATTTCTCCACACCTGTTGGAGAGGAAGAGGAACCTATCAAGATAATCCTCTAACCTTTTGTCCTCATTTTTCCTTAGCTTAAACAACTCCTCCTTGCGATCACTTACCCTATAGTAACTCTGGTATTTGTGCAAGAAAACAGTATCCATCTCTTCCCAGGATGTTATACTACCAGAACCCAATCCCATGAACCAGCACATTGCCGAGTCCTTCAAAGTTGATGGAAAAAGCTTCAACTTTTGATTATCATTCTTATAATCATAAGTCTGACATAGGACTTTAAATTCAAAGAGAAATTGGTCAGGGTCTTCCGAAGGCAAGCCAGGGAAGGTTGGAAGGAAAGCTGGAGAAATGTTCTTCATGGCAGTATCATCTTCAGCGTCCAACGTAATAGGATAGGTAAACGTTCTAGGAGGCCGAGGTTCATTGTGGTTAGGTTCAGCTCTACAATCTCCCATGGTGTTTAGAAGAGTATGTTCCTCAAAAACAACTTCCTCGATATCTGGCTATTCTACCGGTTGCTCAACAGGTAAATAATGGAAAGCCTCAGGTGGAGTAGGCTCAAATAATTCTCTAGAAGTGTGGTCATCTGAGCCTTGGGCTTCCCTATGTATGATAGGTATGTATTTTGGGGGGTTTATTGGTATAAAACGTCTGTGAGGTCCCTTTTCTTGACCATGCAGAAATTAAAGCCGACTAAGATATTTTTGGCATAAAACTTTGTTATTCAAACCGTCTTCGAATAACACTTTAAGCAAAACAACTTTCAAAGGCTTTTTAAGAAGTATTCCTCGACAATGATGCCAAAAAGTGATAGGCTATCCTTAGGTCCTACTACTTTAGAATAATTGAATGTCAGTTGTCGACCGGGTAGTGTCCAAGGTAGTTTGCAAAAGGAGATTATTCAAACAACCCATTTTATATTTTCAGTTTTTCTTTTAAACTACAAAATTCTAGACTAGACCAAAGCCATTACTACTTAACTCAAAAATGATCTTACTCTAAGAAAATCAAGGAATACTAAATTAAAAGGCATAAGACAACTAATCTAGAAAACATTACTACTAAACTAGAAAGCATGGAAACAAGTAAACTAAACAACTGGTAAACTACAGAAACAGAAAAGTAAGGAAATAAACAATTAAGCATCTTCTAAATAGTAAAGGAATATTATCAACTACAGAAGAAAACTTAAACAAATTAAAGACAATGGTGCTCCAGAACAACTGACTTGCCTCTTCAATAACTTGTTATTTCCTACTGAACAACAATTTATCTTAAACAAAGGGAATAACTTAATCAATAAAATACTTATCTATCTAGGCTAACTCCCCTTGAGTGGCCAACTCGCGGGCTACTACTTTATCTTTAACTCACATAAACTATAGATTCTCAAATCCTCTTACGACATACAGTCACCATCATTTGAATTCAACAGTTACCAATAAACAGAAATCAGATAACTCATTTCAACAGTGATTTGCAAATCCATGTAAACAGCATAACGATACTTCTTCTTTGTCTCGTTTATTACTTATGAAATTACAGTTTTATAAATAACTTTCTAACTAGATACTAAATTTACGATGGCATGGATAGCCATTGAAAAATTCTTCATTAACTTAAAACGAACTTGATGTCTTTAAAGTTTTTAAAACATGTAGAAGACTCGAGAAGATCCATAAAGTTTTGAACAACCGAATTTTAAAGAACTAAAACTAAATCTTCGGCACATCATCCAGTCATCAAGGAGTGGGTTCACAACATTACTTTGAGGCATGTGCTAGCTAAAATTCTGCAACAGCCGTATGATGACCTATTAATCCCTACAACAACACTCAAATCAACCGATTAAACTTGCTTTGGACAATTTCCTCAATTGATCAAAAGAAAGAAAGAAAGCATAATTTTTCTTAAAATAAGTAATTACTTCTCCTAAAGTTTAATAAATTGGCACAGGCTTAGGATTGAATTAGCAAGAATGAGCTTTCCATATTTTATTATGATGAGGTTATTTTTACCTTATCACTATCTACAACTTCTAAAAATTTGAAGGCCAACACCATCTTGATAAAGACTATAGTTCATCTATTGTGTAACCTAAAAATTTATGTAAGTCTTTCGATAGTAATTTCTCCTAGGAAGGATAAATGTCATCAAGGATTGGTTAGACAACTTGGTGTATCAAATTCGATAATGGTTTTTGAATCAGATCTTTAATCAATATTATGATGAAATTGTTACTCCATTAGTAATTCCAATTGAATTGATAGAAAATTTTAGACCTTGGTTCTGCATCCCACAATGGTGAAGCACAAATAAATAGTAGAAACATTTAATAAAAAATATATTGCATAATCTGATCAAGGATCTTCGTCTTGTTATCTTACCTCGATTTACATGTTTTAATTTAATTTTGTCAGAAGAATAATTTAATTTAATTGAAACAGTGAGCCAAATTACCAATTATTTCATTCACTTTTTTAGCACATGGGAGAGCCATTGCAAATGTTTTTTGGATTGAAATTTAAATTCAAGAAGAGTACTTCAAAGCATTGAAAAGATAGAGAATTAAACGGCTTATTTTAGATTAATCATTATCAATATCCACTAACAAGTCACAATAAATTTCACTCACTTCTAATCTGAACTTATAAATATATTGAACTTAACACTTTTCTTCATTCTAGAGACTTTACATAGGAATTTGGGTGTGTAAAAAATTCATCCATTGAACGGTGAAATATTTTTGTACATTAATTTAATTTTTCTTCGTATATTAACATTGTATTAACTTATTAAATAATAATATTTTAGTGGAGTATACTATGATTTTTATTTGGATAACAATTTCTTGACAATTAAGACTAATATTAAATATATATGTCAAAGAAGTAAACAAATTAATCATACAAAATTAATAAATGTATTTTCAATCTTAAAAAAAAATTGTTGCATTTTGAATGCTCAACGTGGAAAAACCATTGTATATATATTAAATACAAAAAAAAAGATACAATTTTGAAGTACACAATTTTTATTGCCATTCATAGAGAGACTGAGAGCAGAGCATCATGATGGTCCCTAGAGGCCCTAAACTGGGTATTTGAGCAAGAGGTGAATCAAATTGAACAAAGTAAGAGCAAAGATAAAAAGGCCATCACCCAAATCCTTCCTCCAAAACTCTAGACTCAACAATGATTCATTTGTTATATCACAGATAAGACCACACCTCATAACAACCATGGAAAGAGCTTACACTATAGAAGAAGCCAGTTCAACTTTGGGAAACATTCCAAAAATAGGGGCTTGTAGAGTGGGTTATTTTATCATCAAAAGCATCAAAACATAAAGAAAATAAGCATAAAAACATAACACAAATGTATACCTTTGATGACCCTCAAGGATTGAGCTCAAGATGCACCCAAGTCTTGTTTGATTTTCTCCAAGGTTGAATGTGGATTGCTCACAATTGCACTAGAATAACAATGGCCAATTTCAAGATGGAAAAATGAGGGGATGAAGGATCAATTTATAGAAATTTGGAGGGAGAAATGGAGGGTCGAGAATAAAAATTAATGGAGGGCTAGGATTGATGAATAATGTGATGCATGGATCAATATTAGCATTGTGAAAAGTGTCACAATTGAATGCAATAAAGGGGATGAGGTGTGCTCACACATGTGTAAACACACCTTGGAATGACACCTCATTTAATTTTGGAAGCTAGGTGTAAGATAGTGGAGGTAGGTGAGATTGGTTGCATTAATGATACAAGATTAGGGGGTTGGGAGTGAATTTTAAATTAGGAAATAATGGTAATGTTGGGGGTTAAGGTGGCTAATTAGTAATTAATTAACTTAATAGGATAGGTGAAGTTAATAAACAATTAGTTCATTAACTTAGGTGGAGTTAATAGTTGGAGAATGGGATAGTGAGGGTTAGTAGGTTAATTAATCAAAGATTAATTAACATAAATGAGGTTAGAGCCATAGGGGATTTTAATGGGATCAATTCAATAATAAGGGTTATTTAATTGACTAGAAGAATTATAGTTGTGGCCAGTGATATAATTAATTAAATTAAATATTTAATTAATTATAAGAGGAAAATAGGTTAATTAATTAAATAAATGTATTTAATTAATTAAAAGGAGATGAATGAGAAAATTAATTAAATAAATCTATTTAATTAATTGAGAGGAGATAATGTCAGATTTAGGGTGACTACATTTTTCCCCTCTTTGACGCAGTACCCAAAGTGATACTGTGTCAAAGAAGTTTAAAATTTTGTCTTAGTGGGTTGAAAAGTTAGTTAGGAGGTGATGCCCCCTCGAGAGATAGACCAAAAAAATTTAGAAAAAAATATTTTTGGTCAAGGTCTCAAAAAAGGTGGGCTAAAATCATATGGGATGGCGTAGAAGAAAAAGTTAGTAAAGAGCGGGAGAAGAAAAGAAAAGGTTAGGTGGAATGGGGAGGGAGAATGGTATATTTGATGCATCCAATATAGAAGAAATTAGGGTTGGGGGAGGTAATTAGGGTTAAACAACCCATAAATAGGCTTTGAGGGTCCCAAAAAAAATCATTTTCAACTTTTGATTGGTGGAGTGAAGCTGAGATGGCAGAGATTCCTCGGCACACACATCATGCAGAGTGAGTTCGAGAGTATCAATAGATGAAGAACGTAGGTGAGCTAGTATGTCATCCATCCCTTAGGTTAAGGTTAAGTTATGGGGTCTAGGGTAGGTCAAAATACGAGACGAACTTGGAAAAATGAATGCGGCATTCGTGAAATGTTGCCTAAGGGCATGATTGTGGTGCCTACATCTACCAAAATTGCGCTTGCATTTCTACAATTCCTGCAGTTGATTTTGGCACCTATGTTGGAAAACATGGTGTGTGCATTTAATGCACATGTGTTTTACGTGCATGCATTTGATGCACATGGAGGGGAATTAGGAAATGATGCATGCATATTTTAGCGCTTGAATAAAAAATTGATGCACCTATGTGAGAAATTGTTGTGCCTGTGTAAAGCAGTGCTTGGGTGTAAATTTGACACGCTTGCATTTAATAAAATGATGCTTGTGCCAAAAAGGAAGAGATATTTTATAGAAACTGTGAGGGTGAATTAGCTAGGTTAGAAAAAGCTTGATGTTAGTGTATGAAATGATGCAGGAGAACCTGAACATCCTACATTCGTGGGAGTGGTAGATGGCAGTTATGGGGACACTGCAACAGAGGCTGAAACCTAATGATGATGACTAGTTGCACCTGATGGGATTGTATTTTGTCTCCTATATGCCCCGGATTTGGGCACATTGAGCATTGATGATGAAATTCATAGAGCGGTGCACAGTGAGAAGAGCACTTTTCACTTGCCAATTGGGGAGGTGATAGTCACATTAGAGGATGTGTGCTAGATTCTTCAAATATCAATTTGAGGGGAGTTAGTGGTATACTAGCTATAGGGAATGAGGGATGCATTATAGAGGATTTTTTCATTTCAAGATTTACCCTTCAAAAGTGTGGAGTTAGACCTTGTTGTAGGATTGGGTGAGTGGCCAAATTTCTATATTTTTTTGGTAGCACTAGTTACAAGCACCTTGATGCCAGATAGGTAGTCATGAGGATTTGTGATAGGCTAGGAAGGGGTGATAGAGATCATGTTTGAGGAGGGGGCAATGTATTCCTGGGGAGAAATTGTGCTAGGGGATTTGTATAGGGAGCTTCATTATGCCGTGTACAGGGATGGCTGGAGTTTTCTTGTAGGGGTGACTTTGTTGCATATATGGGAATTTGAGCACATTTTTGTACTACATGTGATTTGTGATAGACAATGGGGGCTAGTTATTCCTTATGATTTCATGTATGCGGGGTTCTGATAGCAGCATCATTTGGGTGAGTTGGACCATTAGCGTAGGGTCATTGATGAGATGGATTCATTCATCTAGAGGTTGTATATTGATTACAAGGATGGGAGGACAATGATCAACATATGTTGTACATCTAGAGGGTTCATTATTTGATAGGGCAGACCTCATCCATTATTGATAGGGAAAGGTTCAGAGGAAGGGTGTTCCTCGGGTAGAGGAAGTGTTTGGTAGGGTGGCCTATGAGAGGTAGCAGTGGGGAAAATTTATTGAGTATGACATGACATATCAGAGCTAGAGAGATCTACCAACAGTAGCTTATGATCCTAGGTGAGGGGTGGTGGATGCTGGCACCACCATGGACTATGAAACATGGTGGGAGAGGTACAAACATCTTCAAATTATGATCTCCATGATAGGCTAGTGGTAGCACAAGGCAGTGGGGATGAGAGTAGCAATAGTGGGTCAAAGGATAGCAGTGGCTCAGATGATGACAATGATGGGAGTGAGGATGAAAATGATGATGATGACAGAGATGATAGAGAGGAGGGTGATCGAGATCTTGAAGGAGAGGGTATTGGAGGAGATGATACTGGAGTAGGTGGAGATGAGTAGGGTCACCATGTGTAGAAAATGGGTGGAGACTTACAAGCCCAAGTGGATGTGCTAACATTGGAGAGAGACGGGCTCCGTCAGGAGTGTGATCAAGCTTGGTAAGATGATTTATAGTTTTTTGGTGAGAGAGATATGGATAAGGCTGATGTGGTCCATTTACCAGGTTAGGTGGATAGGCATGTTACTAAAGTTGTTATAGAGAGGGATGTAGCCAAGGAAAAGGTGGTTACCTTGCAGGGTGAGAGAGTCACAACCAGGGCTTAGGTGGTGACTTTGGTCAGTGAGAGGGATGCATCCAAGGCGAAGGCATCAAGTTTTCATGAACTATTAGATGAAGGGTTTGGTGTTGGAGGAGGATATGGTGGAGTAGGAGGAGATGGAGGGTAGGTGGAAAAGCTAGATCGGCTGCAAAGGGAGGTGGATAGACTTCAGATAGAGTGGGATGTAGCCCATGATATGCTAGGTGAGGGTGGATTGGTAGTTGGATTTGCAGATTTTGGTTAGGCCACCTAAGAGGTAGAGTGGTGGAGGAGGGCTTATGAGGAGGCAGTTTCACCAAAGTGGAGGATAGCCAATGTCTCAGTTAGTACCAACTTAGATGAGATAGCTCAATCAGGGCCATTAGTGACTATGGGTCGGTAGCCACTACCATGGAGAGATCCAACATAGAGATCTCTTGACAAAAATTTTGATGCAGGAAGAACAAGATGTGTGTTGATCATCACATTTTGCATTTTATCCCCAAGATGGGTTGGACTTTTTGTACGCATGAGAGCCTATTGTACATTTTGTATCATGACATTAAATATTTTGATATATATATGATATGATGGATTTGGTCTATATGGTTTATGTAGATGTGTTATGTATGTCTTTTTATTATGTGATGTGGATTAATTAGGCATTTGATGTAGTTTATGTTTATGGATCATATATAATGATGCTTATGCTAGATGTTATTATGTATTTATATGTTCTTTATTATGATAATGTGATGGATTGTACATGGATATTATGAGATATGATGGATATATGCAATTAATGACTTTCACATAAAGGTAGCACTTTAGCCTACAGATCTTGTGTCCAATTTTCTTTCAAATGTCATCTTCCATACCTCTCGATTACAAAATATAAGATCAAGAACTTGGTAATGGTGCTTAACTAAAGTGATTTCAAATAAAAAAATTAATAAAAGAAGTTAGGAGAGCAATAGGTCCATAGGCTGAAGTGTACCTTTATGTGAGAGGATGAGGACCCTTGTACTAATGCTTTTATTTGATGGTTTTTTATGATTTATCTTCCAATGAATACCATATGGTTTTTTCATTTTTCACTGTGATGGGTAGATGGTTTTATTTGTAGAGTATGTAGTCATAAATGTTATAAATTCATGGTAAATGCTCATGTGGAAATGGATTTTTAATGCATATGATGGATGAATGTGAAATTTTTTATGTATCTATGCTAAAGGTTTTCTTATGCATATTTCCTATGGGATATGTATGAATTTTATGCCATTGATAATACCTAATCTATAAGTTGGATGTCATCCATTTTACATTTACCTTATTTCTTATGGTGGTTTTTGTAGCTAATTGGCAATGACAATTTTACATCATGACAAAATAATTAGGACTCTGGATGGTGGCAGGTTCCTTGCAATAATTTTCTCTCTTAGTCATTAGTGCATCCATGAATCTAGCATCGTGTCAATGGATTTTATCAGTTATGTACTCAAAATTCCCTTGTTAAAATCATGTGCAATGTAGGTGTGAGTGTTGGTTTTTGTGTCATAGTACAACATGTACTCTAGTCCAAATGTGTAGGAGGGGATGGGGAGGGGGTTAATAGGATAGAAAGATGGAGGAAGGAATGGTTAGTGTTAGGGAAGGAAAAGTGAATTGGTGGAGGGTTGATTATGCTAGGAAAATATGGTGACCAATCCTTAATTTGATATAGCAAGAGACATTATGCCCCAATGGTATAGGTGACCAAAGGCACGATCATGTATCTTGCATGGAATTTGAAACTAATAAACATATGCAAACCAAATATTATACCTAATCACTAAATGATTCCTTGCACCATAGTAGATCATAGAGGGGATTATGTAGCAAACCAAAATTTAGGACCCCTCTAGATAAGGTGTCAAAAACCATTAGTACATCAAGACAGTCACATACATTCCATACAAGGTGACCCATATATATACTTCATATCTTGTGTATACACCTAAAAATGGACTGGATAATCTAATTAATTAAATACGACTTCTTTGATTGATTAATCTTAATTTCATCTACTATTAAATAAATAGAAATATTTATTTATATAGTTCACATTTAATTCTTCTAAATTCTTCTATTATTCCATCTTAAATTGAATAAAAAAATTTAATACTTTGTTTTATTTAATTATCAAATTCTTCTATTTAAATCACATCATTCTATCTTAATTAAATAAACAAGTTCATATACTTTTATTTATTTAATTATTCTTTTCTTCCATATTTAATTTAATAAATAGACTTCTATACTTTGTTTTATTAAATATAATATCTTATTTCTTCCTAAATTTGAATAAATCCAAAATATTCAAAACCTACAACTCATCATATCTCACCAATAAAATTAGATATTCTATCTCTAAATTAATTCAATTGACATTCACGGGAAAGCTTTGGAGACAAACTTGCAGGAAATCCTCTTTAATCTCCTTCCTTTGATTCTTCCTATCATCTTGCCTGATGTTTTCATTGGGAGAAACCATTCCCATAATCAGCTCAAGTTTCTCAATCTCTTACCATTCAATTCTCCAAATTGAATCCAAGCCCTTGTTGGTTGCCCCTATGCAAATGTGATGTTGTGAATCTATAAATACAACCTTTCTCCACAAGAAATGGATCTCATCTTTGTGCAATATTACTCTACAGGAAAAGAAATAAAGCATCATATCAATAGAATCTTATCATCTTAGCATCATAGAATTATAGCTTCAGTATAATTCATATCACGGTTGCCTCTTAGTTTTATTGTAGCTTTCATTTATCAGTTTTCGTGTCAAAATAGATTACAATAGTTTCATATCTTCTAGACATCATTATCAAACATTTAATCATTACATTTAGCATCCTTCCATTCTCTAGATTGGAATTTTAATAGTCACAAGTTCTTACCAAATCTGAGAGCTCGCTGTGATTTAATAAATATTTGGTGATAGGAAACAATGAGATGCTTCCAAGTTTTATGTGCTTTAAATTACTTAATTTTTTATTGAATCTTGATATGATGTTTGATTAAGAAGTGTTTCTAGTTTTTTTATTTGTTTACTTATTCACACTTACAATTTGGTGCCAACCATGGGGCCTAAATCGATATTTCACAATTTTTTCTTAAAAGTGTCATACAGGCTTCTGGTGTGTTCATTTTAGCGCGATCAAGAGATTGTTTGGCACTTTTGACAAAAAATCTAGCGATTCTGAAGAAAACGATAGCACTTCGCCAAAAACTATAGTGCATTTGAAGAACTTTTCAGCACTTCTAAGGAGAAAACTATAGCACTTACACAATCTATTTCAGCGCATCTAATGAATGTTCCTAGCACAATTGACCACTATTCTTCAAATTTGTATAGCGTTTCAGCTGAATTCTATGGCGCTTTTACCAAATTTTGTAGCACTTTTGATGAAAACAATAGTGCATTTGATCTAAACTATAGCGCTTCTGTAATTTCTTGTCTGGTCTGATGCGATCGCGGCTAGAATTTTATTTTGATGCATTTGTACTAAAAAGAATCAATCCTAGGGTACTCGCTTGGTTTAAAATATATCAATCCTAGGATAGTCATCACACATTTGTTGTATCAGTTAAAATTAACATCATGATTTTGTGAAGCAACACCTTCACCTAGAATAGTACATCATCTTTTTGGGCTTAAAAATTAAACATGGATTAGTGTGTTTGTGTGGTGAATAGGCTTATGCTCTCCCCTTAATTGGGTGATCAAAATTCTAGACTCATCCTTTATTTCCATGAAATTTATGTTTTTTTAAAAATCCTTTAGAAGGCCTACCATAGTGGGAAAAAGTACTCACCCTACGGGAATGACCTAAGTGGGAATGCCTAAAGCCAAGGATTATAGCCCACTATAATCAAAATAGACTTGTTGATGAAAGTCCAACTCAACGGTAGTGTGCAAGATTACCATCACAAAAGCCTTTTTTTTAAAGGTTGGGAGGTCTCTTGAGGGAGTCTATCGTTTGTCGTACTGCACAGAAACCCTATCTATGAACCATAGTGTAGAATCCAGTTGAGTCAGTAACCAAACATTGTAATACTTGTAGTGCAAGGGGAGGGAAGAATATACCCCCAAGACACTCACCATATAATTTCCAAGGACTATTTGCTCAAGGAATCGAGATATCCAACCTTGAGTACACACCTGGAAAAGACAAAAATACGGGTGCCCTCAAGGGGGTGACATGACTGTGTGAGTCAATGCAATATTAAGATGTGGGTTGTTGAGTATAACGATGACCTTTTTGACCTTAAGAGTGAGTCTGTCTAAAGTTTATTTTTGTTAAACAAACTAGTGAAAATAGGACCATGTGTGGTTCTTGGAACATACACTATCTGTTTAGATTCTAGACTTAAAAACAATTGTTTTGCAATTACATGTCATGTTCTTAAATCATTAACTCAGATAAAGATCATCCAGAAGAACGCAAAAGAGTCAAACATAACCAAATAGTGAAATTTATTATTAGGTATTGGAAATCCACAACGTTTGTCAAGAAATCCCTCACAAAAAGAGTCAAACAACCAAAGAAACAAATCAGTTACAAGAAACTCTTAGAAAGAAGATGATTTTTATATCAAAGTAGGAAAGTCTTACTTTACCATAGAACCATCATCCATAGGTTTCATAATTTTTCTAGAGGATATATTGATGATTATGCCTTAGAACCTTTGTATTCACGAGCCTATTTCCAAAGAAGAGCCCTATCACATAAACATAATCATAGTCAACCTATTCCTCAGTCTTCCATCCCCCAACCAATGATAGAATATTCCAACAAGCCTGATCAATTATTACAATAGAGAAAACTTAGAAACATTAGGCTTGTCATCCAACATCAGAAAATTACTAGCGGAGGTATCCTATCAAAATATCAAAAATCCTAAAAATCAATCTCTTCATGGGAAGGAAAATTAGACAACACTATTGAAACCGAAAGTAGTGCTTTCACACTCTGTTTTAGTGCTTCTACGATCTGTTTTAGCACTTTTGTCTTCAAAGTAGCGCTTATGCACTTTGTTTTAGCGCTTCTACATCCATAATAGTGCCTCTATAGTCTATTTTAGCACTTACACACTCTATTTTAGTACTTCTAAAATAGCGCCTTTGCAGTCTGTTTTAACACTTTTGCACTCTATTTTAGCGCTTCCAAAGAGCAAAAAAATAGAGAGCTTCTAGACACATCTATCAGAATTGTTGACATCTAAAACTTAGATTCTTTATTAGACAGAAACATCTTCTCGGTCCAGAGAGTGTCTTAAACCAGAAACGAATAGGTTCTTACAGGTTAATTTTTTTTTCAAGCTTGAACCCAAATCTTGCAAACTATAAAGTGTCCACAAATCGAACCAAAATATTGCTTATGAGGTTAAGTTTCTTCATTAGGATATTATCATCCTACCATTACGAAATGAAACATAATAATCAGATTTTTATTAACCTAGTCTCATCAATAGGATATATCCTCCTATTTGATTGTGCTAAAATTCATTTGACACTCATCCAAACATAGAAAATCAAAGGTTAGTGGGAAAAACAAACACTTGTATGCCAATCTTGACAAGGTTACAAAGACAGAGACTCATAGAAAAAGAAACTGAAACATCAAACACCATGGCTGAAGAAAATCCTTGGAATAGGTTACACCAAAATGACAAGAATTAAATAACCCAAGAGGACATTCAAACGACGCAAGAGGATCTAAACTTCCATAAATTTATGGAAAAGATCTTAGAACAAGATATGGAAAAATACCTCTTAATGCTAGTTGAATCGGGTACAAAACTTCCAAAAGATTTTGATGTCAATCAATTAAAAGAAACACCTAGAGAAAATGAAACCGAAACACCACAACGCACACAACACATGCAAAACACAAATCAAGTTGTGGCCCTAACACATCAAATGAAAAACTTACAACAACAACTTCAAGACATACAAAAGGGAACCATAAAAAGGTACTCATTAGAGGACATTTGTTCTTATCCTTTTGACTTGAGTGTGGACATGATACCATTTCCTAGACATTGCGAATTCCTGAAATATGGCAAATACAATTGTAAAATGGATCCAATAGACCATGTAAGGGAATTCAAAACCATGAGTTTATAATTTGCACAAGAAAAAACTTATCTAATGAGGTTATTTCCAAGGAGCTTAGGAGGTCAATGTATGGAATGGTTTTCTAAACTACAACTAGGGATTCAAACTTTTGAAGAACTAGTCAATAGGTTTATATCACAATATTCCTTTAACATTCAACATGATGTCATGATAAAGGACCTTTACAACATGAAAAAAAACAAAGGTGAGAAATTCCTTTCATTTCTACAACGATGGAGAAGGTTGTTTGCTAGGTATCCTCGATCTATACCTGAAGAAGAAAAAATGGAACTATTCATTGACAACCTAACTAATGAAATGAGCTATAGGCTAGAGCTACAATGTCCACCCACATTTGAGAAAGTAATTAAAAATGGCCTCAATATTGAAGAGGCCTTGGTAAAAAGAGGGGTGATAAAAAATTTCAATGAAGGATCAAATAACACAAATTCCTCCAATCATTATGGTAACAATGACAAGCCTAAGTTTTGGCAACAAAATAGAAATACTAGAAATAATGATACCGTAAATGATGCACAAAATGAAAAAATAGTATTTAATTTTATGACTACTACTGCAAAGACGAATCAAGATAGTGACCAAAACATCAAACAAAGTGGCAATCAAAACAACAATTCAAACAATGGAGAATTTAAACCAAAAACATATCAAAGATCATCCAACTGATGATGATTAACACCATTGGGACAAACACTTGAATAAAAAATGAGAGAACTTATTACAAATGGACTTATTAGCTCACACAAAGCAAGATTTTGGGATCCAAAAGTAAAACCACCTTGGTGGAATGATGCAGACTATTGTAACTTTCATGATAACAAGGGACACAAGACAAATGATTCCATGGAGTTAAAACATCTGGTCCAAGATCTGATTGATAATAAAAAGGTATACGTAGAAGTACATCAAACCAACAATGATCATACTGCATTTAAAGATCCTTTACCAAATTATGAAAAAGGGAGAGTCTTCTTCTACAAATAGTAAAGGTAAAAGTGTTAGCTATTTTTATGATGGCACAATCTTTTGTATTTCTGAAGCTAAGAGTGACATTGTAACTAGTAGTCAAATTGGTAATAAGGGAACCAAGGACATTATACCATTAGATCTGATCCCAAACACAGACACATCTGACAATCAGATAAATGTCTTAAAAATCAAGGAAAGACAAGACTACCAACCTGTTAATGTAATGACAAGGGGGAAATCCAAGGTAATATTAAAAGGAGTTGCATCTAAAAACACCACTCCCCCACCAAGTCAATACAACATTATTTATCAACTACAGAAAATACCAGCACATATATCAATATTAGAACTCCTTAAACTCTCACCATCCCAAGTTTTAGAACAAGCTCTTGTGGCCACCACAGTACCCAACAATCTGGATGTTTGTCAGTTTCAAGCTATGGTGGGACATTTGACCACACCTCATTTTCTATCATTCTCCAAATAAGATGATGTATCACTTAATCATCCACACAATATTGCACTTCACATTGAATTATTAATCCACAAACACTGTGTTAAACATGGCTTAATAGATGGTGGAGTTGGTTTAAATATTTTCACTTTGAAATTGGTCCATGCACTAGGTTATTCTGATAATGCTATTGATGCCCGAAGGAAAATGACGATAAAAGCCTATGATGAAAAAGAGAGATCCTCCAAGGGATTGATCATGTTGCCTATTCAAGTAAGACCAATGGTGAAGAATATAGCTTGCCAAGTACTAGAAAAAGAGCTGACATACAATATACTCTTGGGACACCCATGGATACATGAAATGCAAGAAATTCCTTCAACTTATCATCAGTGTTTAAAATCACCATTCAATGGACAAGAGGTGACTATATCAGCTGACTACAATAATCCCCAACATTGTAATACACCAAAAACATCTCAAGACACTTTTGTCCCTCATAATAATGAAGCAAACATTTCTGGTTCATCTAACAATGAAAAACAACCAACCATTGTATCTAAATGGGTTGAGAAAAAGGGTCAATCAAAAGAAACAAGTGTTGTTGATTCTACTTTGGCAGACAATAAGGGTCCTCTGAATTCTCTATCACAAAAATTTCAAGAAAATATTGAGTTAACCAACAAAGGCATGGGACAATATTCCATGGGGCAATCACTATGTCTTTCATAGTTGCTTCCATCCCCAAGGTCATATGGACAACCGACATCAATAACACAACCATCACAAACTACCATATTTCTAGATGAAATATTTGTAAAAGTTGGTACTCTAGAAGATGAATCAAAAGACAAGGCCATCCTCGGTTGGATATACAAAGATGAAGAAGCCTAAACATCAAAAAACATCAACATAAAGATGGATCAGTATGGGAAAGGAAAATCCATCCTAGAGAAAATAGGTTATGAGGGACATGGACCTATTGGAAAAAGAAAGGAAGGAATCATAGAACCCATTCAACCTCTCACACTTTAGTCAAAGGACAAAATAGGACTAGGTTATACAAGGGAATCAAAAGAAGAAATGACTCAGAAATTTGCTGAGAGAATCCTTCAAATGAGAGATAGTTTTGAAATAGATTCCAATGAGTATGAATGGGATCTTTACTCTGATGTATCATACACAGACATCCAAATTGATTTCATAAAGGAATATGCACCCACAAATGAGGAGGGACAAAGCTCGGGGACTAGACCACTTGTATTTGAATCGCAAAATATCGATGACTCAAGTGAGGATGGAAAAACATCGAGTGAGCTAGATGATTTGGAGGAGAGTAATATCATAGACCTTGACATCCCTAACGACAAACTTGACACCATAATTTTTGAACCCTTATTATCATTGACCAAATTCAATCTAATGACTTTTTTCCCTTAATACATCTTGAACTTATCGATTGGAAACCAATTGAACCTATTAATGTACCCATCTTTGTGAATGATGATGCTATCATTAAATTCCTTTGTTGTGACAAACCTAACACAAATTCTAATCATAAATCTCATAACGACATGGTTAGATAGGAGGGTGTCAAATCTTCCAATTGTAAAATTGAAAATAAGAATAATGGATCTAATGGTGAAAACCATTCTATGGCAGCATTATATCTCAAAAAAGTAAAAATAAAGAATGCATCAGACGGTGAAAACCTCATTGAGGCACTGAAAGATGGGAGATTTGACACCCTTCTAGAGCATTATCATGAGAGGTCATCATTATTGGTGGAGCCTACACAGTCTATTAACATTGGCACAACAGAAAAAGAAAATATTTTGCATTTGGCAACATCTATGACTGAACAAGAAAGACCTGAATTTATCAAGTTCTTGGAAGAAAGAAGCATTAACTTTGCATGGTCATACTCTGATATGCCAGGTTTAGAACCAAACATTTTAATGCATCATTTATCTCTACCTACTGGGATTAAACTTGTAAAACAAAAACTAAGAAAGATGCATCCACATATCACCTTGATGGTAAAGGTTGAGTTGAAGAAATTGTTAGATGTAGGATTCATCAGGTCTATCAATTATGTTGAATGGATATCAAATATTGTCCCTATATCAAATCCAGACAATAGTATCATAATATGTATAGATTTCAGAGATCTGAATAAGGCATGTCCCAAGGATGATTTCCCCTTACCTAACATCAATATCATTGTGGAATTAACAATAGGACATGCCATGTTATCAATAATGAATGGTTTCTTTGGCTACAACCCAATCAAGATAGCACCAAATGATCAAGAGAAAACTGCATTCACATGTCCATGGGGAACCTTTTGTTGGAATGTCATTCTCTTCGGGTTGAAGAATGCAGGGGAAACATATCAACATTCAATGACCACAATCTTCCATGATATGATGCATACCTTTATGGAGGATTATGTGGATGATATATTAGAAAATTCATGTTCTAGAGAAGGACATCTAAATATCCTGGGAAAAATCTTTACAAGGCTAGAGAAGTTTAATGTTCGACTAAATCCTAAGAAATTTGTTTTTGGGGTTACATCAAAAAAACTCCTAGGATACATAGTGTCAGACAAGGGTATTGAAGTGGATCCCACAAAGGTCGGAGAAATAATGGAAATGTAGCTGCCAAAGAATATCAGTCAGCTAAGGTCTTTATAAGGTAGACTACAATCAATTAGGAGATTTATCTCGCATTTAGCAGATAAAAGTCATCCATTTAATCACTTGTTGCATAAAAATATCTTGTTCAAATGGGATCAAGGGTGTGAAACAACCTTCAATCAAATAAAACAATATTTGATGTCGCCATCTATTCTCATGCCACCTACAGAAGGTAGACCTTTACTACTATACATTGCAATAATTTTTTTAATTTAGGAGCACTATTAGCATAGGAAGATTATGAAGGAAGGGAACACGCCATTTACTAAATCAGGAGGACTCTGAATGGCTATGAAATAAATTACACCTTCATCGAGAAGTCATGTTTGGCAGTGGTATTTTCTACCCAGTAGTTATGACATTACATGTTGACTCACATAGTCAGGCTTATAGCGAAGACTGACCTGCTAAAATATCTACTCAGCAAGGCTACTTGAATAGGTAGACTCACCAAGTGGGTCATGGTTTTAAGTGAATTTGATATCCTGTATGTGGAAAGGAGAGCCATCAAAGTTCAAGTGATTTTTGAACAATTAGTTGAAGCTCCATTAATTGATGATCATCCTATGACAATGGAGTTTCCTGATGCAAACATTCTTACTCTAATAACACAACAATGGAGGATTTATTTTGATGGGTCATATACACAAAGAGGATCTGGCATGAGAATATTATTTGTTACACCTCAAGGACACACCATCCCAAGATATTAAAGACTCATGTTTCCACATGCCAATAATGTAGTTTAGTATGAGGCACTAATCATAGGCATCAAGGTAGCTATTGAATGGAAGGTAACAGAGCTACAAGTATATGGAGATTCAGAATTAGTCATTTATCAAGTCAATGATGAATATTAGATGAAAGATGAGAAGTTAATGCCATATAAGTAGCTGATTGATGATATCAAAAAGTACTTTATGGATATGAAATTTGAGCAAATTCCAAGGGCAGAAAAAAAAGTGGCAAATCTTATGGCGACAATTGCTTCTCTTTTGCAGTTGCCAGAGAAACATGGTCATTATGAGGTTATTGTAGAACAAGTGTCAAATCTTGCTTATGATAATCTTAAATCTCAAACTATATGCCATTTAGATGTCGTTGAATCCTCACTCTATGGAAAGTCCTATGCTTACCTCAAAGACAACATCCTTCCTCCCGATCTTTCCAGAAACCAAAAATGCAACTTCATCCGTTAATCCGCCCGACATACCTTAATCGCTGACATACTTTACCATCTAGGTCTACATGGTACTCTTCTCTGGTTTTTAGAACATAATGAATCTGAGACAACCTTACGAGAGGTTCATGAAGGTATTTGTGGAACTCATTCAAGTGGGATAACTCTAGCAAAGAAAGTTCTACGCTTGGGGTATTACTAGCCAAAAATGGAGAAGGAGTCTTATCAGTTTGTTAAGAAATGTCAGAAGTGTCAGATCCATAGTAATCTAATCCATGCACTAGCTCAAGAATTACACCCATTCATATCAGCATGGCCCTTTCGTGAGTGGGGACTAGATATGGTAGGAAAGATAAAACTATCTTCATCCAATAGGCACAAATTCATAATCACAACAACATAATACTTTAGAAAATGGATAGAAGTGGTTCCTCTAAAAATAATCACTGGAAAGAAGATCTTGTCTTTCATACTAAACTACATAATATGTCGGTATGGTATACCTTAGTCCATTATCATTGATAATGGATGACCAATTGAAAACCAGGACGTCCAAGAGTTATGTGAAAAATTCCATATACAACATCATTTCTCAACACCGTACTATCCTCAGGGAAATTGCCAAGTAGAGGCCTCCAACAAGACAATTCTGAAAATACTCAAGAAAATGGTTAACAATGTTGGACGTGATTGGCATGTTCAGCTCAATCCTGCATTATGGGCCTACAAAACCAACATTAGAACACCGACAGGAGCTACACCATATGCCTTGTTATATGGATCAAAGGCCATACTACCCATTGAGGTGGAGATTCCATCACTCTGTGTGTCACTGAAGGGAATTATTTTAGATGAATATTATATAGTATCTAGGCTTCAAGAACTGGAACTATTGGATGAACCTCGTCAACAAGCTGTAAATCATCTGAAAACATATCAACAAAGAATGTCCAGGAGCTACAATCACAGGGTAAAGCCTAGAGTATTTCAGGTTGGTGACTTGGTCCTAAAAGAAAATCCTAGAAATCAATAGGATAGAGAAAAGAAAGGGAAGTTTGAACCTAATTGGCTAGGTCCTTTTGTCATCATATCGGTCTATGGATTAGGAGCTTATCATCTGTCAACACCTTAAGGGTATTTTTTCGATGAACCTAGCAACAACATCCATCTCATAAAATTCTACACTTGAATCACCTAGTGCATAGTTCAAAGTCCTAAAAATGGTTGCATGGATGAAAACTTGGAAAACAGGCATCTCAATAATAAATAAAATATGAAAAAAAAAAATGAGAAAAGAAAACAAATCAAATATGAAAAAGTGCAACAAAAACATGTAGTGAAAACCTAGAAATAGATGCTATTTGTGTTTTAACCAAATTTTCCATCTATTGGACATGTGTCATGGTCATTACTTTCACTATCACTTTACATCCATTATCATAACATTACAGGTGGTCATGTATCACACTAGCTTGGAAGCAACATCTGGACCTCACTAGGGGCAATTAGACATCCAGCTTCACAAAATGGGAAAACAGTGATTGAAACACAACCCAGAATGGAACATCAATCACCATCGAAAATACATTAGACATCCATATCATAACATAAAATCCAAAAAAAAAAAAACAAGTCAAAAAGTCAGTCTCAAAAAGTAAAAAAATATAAGTCTCTATCATTCAAACTACATGGTCTCTACATGTATAATGTAGGCAAGGATAATCTTTGATCAAATTTTGAGGCCCCTAGGATAGGTCTTTAGGTTAGGTTTGATCCAAAATCTCAGAAAATCACAAAAACATCATAAAATCAAAATGGATGATCTAATCTCACTAATGATTCAAGAAACACTTTAAGTAAAGGTTGGATATTTAGTACTTTGATTATTTGTTATCATTTCTTTGGAACAATGCGATGATGTACGAAAATAGAGAAGCAAGGAAGGAGAATGATATTTTCATTTGTCTGTTGTTTGTGAATAAATTATTTATTATGTGAATTGTCGTGAGACGTTCTCTACAAATTTATCACCGATGACATTCAAAATTCACATACTAAAATAATTAATCCTTGTCTGTTTACACAAGAAATGGTCAGGTTAGCTCGATTTAATTATACCTAGATGCTTGTGTTTGCTTTCAATATCAAAAATTATGAAAGTAGTACTCAGATTGTCATTGGTCTAAAATATACCATTGATGCTTGTACTCACCTTCAACATTTTTAAAGCTCTATGATGATACGAAGCACAAAAGTACTATTAGAATGCCAATATTTTGCATATAAGTGTGCATGATAAAATTAGATTGCATTCATAATAGTTTTTACGTCTACAGAGTGTTTTGTTACAAAATATTGTAAAGGATTAAAATTGATGATTATCTTTTCTCATAATAGATTGACTATACTTGACGTTAACAAAACATCATCATAACCATGTAGTTGCATCATCATTTTATAAATCATTTCTATTTATCATTTCATCATTCATACATTTGAATCAAATAATTTTGCATTCATCATATCATATTTTCCATATCACATAGAAGTTCTAAAATATTTTTCTTAAAAAAAAAATCATATCATTGCATTTTCATTCATCCATCAATCGTTTCTCATATAACATATTATTCATCATTTTATTTATCATGACATTTTCATTTTATTATATCATATCATTTCATTTCCATTCACATTCATTCATTATTTTATTATCATACATCATTATCATCCATTTATAACGTCGTCTATTTACATTTACACCAAAAAAAAAATGCACACATCCCATTTACATCGTATATCATAGATTATTTAAACCATTACATATACATCCATGTATATACACAATCATCATATAAAATACAAATCATCATACATTCATACATCATGCATCCATACACCATACATCATACATCATACATCCATACATCATCATTAAATAGAACATCATAAACCATAGTATTTCATCCTGATCATAAATACATCTATAACATATCATATAAATCATAAAATTACATATAGAAGATGGAAAATAAATGCATCCATCATAGAATCATAATAGAAAATATCATAGATCGGTAAAATTTTGCTGCATATCATATAGATCATATAAATCATCAATGTCAAGTATACAATGAGGTCTGAAATAAAAGAGATACAACATCAAAACTGGCTGAACTGGAGTATACATCATGTCTCAAATCTATCACATATCACATCAGATGGCTAGGATCTGCTACTGCCAGACGGTGTAGGCATCTCGGGATTAGTACCTCCACCACCAGACGGACCAGGACCACCTGGATCTCTACGTGGCAGTTTAGTCACACCCTCACTAATAGTCTGGGAATGGGTCCTACCTAATTGCAATGTGGCATAACTGACTCTCCACTCCGAAGGGATGACATCATGGTATATACCTCTATAAAAATATGCCTCCCGACCAACACGAAGAACCTCCCTCATATAGTAACTGTACACATCTAAAAATGGTCATGCTTAACCAAACCTGTTAATTAATTAAATATGAATTATTTAATTAATATTCTTAAGTCATCTACATATAAATAAATATAATTATTTATTTATATTGTTCATTTTTAAAATTCTTCTAGTTTAATTAAATAAATAAGTTTATTTAATTAATGTTATCTTCCTCTTAATTAATTAAATAGATTTCACAATTTATTTATATTAATTATCACAAGTTTAAATTCTAAATTTAAATGATATTCTTCATTTCACATTTAATTAAATATTTTCAATATTTAATTAAAACACTTTCTAAATTCTTCACTCTTCTCAATAATTAAATATTTTAATATTTAATTTAAAAAACTTTTCATTTCCTACATAGTTAAGTATTATCTATTTTAATTATGGAGACACCTTCCATTTGTCTCTTAATCTTCCATCCATCTCTTAAAATTTCATCTTTTTTTCAAATTCTCAATCTCTCACCGTTCATTTTAATAGGTTTAAACTCAATCGTTGATCTTGGCCAATTGGATTCTTGCCTTCAAAAATCTATAAATACATCCCTCTTGTGAGTTGAAAAGGACCTCAAATTCTAGATTTTCATACGTAGTTATTATAGTCGCATTTCAGTTTTATCAAGCATTTTAGCATCATAGCATTTTAATTCCATAGCTTAAATAATATAGTCATAAATATGCATTTTTAATCAATTTCATTCTCCTAAGTTGTCATTTCAACAAGCTGTTGCTTACACAACTGAGAGCCAGCATCTCTTATCAAATCCTTGGAGATAGAGGACGATGGGACGAATTTGAAGAAGTTGCTGCCATGTGAGTTTGCATTTATGCTTTTTAAATTAGTTTTATTTCAATCTAATGTCTCCTCAGTGTGTTATTGTATTATTTGATTAATCTACGCATTTTCTAACCACACATTTTTGGCGCCCACCATGAGGCATCCCCTCGTTTTAATCTTTTTATTGCAGAAATTTCTAACAAGTGACGAACTGGAGTTGCGCTTTAGCGCATATGAGTTTTGGTTTAGCGCATCCCTAGACTATTTCAGCGCATCCACTGACTGTTTTAGCACATCCACGAATTGTTTTGGTGCATCCAGGGACTGTTTTGGCGCATCCATGGACTGGTTTAGTGCATACAATGTATGCTTCTTCTTTTTTATAGTCAATCTTAAAATGGCCATATCTTGGCCATATTTAGGTCTTTTTCAGAGCTTTTTCTTTTGAAATGGGGTAGAATTTCATAAGATATATAATGGTAAGTTGAAAAAGTTAAAATTTTCAAATTCTCACTTAATATCAAACCACAATGAAACTTGGTCTAAATTTTAGGGTTGTTATGCTTAATCGTTTATCTAACCCTCATATCTTCTTGTTTCTTGATTCCATCTAACATTTAGAGCTTGTATTGTGGATTTTAAAGGACCATGGAAAATGAAAATGAAAGAAAAAACACTATCACATCATTGTAACAAGTGTTTTTAAACACTTTGGGAGCAATTATAATCTCATTCTTAAATTGTTGTCTGGATCTGACGTGACCACGACCAGTGGTTTTATTGATGTATGGGGAATAAAATGAAGCAATCCTATGATAGAAATTTAAAATCTGGAATTTATCAATCCTAAGATAGTCACCACACACTATTTTTGGAATTAAAATGAACTCCATGCCTATTGTGAAGCAACATCTTCACTTAGTTTAGATCATTATCATTTGGTGCTATAAAAAGAAAAAATTTTGCTTTGTCTATGGCAATAGGTCTATGCTCTCCCCTTAACTGGGTGACCAAAACACTAGACTATCTTTTCATTTTCATGCAATGTTTATGCTTTCTTACATCCTTTAGAGGGCCTACTCTTGTGGGAAAAAGTACTCACCCAAGAGGAACGACCTAAGTGGGAACAACCAAAGCTAGGTTTCCAACCCACTATAATCAAAAGCGAATTCAGGGAAAGTCTACAATTCGACGACAGTGTGCAGGATAACCATCCCCAAAATCTTTGTTCTAAAGATTGGGAGGTCTCTTAAGGGAGTTTATGTATTTTCGTGCCGAATGGAAACCTTGACTATGAACCATAGTGTAGAAAGCCAGCCGTGTCAATATCCAAACATCATCTTAATCATGGTGCAAGGGGAGGGAAGAATTTTCCCCCAAGACACTCACCATATAATCATCACGGATCATTTGCTTAGGGGATTCGGTATCCACTTCTGTCACCTTGAGTACACACCTGGAAAAGACAAAAACAAAGGCGCCCTCTAGGGGGTGACATGGTTGTGTGAGTCGACATGATTTCAAGCTTTGGGCTATGATTTCTATGATGACCTATTTGACAACTAAGAGTGAGTTTGCTTGGAATGTTTATTTTGTTCAAAACCTATGAAAATCTCAAGAACATACACTCAATGTTTTAGATTCTATGTCTTTAAAAAAAATTGTCTTCCTATTGCATGTTGTGTTTTCAAAACATTAATTCAGATAAGATCATCCAGAAAAAACAAGAATTTGGCAAATCAAACCATGAAATTTATGTTAAGGGATTGGAAATAGAGAAAAACTTGGAAACATTAAGCTTTTGCAAAATCCTTATTTTCACAAACTATGATCAAAACATCACAAAGTGCAACATCACCTTTATTTTTGATTTCTAGTTTAATTCCCACAATAGGATCATCATCCTTCCAATCGGGGAATCACAAGCTAAAAATTAGAAATTTCTTTAGTCATAGAATTCTCATTCTATCATGACTAAGATATCCCAAAAATTGCACTATCTCATTTTGTGATCAAAGTTAGTTGAAATTTGGTGTAAGCATATGCCTATTTCCAAAAAGTCCTAAAAACAAAGAAGGTGAAAGAAGAGATCCACTTTAAAACATGGGTGATAGGGAAGAAAATCTTGTTCATAGGCTTTATGGAAATAGTTCAAATCAAGAGATAACAGAAGAAATGCTTCAAGAAGCTGAACAAGATCCACAGTTTCTCTTAACTATGGAAAAGATCTTAGAGAAAAATAAAGGACACTTTCTTTTATTGGCAAACCAAGGTGCCAAATTTCCCTCTGACTACAATATGGAGAAAATTAAAAAGAATCCTAAAAAGAAGGAAACTCCCTTAAATGATCTTAATACTCTTACCCAACAAGTAAGAGCACTCCAAAGGAAAATCAAGGAAATAAAAGGGGGCACAAATAAAAATTCCTTTGACAGAAATAAGAACGTGACCTTTTCTCCTCCAAAAACAACATCAACCAAATTCAATGTTTCTGAATTTTTGCAAAGGTTAAAGGGGAAGCCCAAATCTAATCCATCAAATAACATTGACCAATCCTGTTATGCCATGCATTTATCTTCATCCCCCATAATTCAAAATGAACCTCATGGTTCTTCCACCCAATTCAATGATCCTATTCAATCATTTTCTTCTATCATATCCTCTACATCCAATGATTCATTTCAATCTACACATCTCGATCAAAAAAATCTCTCCACTCCATCCCATGATACCAAAATTCTACAAACCCTTCCAATATTTGATCAAGATCCCATATCTCAAGAATCATATGATGATCTCCTCCTTTCATTATTCACCCATGATAATCCTCTTACATCTCAAGAACAAAATATTCTTCCAAGTCCTCCCTCCACCCCATCTTATGAATCCATACCCTCTCATGACTCAATCACATCCTAGGAGCATGACAATTCTTTCATCCTATCCAAATCTTCCCTTCCATCTAAAGATCAGGCTACTCCATCTCCTTCATCTAATGATTCTTTTCCAAGTCAAGATCAAAGTATCCCATCATCCTCATGTCAAGGGCTCATCACACCTCTTCAAGAAATGCTAACATCGTTTGATCATATGGTTGAAAACATTGACAATTTCTCCACCATAACTATTGAAGACAATGATCAAAATCAATCCGTCAATGAGCACTATGAAGATATGTCTACCCCATCTAGTGATCAAAACAACATTCATCAAGAGCCACTTTCTAGTTATGATCAAGACTCCTCCTACAAAGATCTATTTCAAGGAGTGTTGACGATATTTGATCCTATTGACATAATCCATGATCCATTAACCAATGATCGTATTGAAAATGTCTCTACATTGCCTAATAAGTTAGAGAAAATATCTCAAGAACGTATTTCAAAGCATGATCAACAACTATCACCAAGGTCTAGCAATGGTCCCCCCCAAGGCATATTGACATCCTTCGATCTCATGGTTGTGAACAGTGAAAGAATCCTCAACTCACCATTTGATCCAAGTCCATTCAAAGATCAAGAGGATATTGAGCCACTTCCCATGCCTTATGACGATGTCCAAAAACCCTTTGAAAGAAATCCATCCTTTGAAATCGACCCATGTCAAGAACTTGATCCAAAACATGTCGAAAGTAATTCCAGAATTAATCAAGATCAAGGATTTGTATCTTCGAGATACTACAATAATCTAATGGGCACTCTCCTACCTATACAAGATATCACAAATGATGATCATATCCATATAGTAGATACTCCTCCATCTACCCATAATATGCTTTCTTTGGATGGACACATAGATGATCATCATTCAAAACAAGAGTCTCATACTCTTACCAAGGAACAAGAGTCTCTTACTCTTAACATTTATACACATGGTCAAAATATAGAGAAATCCAGAGACATGTCAGAAATGGGTCATGAAGAAGGCTTCTACAAAAGTTGTGAATCAGAAACATCATGTGAAAGCATATCAAGAATGAATCATGAGGAACACTTTTACAAGGACAGTGAAGCATCAACACCTCTTGACGGAGAATTACAATCCGATATTTCACGAGATCAAGATAAACATACCAATCAGGCATTCATCCCACTTATGGAAGATCCTATCACTTATAAACTTGGATCACTCACCTTTGTAAGGGAAAATTATCTTATCAATAAGGAAGTTGTCACTTTTGAAGATCCACCATAGAACAGAGAAGGATTAGCACCTTGTTTCCAAGTTAAATCATATCCTATTGCAAATAGTTTTTTTCAGCAGACGAATTATCAAAACAGAGGATTAGGCCTACATGAACAAGGTATCCTAAAACTAGTGCAGATTATTGGAAATCCTAAGCATCAAGGCCTTGGTTATTCTACAATCAAGGGATCTCAACATATCAATAATACTTTCATAAAATTGGGGGCAACTTCGTCTCAAGCAAATGTCAACATAGAGGGCATGAAGAATCTTTATGATGAAACCAATGCCAACACTACAACCATCCACGTCATAAATCTTCATCCACCCATCACCCCATCCACAAATTGGGAACAACGTCAAAAGAAAGACTTGAATCAAACCATGAAGAACATTATCAAAGCAAAAGAAGCTAAGAATCATATCAGGAAAATCAAATACACTTGGATACCAAAAAATACAAAGAAAGATTACCCCTATCAAACTCCATCAAGCAAAGAAACTATGGGGAAAAATAAAAAAAGGGGCAAGTCAAAGGTTCGAAACTTTCAACTAATCCACTTTTTATTCCTAAACGCACTTCGTCCATGCCTCCACACATGATATCCAATTCTTTCATTGACCATGTGTTGGAAACAACCATTCATCATAAGGATTCAAAAGGCACTCTATCATGATGTGCACACAAAGATGAAGTTAACTCCAGTATCAACAAAGTAGATCAGGGATCTCAGAATTTACATTCAAGTGCACACATCTTGGAAAAGAAGCTTCTTCAAGCAGGATATCAATGGCACATTATGACAGAATCATCAACATCAACACCACCAGGTGGTTCAGCATCAACTTAAAATCTCTCAGAAAGTACAAAAAAAAAAAAATTTAAAAAAAGGATTGGAAACAGTAAAGAGAAAAATCGTCCTCTAGCGAAAACCATTTTGATGGTGCTTTGGATAGGTACCATGATGAAAACCTAGAAAACATGCATCATGTGTAGAATCAAACATCTACGTGCGCCAATTCAGGAGAAAGCATCTTATCGCATCCATAATAAAGCCAACATTCTAGCCATATCATCTGTTCATCTATGAACCGTTTATCTAGCCCATTACCATCTATTTACATTATCTTGATCTCGAAAAAGTTTGGTAAACACTTTACACTTGTTTATGGTAAACATCTTGACATGGGTCATTTTCATTGATCCTATCCAATCCAAACACTATCTGAGCCTTGAAGCATTATCCGAATGAGCATTCCTCTGTTCGAACACCTTATCTTGTCACAAGATAATCCTTGGCATCCTTTGCATGCTTACAATATCTATCCATACACCTTTTCAAGAATCCACCCATGGTCATTCAAACATATCTAGACACTGGGGGCAGATGTTTACATCTTGCTTCAGGAATGAATCTTGATATATATCCTCCAACTTATGTGGTGATCTGAACATTGGAAGACATAAAATCAAATTGGTCAAACATTGGTGAGCCAAAAGATCCAAATCACTAGCCAATGGCATATTTTGATAGGAAGATGCTCCTTATCAAGCTTTATCTTTTGTCAAACATCAATTTGAAAAATTCATATCAATCACATCTAACTTGCGTGTCAGTTTCACATCAAATCATCAAAATAATTTTGTTCCAAATCAAGCTTCATCAATCTTGATCAATCGAATCCAATCAATTATCACCTTGTTTGACTTAACACACTTAGTCAAACTACCATCTTGTGAATGAGTTTACTCTAGGATAACAAAAATTCCTTGGGTTTACAAGTTCATTATCATCTTTGTTTGGCTCAACACACTTAGTCAAACTATCAATCCATCAATCTGATCAATCAACCTTAGCTTGGTTTTCAACAAAATCTCAAAACAGAGCACTGATATCGTCATGCGGTTCACCTCTGGGAGCTTTTTTAGCAGGTAGTCGGAAACATATGTCTAGAATCAGAATATTAGAGCAATAAACTTTGTTCAATTAGACTGAGCCTACATGACTATTTTTGTCAGATGTTTAAAACAAATTGGATGATCTTAGTCTGAATAAAATGAATGATAAACTTAAAGCAATAAGCTACAATTGTTGTTTTGATATTTGATGACATCATATCTTTGGAGTGATTCAATGATGTACTGAACTAGAATCAGAAGGAAGAAGTATTATTTTTCTTTGCTTGTTGTCTGTAAGCTAATCATTAGTATTGTGCAAATTTGTCGTGGGACATGCTCTACAATGTATCATTGATGACATTTCAGAATTTGCATGGGAAAATGGTTAACTTTTGTCTGTTTATGCAAGCAATACTCAGGTCATCTTGGTTCAATTATACCTCAATGCTTGTATTAACTTGCTATATCAAACATCATGGAAGTAGTACTCAAGTCATCATTGGTGCTAGCATACCCTTTGATGCTTGTACTAACTTCCAACATATCAAAAGGCTCAATGATGAAATGTAAAGCATAAAGCAGCTCACAAAATGACAACTTTGCATTTTATTTTGCATATTAGATAGATTGCATCCATATTAGTTTGTGCATGATCATATCCATCACATCTGATTTGCATAATCTGAATCAATCTATCCTATCATTCTTATCAATTATCATCAATCAATCATCACAAATTCACTATCACATGCTAAATCAATCAAAAAGCATCATCAATTGGGGAAAAATAAAAGTTCTTCATCTTCATATCAATCTTTCAATAGGGGTTTTCATCAAATCATCTTTATCGGTCGATGAATCAGATAAAAAATCAGTAATTTTTTTTTTCAAAAATCATCTTTATCTAATTCATCTCTCAAGGGGGCATATAGCATTGGTAATTTCTAAAATTTTGGGGCAAATTCTTTGAAGTAATGCGTAAAACACATCACTTCAAAGAGGGGCAAAATGTACACATCTAAAAATGGTCACGGTTAACCAAACCTGTTAATTAATTAAATATGAATTATTTAATTAATATTCTTAAGTCATCTAAATATAAATAAATATAATTATTTATTTATATTGTTCATTTTTAAAATTCTTCTAGTTTAATTAAATAAATGATTTTATTTAATTAATGCTATCTTCCTCTTAATTAATTAAATAGATTTCACAATTTATTTATATTAATTATCACAAGTTTAAATTCTAAATTTAAATGATATTCTTCATTTCACATTTAATTAAATATTTTCAATATTTAATTAAAACACTTTCTAAATTCTTCACTCTTCTCAATAATTAAATATTTTAATATTTAACTAAAAAAACTTTTCATTTCCTACACAGTTAAATATTATCTATTTTAATTATGGAGACACCTTCCATTTGTCTCTTAATCTTCCATCCATCTCTTAAAATTCCATCTTCTTTTCAAATTCTCGATCTCTCACCATTCATTTTAATAGGTTTAAACTCAACAGTTGATCCTGGCCAATTGGATTCTTGCCTTCAAAAATATATAAATACAACCCTCTTGTGAGTTGAAAAGGACCTCGAATTCTAGATTTTCATACGTAGTTATTATAGTCGCATTTCAATTTTTTCAAGCATTTTAGCATCATAGCATTTTAATTCCATAGCTTAAATCATATAGTCATAAATATGCATTTTCAATGAATCTCGTTCTCCTAAGTTTTCATTTCAACAAGCTGCTGCTTACACAACTGAGAGCCAATATCTTTTATCAAATCCTTGGAGATAGAGGACGACGAGACAAATTTGAAGAAGCTGCTGCCATGAGAGTTTGCATTTATGCTTTTTAAATTAGTTTTCTTTCAATCTAATGTCTCCTTGGTGTGTTAGTGTATTGTTTGTTTAATCTACACATTTTCTAACCACACAGTAACCAACATTAGTACCATTGGCTACCCGTTGTAATCTCTCTGCAATAGCCTATGCCTGCTCTACAATCTGCGTAGCACTATCCCTCTCGCTAGTCAAGGCTGTGATATGTGCCTACGCAGCTACTAGTTGTGCCTATATTTGTAACTGTGCCTTCTCTACAATCTGTCTAGCTACATCCCTCTCAACAATCAAGGCAGTAATATGTGCCTGGGTAGTGGCCATCTATGCCTACGTATGAGTTTGTGTCTAAGCTAACAACCCCTATGTCTGAGCTAGCTAACCCTCTAATGTTTGTATCTGAACTTGTAAGCTAGCGATCTGTGTCTGATCTATAGAGGATGTAAGCATTGCTCACCTCTTACGAGGCATAATAGTAGATGGACCTATACTACCTTCCACAACTCCTCTGCCACCATCCCCTCCATCATCTCCATCATCACTATTGTCCTCATCACTACCCTCCTCTCCATTGCTCTCATCACCACTGTCCTCCTCCTCACCAACATCCTCGACCTCGACATCAACATCTTGATCCCCCTCTACATCCTCCTCTTTCCTCCATCACTAACCAGGTGCAATAGCAACCTCCTCCTCCATAGGTACTAGATCATCTAGTGTAGTGATCCATGGGCATGGATGCAATGCAAGGTACTGCACATACTCTACAGTCACTGGTGCCTCTGCAATATCATGATGCATGTCCGAGGCTGAATGTAGAATGGTATGGTATCCCTCTACTATGGTATCATATGATAGACATGGTCCCCAATCTGCTATGCCACTCTGTCAGCGAGCATAATACGCAAGTCCCTAGGGAATGCACTGAACAATCCCATACTATCTATAAACTCTCCACAGTAGAAATCTCTCTAATATGAAGTGGGTCCTACCAATCAAGTATATAGAATCACACATATAGCCCAGTTCTACATCATCCTCATCCCAATGCTCACAATCCAAAGATGGACGCCATGTCACAACCTCTAGGTCATCCAATACACACCTCCAATGCTCCAACTTACCTCTCCTAGATTGGGTAAGTCGGCCTCTATATCTGAAAACATATGGCCTAGTGGTAGGTCTCTCTCATACTGGCAATGGTTGTGTGACAACAATATACTCACACACTCAAATTGAAGCAAATTGGCTCTCGATGATAAGCTACACCCTCTCAGATATACAACTCTATGTAAATCATGATACAGATGTTCCAACATGCACATCCCCCAAGCATATTTGGTCTCGTGCACGACCATGCTCTCTAGTATGTGGCCCCATCCAACATATAGTCCCTTTGACCTACGATCAGGACAAAGGAACCCTCCAATGAATCCTGTACGAACTGAAGGTAGGGTGGCATATGCATCCACCATCTCCTGCCATGGGATCCACATCCTAGCAATATGAGGATCATGAAAAACTCTAGGAAGAGCATTTGTCCCACCCACCTCCTACAAATCATATACTATGATCTCCCCAACAAACAATATCCGTAAAATCTACTGGACATCCTCTGGGGTGACTGTCATCTCGCTAGTAGATAAGTGGAACGTTTTATAGTCACTGTTCCACCGCTCTGCTAATGTTGTGAGGAGACCTCAATTAATCCTAATTTGGGGCATGTCAAGAAGTGAAGCTAGTCCACATCAAAAAATGATTTGTGTCTCATCTGGCGTAAGTTGTGGTATCAAATCGAACATCCATGGAAAATTCTCTCATATCTAGGGGTTACCCAAATGCTCCTATCATCATGAAAAATTCAAAATCAGTACACTTGGTCAAAATATCACATGTCAATTATCCTATCAAATCTAATCAGATCTTGGTGTGAATTTTGATAAAAAATCGTAAGCAAGCATCATTATCAATCTTTAGTTATACCTCGCCTATCATAAGGTTCATCACATTTTAAATTGTTCCTCGCCTATCATGAGGATAATTCTTGTTTATCAATCATCAGACCTCACTCATCATGAGCTTGAAAATAATCAAGGTTGTTCAGATCATCAAATCATATCAAACCAAATGGTTGACATGATCATAATCGACAAAATCAAGGAAAAATTTGACAAATTTTATCAAATTTGACTTGGATGCACTAAAACAGGCATTCAAGGTGCTAAAATATCAGAAGCGCCATTTCATCAGTCAGAAGCACTAGAACAGACTATCAAAGCGCCACATCATTCAAAGTGCTATTTCAGGTGGTTAAAGCATCAGAACAATAGCTCAAAGCCCTAAATCCCTCGAAAGCGCTACAATTACTTGTCAAAGCGCTAATGTTTTTAAAGTGCTAATCTATCCTGTTGAAGTGCTACAATTACTTGTCAAATCGCTAATGTTTTGAAAGCACTAATCTATCTTGTTCAAGCGCTAAATTACCTAATCAAAGTGCCAATTCTTTGAAGCACTAAAATAGACCCTAGGAGCGCTACACTAGAGTGTTGAAGTGCTACAACGCATTGGTTGAAGTGCTAAACTATAGAAAAATTCAAAATGCAAAAAATTGCACAAAAAATGAGAATGCATGAAACACGAGGAGGTGTATGGGTACATACCAGAGGTCCATAAATGACAAGGTGCTAGTGGCATCACGTACGCTCGAACCAGTGGGTGTGGTAGGGAATCAATATTTTGCTCCAATTACTCTCTCTCACAAGATTTCAAAGCTCACATGTACAAATGCATTTGAAAATGACCTTTTTGATCTTTTATAGGTTATTTTAGAGGGATTTTTGATGGGATTTATTTATTTTTCTCAAGGGAAATTAATTCCAATTCATCTAGGGCCAAACTTTCTACATTTTCAATCAGGAGATAAACTATTTCACCAACAAATCTTCATCAAATCATTGAAAAATCATTAAAAAAAAATTTAAAATTTGAAAAATTGTAAAAATCCAAAAAATAAAAAATTCATCAATTTATCTCCCAAGGGAGCATATATTCATCATCACAGCAAAATTAGCGTCTGAGGCATACTGAATTTTTTTTCATGGATACTAGCAACAACAACAAAAAAAATTGTTTGAAGCAATGCGTAAACACACCACTTCAAAGTGTAGACACATAAAAATGACCTAGGCCTGCAAGCTCTATTTTTAATCTTTTTCTTCCTAGCATAATTAAGACATTCTAATTATGTCCTTGATTCACTTTCAACTATTAATTAAATAATTCATAATTATTGATTTAATTCATGTCCTCTTTATTCTTCTTGAGTATTAAATAAATAAATTATTTATTTATTTAATGTGTCACTAATTGTCTAATATCTTCCTATAATTAAATAAATTTCTTAATTTATTTAATTTTTTTTGTCCATTATGTCTTCCTCATTATTATAAATAAATAAATTTTATTTATTTTTTTAATGTCACTAATTCTTAAAAGGTCCTCTTATAATTAAATAAAATGTATACACCTAAAAATGGTCTGGATAATCTAATTAATTAAATATGACTTATTTGATTAATTAATCTTAATTTCATATACTATTAAATAAATAGAAATTTTTATTTATATAGTTCACATTTAATTCTTCTAAATTCTTCTATTATTCCATCTTAAATTAAATAAACAAATTTAATACTTTGTTTGATTTAATTATCAAATTCTTCTATTTTAAATCACATCATTCTATCTTAATTAAATAAACAAGTTCACATACTTTGTTTTATTTAATTATTCATTTCTTCCATATTTAATTTAATTAATAGGTTTCTATAGTTTGTTTTATTAAATATAATATCTTATTTCTTCCTAAATTTGAATAAATCCAAAATATTCAAAACCTGTAGCTCATCATATCTCACCCATAAAATTAGATATTTTATGTCTAAATTAATTCAAATGGCATTCACAGGAAAGCTTTGGAGACAAACTTGCAGGAAATCCTCTTCAATCTCCTTCCTTTGATTCTTCCTATCATCTTGCCTGATGTTTTCATGGGGAAAAACCATTCCCATGATCAGCTCAAGTTTTTCAATCTCTTACCATTCAATTCTCGAAATTGAATCCAAGTCCTTGTTTTGCTGCCCCTGTGCAAATGTGCTACCATGAATCTATAAATACAACCTTTCTCCACAAGAAATGGATCCCATCTTTGTGCAATCTTACTCGGCAGGAAAAGCAATCAATCATCATAGCAATAGAATCATAGCAATAGCATCTTAGCATCATATCATCAGTAGAATTCATATCATAGTTGCCTCTTAGTTTTACTATAGCTTTCATTTATCAGTTTTTCATGTCAAAATAGATTACAGTAATTTCATATCATCTAGAAATCATTATAAAAAATTTAATCATTATATTTAGCATCCTTCCATTCTCTAGATTGGAATTTTAATAATCACAAGTGCTTACCAAATCTAAGAGCCCTCTGTGATTTAATAAATCTTCGGAGATAGGAAACAATGAGACACTTTCAAGTTTTTGTGCTTTAAATTAGTTAATTATTGATTGAATCTTGATATAATGTTTGATTAAGAAGTGTTTCTAGTTTGTTTATTTGTTTACTTATTCATACTTACACCTTGTTGTCAACACACCAAGATATGAAAAGATCTAGGTGGCCCAAACTTGGTGACTTCATAAATCACAACTATAAATCCAAAAAAATAAAAAGCCAAATCTTTTGCCAAAAGGTTAAGACTGATAAAGGTTGTCAGACCAAGGAAGGATGAATCCTATCAAGAAAATATGGGGTGGATTATGATGGGAGGAAATATAAGTGGCAAGATTATTTTAGGGATTATGATGGTTTAATGCTAAGGTTGATGTGGGAATGCATGTTGTTTTCTTTTGTATTGTTTCTCTCGGGATAATGTGCATGATTTGTTTGGGATGGTGAAGTGTTTAGTATGGGTGGTATTTTATTATAGAATGGTATTTTATTATGTTATGGATGGATGAACAACTAGGCTTATTGAAGAGTGCTTCCCACTACACATGACAAGGTGGGGTGATTGCTTCCCACTACACATGACAAGGTGGGGTGATGGAGTGAACTAGTGGAGGAATGGGATGGAAGCATTAGTGGCCAATTCATGTCTTATATAAACACCATCAAATAAAATTCATGGGTATGGCGGGTTATGTGTATGGTAGGCCTAGGAGTGAAAATCACTTCCTTCCAAGTATAAATTCATGTTTTGTGTTGATTGTGTGGTGTTAGGGCGCTCAATTTTTAGCCAAAAGTAATCCAATAGCAAAATAATTAGGTGAGATTTAGTAGGCACAGGTGGCATGCGATGGTGATATTTATACAATCTATCTTATTTGTTATGGGTGGGTGGACCAAGTGACACAGTGGAGAGTAAAATGGGCGTATGATGGGTTGAGGATCATGGTAGAAAAATATTTTCCATTATTAAATTGGGAGTGAATGGATAGGTGTATTCCAAGCTATAGTTGATAGGGTGAGTGGAGGACTTATTATGGATGGATTTATTGTGGGTGGACGAATTTATTGCGGGTGGGGAAAAAGTGACCTAAAAGATGGCGGATATGTCTCTACACATGGCACCTATTTGCCAATTTTTCACCTTGGTAATTTCCCAAGGTGACACAAAGTGGTTTTCACCATTGCATAGATTATTTGTTTACTATTTTTTTTTCTTTTTTTTGTATTTTTCTAATTTTTTTATTTTATTTATAATTTTTTGTTTTTGGTTCTTCTCATTCGAAGAATTTTTTGAGATGAATTATATTTATGGGTTCTTCGAGGGGTTCTCCTTCCATTGTAGCTAGTTGATATGCCCCTGATCCATATTTTGATGTAACAATTATGTAAGGGCCTAGCCAATTGGGTTCAAACTTTCCCTTCTTTTCTCGTTCTTGAAGGTTTCACTAATTTTCCTTAAGGACCAAATCTCCAATAGAAAATTCTCTAGGATTGATCTTCTTGTTGTATGATCTATGAAGCTTTTTCTAAGATGCTTAAGATGGTTGAGGGTATTTAAAAGTTTTTCATCTAGAAGCTTCAACTATTGTAGACATGCTACGTGGTATTCTTCATCATCAATGAGGTGTTGTAAAGAGATTCTCAATGATGGGAGCTCGGCCTCTATTGACAAAATAGATTCAACACCATATACCAAGGAATACAGAGTGACTCTAGTAGGTGTTCAAATGCTAGTAATGTATGCCCATAGGATAGGATTAATTTGTAGGTGCCAATCAAAACCAACTTCATTAACCATTTTCTTTAGGATTCTTAAGATGGTTTTGGTTGTGGCCTCGACTTGGCTATTTCCTTATGCGTAATATGGAGTGGAAAAGTGATGTTGGATGTGGAATTATTGACATAGATTACATACTTCTTGGTTTTTGAAGGACGTCAGTTTCTATAATAATGGAAGAAAGAATGCCAAAGCGACAAATGATGTAATGGAGGATGAATTTGGAAATTTGTTTCCCCGTAACATAGGTCATAAGTATGTCTTTGACACACTTAGTGAAATATTCAATGGTAGTGATTATGAAGTTATGACCATTTGAGGATGTAGGATGTATCTTGCCAGTGAGGTCTAACCCTGATTGTGAGAAAGGCCATGTAGTAACAATAGGTTGCAATTCTTGTGATGGTGCATGAATCAATTCACCATGTTGTTTACAAGGTTTACACACTTTTACCAAATTGATAGCATATTATTCCATTGTAGGCCAATAATATCCAGTGCATAGCAACTTCTTCGCTAACACTGGTCCATTGGTATGGGACCCAAAAATACCTTGATGTACCTCATTTAGGGCAGTTTGAGATTCTTCTAAGTCTAAACATCTTAGGAGGGTGCCATCAATGGAGCGACAGTAAATAATGTCAAAGAAAGGTGAAGTGGGATATTTTTCGAATGAAGGATTGGTATTGTGAGGTTGAGAGGTTGGGTGGGATGGTTTTATTGTGTAGGTACTCATATGTGTCATGATACCATGGTGAATCAGGACCAACAATGTCACCAACCATTTCAGATTCGGGAATATCATAAGCAGGGACCAAAAGTTGTTCTATAAGAAAATCATATTGTTGGCTATTTTGTGGGACATCAACGAGGGAACCAATGGTAGCCATAACATTTGCTACTTTATTGTTTACCCCTAGAATCTAATCAAACTAGGTTTTTTTGAAGAATTCCTTGAAGTTGTCCACCATGCATTTGTAGGGAAATTTTTTGTCATCCTTTGTGTGGTATTCATCGTTCACCTATTTGATGACTAATTGAGAGTCACCATATACCTATAATTTTGCAATTTTCCTTTAGATGGAAAGCTTAAGTACTATTATCAATGCCTCATATTTTGCTATGTTGTTTGTGAAAGGAAATGTGATTTTATATGACTTAAGGATATAGTCTCCTTGAGGTGTAACAAAAACTATTCCTACCCCCGAGCCATGTTGTGTGAAAGATCCATCAAAGTAGATTCCACCATGTTCCTTCTTCTATAGTCAAGATGTGTTCATCTGGGCATTCTGACAACAATGGGTGACTATCCTGTAAGGAGGATTTAGCGAGCTGATCAACAACCACCTATCCTTTAATAGCTTTTCTATCTACATGCTCGATGTCGAATTCACTAAGAATCATGAGTCATTTAGCTATTCGTCCTTGGATTTTTTATTTTAAAAGTAGGTGCTTTAATGGATCAACCTTTGATATGAGTTGAGTCTTATGATTGAGCATATAATTTCATAGTTTATTAGCATAGAAGACTATAGACAAACATTCTCTTTCTATTGATGTGTAGTTCAACTCATTGCCAGCTAATGTGTCAGATATGTAGTATATGGTTCTCTCCTTCCCCTTGTCGTCATGTTGAGCTAACAATGCCCCTAGTGCTACTTGAGTAGCTAATATATACAAGAGGACTCGTTTGTCTATTTGTGGGGGTACTAAGTTAGGACTGGTGGTGTTTCAAGAGAGTCTTTTAGCTGCTATAATTCTTATTGATAATTTCCATCCCATTTAAACATGATTTTTTTGCGAGGTAGGTGGGAAAAAGGTTGACATTTATCGTCCAACCAAGCAATGAATCTTTGGAGTTTCTATAGCTTTCCTTGCAAAATTTGGAGTTGTTTGATGTTCTTTGGTGGAGGCATTTCTCTTATTGCTTTTATTTTTGCTATGTCTACTTCAATTCCTCAATGGGAAACAATAAATCCTAATATATTTCTGGATGAGACTCTGAATACATATTCTATACACATAAAAATGGTCTAGAGCACAAATTAATTAAATACTTGTTATTTAATTAATAAATCCTAATTCTCCTACTTATATAAATAAATTGATAAATTTATTTATATTGTTCATCCCTTAATTCTTCTATTTCAAAATCATTTTCCTCTAAAATTAATTAAATGCACAAATTTAAATAATTTTTCATTTAGTTGATTTCCCTCCTTCATTTAAATTTGAATTTTTATTTATCACATTTCTCCATAATCTTCTAACCACCTCCAACTCATCCTCCACCTCATCACATACCACACAATTTTATTTATTCCTAATTTTTAAATTTGGAATATTCACTCCAACCTCTCAACCTCCTAACTTCCTTGGAGACACATGGATCCTTCTGTTAATTGATGCTCTTGGACACTTGGAAGATTTTCCCTTTGAAATGGAGCAGCCTCCATGAATTTCTCTAACCTCTTTGTGCTCAACAATTGATGTATCAGGATCAGGATCTCAACCATTCATCTCTGCCACCTCAACCTAGGCTTGAAAAAATATATAAATAGAAGGCAATTCTACAACTTTTCATAGAGGATTCGGTCATAAGCTTATGTTGTAGAAATATCATTATTAATTAAGAGCATTGTGAGAAAATTGTAGTTAGCATTTGGCATTTTAGTTCATTTAGTGTTATCATGGAAATTTCAGTTGTTGCATATTTTATACAACATTCCATTTACAATTGCATCCTCATCACAACCATCATGTTAGCATCATTTGAATATAGAAACATGCTTCTTTTCTATTCAGCATTTAAGCTTCAAAAATACAAAAATATTGTGATGTAGGCATGTAGTTTGCATTGCATAACATCTTCTCATTTCTTAGGTTGTCATCTTTGCAGATTCATGTGCAAAACTTAAATAGATTCGAGAGCATGAATTCAAAGGTCCTTCAGACTAGAGAACCATCGAATGATTTGAAAGGATAATAGTAGCAATTTTATTTTGTTATTTCAATTCCTTTTATGTAATACATTTCATGGATGTGTGTGTTTAGTTTTACTAATTACTTCACCACACTTTTTTTAAAAATCACACATAAATTGGCACCCATCATGGGGCCTAGGCCCATTTTTAATCTATTTTTCTGTTGAGGTTTTCTTCGCAGGTTCTGTCAAAAAATTTTATCTAGCACATCTAGCAGATTTATCGGTGCATCAGGTCACTATTTTGACACATTTGGTAGTTCTTCTGATGCATTCAGTCACTATATTGGTGCATAGGGTCACTGTTTTAGTGCACTCGGTTGTTTGATGTGAGTGTTCCAAGGTTTGCCTGCACTGCAACTAAGAGACCTAGCTTGTGTCTTCTAGGAACCTAGTCTCCTCTAGGTCCTAATTGGCTTAGATTCAGTGGGCTTAGGGCCTAAAAACCTCTATGCACTGGCTTCCTACAACTTAGGACAATGGGGCTAATAGGCCTAATTTCTAGGACTGACTGTAATCTTGCTTGTAACCTGCTCAAATCATAATCTAAATGATTGGTATGACCTAAATCCACCTAGTATGTTGAGCTATGATGAAACCCTACTTGCAACTATACCTGTGTCATACAATCACTCTCTACCCTGCAAGAAATCTTCAATGTTTCATTTCTAGATCTCTAACTAGGCTTTGTCTGCTCGCCTAGAGACTAGTAGTAAAAAGAGCTCTCCACTCTTTCATGCTTCCTAATCCTAAACCTATATACACTAATGACTCCCCTATCATTCCCACCCGTCCTTAGGTATTTCCCAAGGCTAGATTTCATGGGGGAGCCATGAAAGCACTGACTGGTCAGGACAGGACCAGTAAGAACTTTGAAACAAAATAATTTAACTACACAAAATATTCTACTCTAAACAACTTGCTTATCAAATGAAAAAGTCTAAGATAATCCTGTAGAACACTAAACAAACATTAAACTTAGTCTTTCAATCCATTAAGCATGATTGTCACCACAAAAGCTCGTGTTCTTCTTGAAAATAGTGTTGCAGAGCTCTGTATTCAACTTCAAAATAATTACAAAGTGCATAAAATGCCCTAAGATTCGAGTCTTGGGTCATATTAGATGCCATCTCCATGATTCTAGGGCCTATTGGCCGATCTCCCACTTCCTATTCTTGAGGGAATCCAAAGGTAACCGAGTTGCATGCAACAATTGCAATAATTGCCAAGGTTGCCATTCTAACTTCTTTACAACATTTGGCATCTTTCTCTATGCCTTGATCCTATTTCTTAGGACCACCATTCTCTCTAGATTTTGAGGAACCAACTCATTTAATGGCCTCAAGGCATCTTTACAATGTCATTATGTGCTTAGAACACCTTTAAGACTCTAATCTCACCATAGATGACTAACATTAAGAAAACTTAAATTACTAACATTGGCTATTTGTGTGACCTTAGTCCTAAAGACTAACTCACCTAGCCCACAAAAGCAATGAACTTCTAAGGTCTGAAAACAAACAAACATCCTGACTTGGCTAGAGTCAAGTACAAGCCAAAAAAACTATCTTGGAGGTTAACCTAGGTGTGCTCCTGCACCATCCTCCCCAAAACAAAAAGTTCAATCCACCCTTGGATTACTGATGCTTGGATCAATTCCCATCTTCCTAAACTCTAATTCCTTTATCCATACCGCATCAACATTAGTTTGACCTTGTTTCTTGATCAAGTGTTCCTTGTATGCTTTGGTTCTAGTCTCTTTGTAGACCCTTGTGTCCAATATACTGTCAGCTCCTGTGACTGTAGCAGTAGGTAAGTGTAGATCTTCCACATCTCTGATCACTTCATGAAGGTTTTGATCCATGTCTTGTTGTGGTCCTTTGTAATGGACTAAGTCTGCAATGTTGAAGACAAGGGATAGTCCACTATCATCCGATAGCTCAATTTTGAATACATTATGACCATACTTAGCCAAGATAGGGCAGGGACCTATCCTCCTCATCTGCAACTTGTGAGGGACTCCCTTTTGATGTCTTGATTTGTTAAGATTCACCATAACCAAGTCACCCACATTGAATTGTACTGTTCTTCTATGCTCATCCACCTTGGTTTTATGTTTCATAGTGTTCTCAGTCAGTGTCTTCCTGACTATGTCATGAATCTCATGCATTGCATAGGGAAAATCATCAGCATATCCACTTCCCTTAACTCCATCCCTTAGATCTCTTAGTTCATAGACTCGCCTAGGATGTAAGCCATATACAATTTCAAAGGGACTCTTCCCTGTTGACCTATTCACAGTGTCATTATAGGCATATTCAGCTTGTCTAATCAACTAATCCCATTGTTGACCATACTCCTTGGTCAAGCACCTTAATAAATTTCCAAGGCTTCTATTTACAACCTCAGTCTGACCATCAGTTTGGGGATGGTAGGCCGATCCAAAGGATAAGTTAGTGCCTAACCTTTGCCAAAGAGTCTTCCAAAAATGACTCATGAATTTAGTGTCTTTGTTTGACACAATGTTGATAGGTAACCCATGAATTTTTACTATCTCCTTGAAGAAGAAAGAGGCTATTTGACTAGCATCATTAGTGGTCTTACATGGTATAAAGTGAGACATCTTGTTGAATCTATCCACCACCACATAAACACTATCCATGCCTTGCCTTGTCTTGGGTAACCCAGCTACAAAATCCATACTCAAACATTCCCATGGCCTAGTAGGAATAGGTAGTGGTTGATAAAGGCCTGTATTTGAAGAAGTGCCCTTCGCCTTTTGACATACTACACAACTTTCCACATACCTCCTAACATCAAGATTCATCTTAGGCTAATAATAGAACCTTTGAACAAGTTCTTGAGTCTTAGTGATGCCAAAGTGACCACTCAAAGCACCATTATGCTTTTCTTGTATCAAGTTCTCTCTAATGGAGCTTCTAGGGACACACAACTGATTCCCCTTAAACAAGAGATCACTTTGCAAAGTATACTCAACATATTTACTATGAAAATGGTTCTTGTATTCAGCACATACCTTATAAATGGTTGCAAAATCTTCATCATCTGCATATAGATCCTTGAAATGATCTATTCCCATGCTCTTCAGCTAAATTTCCTGAATTGTGAGAGCTCTTCTAGACAATGCATCTTCTACTTTATTGAGGACACCTTTCTTGTGCTTGATATTGAAGGTGTAAGCTTGTAGGTACTCAACCCACTTCATGTGCTTGTGGCTCAACTTTTCTTGTGAATTTAGGAAACTAAGTGCTTGATTGTCTAAATACACAATGAATTCTTTGGGAAGCAAGTAGTGCCTCCACTTCCTTAGAGCTTGGACCAATGCATACATCTCAAGGTCATAAGAAGAGTACTTCTTTTTGGCTTCACTTAACTTTTTTGAATGAAAAGCCACCGGTCTGCCCTCTTGGCTTAGAACAACACCAATAGCCACATTGCTAGCATCACACTCAATGGTGAAAAGTTTCTCAAAGCTTGGTAGCACCAAAATAGGTTGGGTAGATATCCTTTCCTTCAACAACTTAAAGCTCTTGTTAGCATGCTCATTCCATACAAATTTGGTCTTCATGCCTCCCTTAATAGTATCCAACATCGGAGCACAAATTGCACTAAAATGCCTTATGAATTTCCTATAATATTGTGCAAGGCCATGGAAACTCCTTACCTTTGTTGCTGTCCTTGGAGTAGGCCAATTCATGATAGCCTCCACTTTACTTTCGTCCATTTTCAGATTGCCATGTGATAGGACAAATCCAAGGTACACTAGCTCTGTTTTGATGAACTCACACTTCTCCAAGTTGATCATCAACTTCTCCTCATGTAGCTTCTTGAAAACAATCTCAAGATGTTCTAGGTGCTCACTCCTTGTCTTGCTAAAAATTAGTACATCATCTAGATATACTATGACAAACTTTCCTATGTAGTCTTTGAGAACTTCATTCATGAGCCTCATGAATATGGAGAGGGCATTGGATAATCCAAATGGCATGAGAAGCCACTCATATAGTCCCTCATTAGTTTTGAAGGATGTTTTCCACTCATCTCCCTCATGTATCCTAATTTGGTGATAGCCACTCTTTAAGTCTATCTTGCTATAGTACTTAGCTCCACCTAGACAATCCATTAGGTCTTCAATTCTAGGGATAGGGAACCTATACCTTATGGTTATCCTATTGATAGCCCTTGAATTAGTACAAAGCCTCCAATCTCCTCCCTTCTTAGGTGCTAGGATAGTGGGTACGACACATGGACTAATGCTCTTTTTAATGAGACCTTGGTTTAGGAGTTCTTGTATTTGTCTAGCTATTTCCTCATTTTGTTGAGGGGTCATCTTATAGGCTGCTTTATTGGGAAGGGTAGCTCCTAGGATAAGGTCTATCCTATGACTTATGACTCTTTTAGGGGGTAAGGCTGATGGTTTTCCATCACTCACTATACCCCGGTAAGTTTGTAGCATGCTTTGAATCTCCTTTGGTAACTTTTTCTTCTTGGTCACCTTGCCTTCATCTCCCTCTCTTGGTCTTAGCACCAATGCATAACCAATTCCTTCTCCTTCTTCCAAAGCTTCTAAGAACTCTTTTTCACCCACCATTAGAACATTTGGACCTATTGTCTTCACCTCTGTATCTTCTAACAGTGACTGAATTTTGAATATCACATTGTCCTTCTTGAAAGAATATTAATTCTTTCCTCCATCATGTGTGGCTTGGCAGTCAAATTTCCATGGTCTACCTAGGAGCAAATGACATGCATCCATAGGTAGCACATCACATAAAACTTTATCTTTATACCTTCCAATTGAGAACTCCACCCATGCTTGTTCATTCACTAACACATGTTGGCCTTTATTGAGCCAAGTAACCTTGTAAGGATTGGTGTGGGGTATCCTTGTCAACTTTAGTTTGATGACTACTTCCTCTGACACAATATTATCAGTAGAACCTAAGTCAATGATGACTCTGCATACTTTTCCCATCATCTTTCACTTTATCCTAAATAAAGACCTCCTTTGGCTTGGCTCCTCCTTCACCGGCTCCTTGATCAAAGTTCTCCTCATCATGAGGTTCTCACCTTCCTCAGAATTTAATGGAATTTCAGCATGTTTGTCTATTGCATTAGATTCCTCATGAACTAGGTTAGTTCTCTTGTCACCTCCTTGCGAAGAAATACCTTTCTCTGGGCATCTATAGGCAAGGTGCCCCATTTGATTGCAATGATAGCATTTCATATTGGAAAAGTAGTTGCCTCTTCCTCCTTATCCACCATTTCTTCCTCTAGAACTCGAGTTAGAACTCCTTCCTCTACCTCCTCTACTTGAGCTTCCTTCTTGCTACTCACTGAATTTTATGTCTCCTTGAGTTTTTGATTCAGAACTTCTCCCACCATAGCCACCTCTTTGTCCTCTACTATCCTTACCTTTACCTTTACCTTTAGAGGTTTGGTCTTGCTTTCTCTTGCTTTTCTCTTCTATCTCCAAGGCCATTTGATAGCATTGGTGAATGGTTTTGAAGTTCACTAGACTCATTTCTTCTTGAATAGACCATTTGAGGCCATTCAAGTACCTTGCAAGCTTAATGCTTTCATCTTCTACTACTTTTGATCTCAAACATAACTTTTGAAACTCCTTAGTGTAGGCTTGGACATCTAGATCTTTTTATCTTAGATTTTGTCTCCTTCTATGCAATTGGACTTCATAGTCATTAGGTAGGTAGGTTTGCTTCACTTTGTTTACCATGTCCTTCCAAGTAACTATAGGACCTTTTCCATCTTTTTCTCTCTCGTTTTGCACAAACTTCCACCAAGTAAGAGCTAAACCTCTTAGTCTAGACTTGGCCACCATAACTTTTTGTGCCTCTGAGATACCATCACACTCAAAATGGTTCTCAATGCTATCTATCCAATCCACAACTGAATCTAGATCCATTTGTCCACTAAATAGTGGCACACCTTCCAAAGCTTTGCCACTTAATGCCTTTAGTGCCTTTAAGAATGGCTCTTTAGGAAGAATAGGGTCAAGTGTTGGTGCTTCCTCCTCCAACTCTAATTCCTTTTCCCTTGCTTCTTCCTCTTCCTTTTGATCAATTTTAACTTTGACCTTATATGTTTTCTCTTGGACTTCACCCAAGAGCTGCTCCATTTGGGACAATCTTTCTCTTAGCAACCGATTATCCTCTTCTTGTTCTTCTACTTTCTTGGCTAACTCAGCATTAGTCACCATGGTTCTATCTTCCCCTGGTGTATTCTCTCCCACTGATTTAGTAGGCTGCAACATCCACCACAAGCCTGATTAATTCAAGCTCTGATACCAATATGATGTGAGTGTTCCAAGGTTTGCTTGCACTGCAACTAAGAGACCTAGCTTGTCTCTTCTAGGAACCTAGTCTCCTCTAGGTCCTGATTGGCTTAGATGATTAACTAAGTCCAATTCTAACTCTTCTCTAAGAGTTCTATCCTTTGTGCTTCACCTTGGAGGACTAACACCTTTGAAATAGTTCAATTGTTCTTCCTCACTTAGAAAGCTTTAAGTGCTATCTTCTCACAAACTTCATTCTTCTTTGCAGGGGTGTCCATGCTTATGAAAAAAGTCATAACTTTGTCAATTTTAACCATTTTATAAGGTTCTTCAACCCTATCCTTACCGGGTTCAAGGATTCACCATTTGAGACCTTAAATAGGCATATTTCTTGTATGCTTTTACCAGTCCTGTTTTGCCAATTCTAGAAAAACTCTCCCAAAGACCTTGAAAATCTAAACATAGACTCGGATACCCATTTCAAAGTTTTAAAAGATTCAGTGGGCTTAGGGCCTGACAACCTCTATACATTGGCTTCCTACAACTTAGGACAATAGGGCTAATAGGCCTAATTTCTAGGATTGACTGTAATCTTGCTTGTAACCTGCTCAAATCATAATCTAAATGATTGGTATGACCTCAATCCACCTAGTATGTTGAGCTATGATGAAACCCTACTTGCAACTATACCTGTGTCGTACAATCACTCTCTACCCTGCAAGAAATCTTCAATGTTTCATTTCTAGATCTCTAACCGGGCTTTGTTTGCTCGCCTAGAGACTAGTAGTAAAAAGAGCTCTCCACTCTTTCATGCTTCCTAATTAATCCTAAACCTATATACACTAATGACTCCCCTATCATTCCCACCTATCCTTAGGTGTTTCCCAAGGCTAGATTTCATGGGGGAGCCATGAAAGCATCGACTAGTTAGGACAGGACCTGTAAGAACTTTAAAACAAAATAATTTAACTACACAAAATATTCTACTCTAAACAACTTGCTTATCAAATGAAAAAGTCTAAGATAATCCTGTAGAACACTAAAAAAAAACAAAACTTAGTCTTTCAATCCATTAAGCATGATTGTCACCACAAAAGCTCGGGTTCTTCCTGAAAACAGTGTTGCAAAGCTCTGTATTCAACTTCAAAATAATTACAAAGTGCATAACATGCCCTAAGATTCGAGTCTTGAGTCATATTAGATACCATCTCCATGATTCTAGGGCATGTTGGCCGATCTCCCACTTCATATTCTTAAGGGAATCCAAAGGTAACCGAGTTGCATGCAACAATTGCAATAATTGCCAAGGTTGCCATTCTAACTTCTTTACAACATTCGGCATCTTTCTCTATGCCTTGATCCTATTTCTTAGGACCACCATTCTCTCTAGATTCCAAGGAACCAACTCATTTAATGGCCTTAAGGCATCTTTACAACATCACTATGTGCTTAGAACACCTTTAAGACTCTAATCTCACCATAGAAAACTAACATTAAGAAAACTTAAATTACTAACACTGGCTATTTGTGTGACCTTAGTCCTAAAGACTAACTCACCTAGCCCACAAAAGCAATGACCTTCTAAGGTCTGAAAACAAACAAACATCCTGACTTGGCTAGAGTCAAGTACAAGCCAAAACAACTATCTTGGAGGTTAGCCTAGGTGTGCTCCTGCACCATTGTTCTTTCAGGGCATGAGGGAGTTTTACTTTTTATTTTGTGCTTTTATAGTTTAGCACATCCAGTCTATCATTTAGCACGTTCAGTCTCTCTTTTAGCACATTCGGTGTTTTAGCGTATTTGGTCTGAGTTTTAGTGCATTCATTTACTGTAATGGCACATCTATTTTTTGTTATAAATTTTCCAAAGTTTAGAAACTAATTTTTGTTTCTCTAGTTTGTAGGAACCTTACATGCAGTAAGAGACTCTGCTGAAACCATAAAGAATCTTTTTAAAGAATTCAAAGTTGAAACTACTAACAATTGATTGTAGGGTTGAATTTATTGTCATTTCTTTTGATTAAGTTAGGAACATAGCTTAATTAGAAGGATAATTGAACAACATTCTTGTTGTGTTTGTGGAGTGGTAGGCGTGTATGCTCTCCCCTTAACTAGGTGATCAGAAATCCAGACCCATTCTTTTTCTTGCATTTTAATCCTTAGAGGGCCTACTTGGTGGGAAAAAGTAATCACCCTAGGGAACGACCCAACCAGTAACACGCTAAATCCAAGTGACTTCCAGTTGGTATATAAGTGTGGGTACTTGAGAAAAGTTCAAATATCATGAGGATTGTTCCAACAAGAAGGGAAGAAATGGTCTCTTTTCATATGGATGATACTCCATGAACGAAATTCCCCTACTAAAACCCTTTGTTGTAGTAAGCCAAAAAAAATTCTTTACTATGTACCGGTGCAAGAATGGTCATTCTGAAGCCATCCCATATTCTAATGGCTTTTGTTTGAAATGAGAAGTATGTCATGGGAGATTCATGAGGACTGAGGCTTCGATGACTCAAGAAGTGAGTGTCGTGGAGGGGAGCCAGTGTGGTCAAGCCTCTAATCATTTTTCAAAAGTAAGCACAACTTGAGCAATCCAAATGGTAATCTAGTAGATATTGTCTTACATAGTCTAGGATTGTGCTTGTTTGATATGTTTTACCTATGTGTTTTTAAGCCAATATCCAAGAAAACATCACACAAAAATGTTCAACTATTGATTTAGAAGAAAATCCAAATCAAACAATCATATTTCCCTCCCAGAAAACTAGAAATTCAATTAAAACTATCGAAAACCAAAAAGAATTTTCCAGATCAGCACATCCATTGACTGCCCCAACGCATACCTTGCATCTTTTGGTGCATAAATTTACTATTTTGGGGTATCCCTGTCATATTTTAGGGTATACATTTAATGTTTTGGTGCATTCATTTGCTTGTTTTAGCGCATCTGTGTAATCCTGCAGCACATCCATTCACTGTCCTAGTGCATACATAGCCTATTCTAGCGCATACCTGCAATATTTTAGTGCATCCATCTACTTCTCTAGCGTATCTAGCTTTTAGCGTATTTGTGCACTATTTTAGCACATCTGGTAAATTTTCAAACAAAAAGATAAATTTGACCTCCCATCTGCCCATTAACACCCAATTTGGAGATTCCTTCTCAAACAACATTCATTCCTCTTCCAAAAATTTCTTTTAACTTGTTGGAACCAACATTTTCAAATGAAAATTCCTCATCTAAACTTTGATAAAAAATCCCAAAAGTGCCTCATCATCAAACCTATTTCTAATTTAGTAGTTGTGTTTCACCATTGGGATTCATCATCCTTTATCAAGATTCATCATCCTTCACCTCGAAACAAACTTGCTTAATCAAATTTAAATTAGTTATTTTGGCACCCCCAAACTTGGATCCAAAGCTTAGTACATCTTCATCACTTGTATGCCCATTTTAACTAGATTGCAAAAGTGAAATCTTGAGCAAAAAGAAATCAAAGACCAAAATACCATGGTTGAAAGAGAAGAGAATCTCTTTTTCAGAGTTCATCAAGATGAGGTAGAATAAATAATAGATGAAACCTTAGAACAAGCCCAACAAGATCCCAATTTTCTTAAATTTATGGAGAAGATCTTTGAAAAGGTGGGGGAGAAATACCTTCGGATGCTAGTAAACAAAGCGGTCAAACTATCTGAATATTTTGATGTCACAAAATTAAACAGAACTCCTAAGAATATAGAAACCAAAACACCAAATGAAACGAGAAATGAAGAAAAAACCAATGACCCCATGGATACTTAAAACAACAAATCTAAACCCTCCAACAACAAATGTAAAACATGCAAACCAGAACCACCAAGAGATACTTGATATAAGATAAATGCCCCTACCCTTTTGATCCAAGTGTCAACATGTTACTATTAACAAAACATTGTGAATTCCCTAAATTTGATAAGTACAGTGGAAAAACAAATCCAATAGATCACATAAAGGAATTCCAAACAATGAGCCTCAAATTTTCCCATGAGGAAACATACTTGATGATATTATTCCCACATAGTTTGGAAGGGAAATGCATGCAATGGTTCTCACAATTACCGACAGGGATTAAATCTTTTGAGGAGTTAGTCAACAAATTTATCACCCAATACTCATATAAAATTCAACATGAGATCACAATGAAGGACCTTTGTAATGTCAAACAAAAGAAGGGAGGATCATTCCTAGTATTTTTGCAAAGGTGGAGAAGATTATTCGTAAGGTATCCCCATCCCATACCTAAAAAAGAGAAGATGGAGCTATTCATTGATAACTTAAATGATGATATGAGTTATAGGCTCTAATTAAAATGTCCTCCAACTTTTGAAAATTTAATAGAAAATGGGATGGAATTTGAGGAAGCTTTGGTCAAGTAAGGGATCTTGAAAATTTACAATGAAAAACTAAATTTTTGGCAAAAATACAAGAATAATAGTAATTATACCTCAGTTGAGATGCATAATGCCAAACCGGTCTTCGATCTATCAAGAATCATACCTAAGACCAACAAAACCCCCAATCAAAACACCACCAACCAGAACACAAATTAGAACAATAATCAAAATAATAACCAAAATAATCCTCCACCTAGACTGACCATACCAAACCTCGAACAACTATAGAAATTTTACACCTTTGGGTCAATCATACGAATCCGCATTGAAGGAGATTCTTGCAAAAAATATTATCACTCTACCCAACACTCGAGGTTTTGAACCCAAAGTAAAATCATCATGGTGGAATGAAGCTCACTTTTGTGAATTTCACCGATACAAAGGTCACCTAACCAATAATTGCATGCAACTAAAACACAATATACAATACTTGATTGACAATAAGATCATACAAATAGAAGAACCCCAAACAAACATTGATCATGGGGTATTCAAGAACCCCTTACCCAATTATGAAAAAGGGGAATCTTCTAACACTAATGGGAAAGGAAAAAGTGTGAATGATGTTCATGACACTACCAGCTATCATATTTCAACCATTGAAGATCATACCAATGATATTGAGAACAATATCACACCAGACCTTGTTGCAACCAACCATTCAATCAATGATGCCAAAATTTCCTCTAATCAAGTCCATAATATCCCACAATACATGGTTTTGATAGATAATCAAATTAATGTCATCAAGATCAAAGGAAAACAAGACAATCTCCCTGTTAATGTGACCACAAGGGCACAAATCAAATATGTTTTAAAATGAAGCACTTCCAAAAAACCCATTGCTCCATCGAATAAATACAACATTTTTTATCATCTCCAGAAGATTCCCATGAAAATATCAATATTGGAGCTCCTTAAAATCTCACCCACCCACAAGGAGATCTTGGAAAAAGTCCTAGTTGACACAATAGTACCAAATAATCTAGAATTCCATTCTTTCCAAGCCATGGTGGGACATCTAGTTGCACCTTATTGATTATCCTTTTCAAAAAATGATGGGATATCTTTCACCCATCCTCATAACACAATCCTCCATATTGAGGTCCTAATACATAAAATCCACATCAAGCACGTCCTAATAGACGAGGGAGCCAGTCTTAATATATGTACTTTAAATCTTGTATGTGCCTTGGGATTCTTTGAAAATGTAATAGATGCAAGAAAAAAGATCACCATCAAAGCTTATGATGGTGAGGAAAGAGCTTCAAATTGATTAATTGTATTACCAATACAAGTTGGGACAATTCACAAGGATGTGGTTTGCCAAGTTTTGGATAAATATTTGATTTATAATATACTCTTGGGTTGTCCTTGGATCCATGAAATGTAGGTTGTTCCATCAACATACCATCAGTGTCTCAAATTTCCTTGCAATGGCCAAGAAATTACCATTCATGTTGATTCTAATAGTCGTCAACATTGCAATACCCTTCAGGTCGTCCAAGATGTGTTTGTACCTCATAATCGAGAAGCTTTTGATTCCACATCTGATATCCCCAGTAATTCAAGTCAATCCAATCCATTGTCAAATTTGCTAACCACATGTTCCAATGAATAAAGACAACCAAGCTCCTCATCCAAATAGCCAAAGAAAAAGGAAGAATCCACTTCTTCTACACCCATCAACCCTGAAGCACAGCTAAACACTTTGGCCAAACAATTTGAGAAGAAATTCCAAGTTAAAGACAAAGGTGTGGGTGAATACTCCATTGAACAATCCCTCTACCTCTCATAGTTAACTTCACCAAAATCCTATGGTCAACCATCGACCTCATCACAACCATCCTCACAATCGGTCACACTTTTTGATGGCCGATTCATAAAAGCAAGCACTCAAGTAGAATAATCTGATGAGAAGGATATTCTAAATTGGCTCTACAAGGATGAAACTGATTCTCAAGCAACAATGGCTAATGCCCAAACCACACAATATGGCAAAGGATTCTCAATATTGGAAAAAATGGGATATGAGGGGCAAGGACCTATTGGAAAAGGAAAGAAGGTATAGTAGAAACCCATTCAACCTATCATAACAAATCTAAAAGACAAGATCGGATTAGGATATAAAGAACATCAAAAGGATGAAGAAACAAAGGAGGACCTAAAACAAAATTTTGTTGAATGGATCCTGCAACTCCAAGCAAGTGATCACTATGAAACTGTTTCCAATGAATATGGATTCACTATCAGAAGAGTCTTGTAGTGATAAGGACATTGATGTGGTACACAAGTATACTCCCACACTCGAGGAGGGAAAAAGCTCAAGGTTAAGACCACTTTAATTAGGATCGCATAATATTGATAGCTCAAGCGAAGAAAATCAGACTCCTAGCAAGACAGATCACTCAGAGGAGAATGATATCATAGACCTCAACCTTTCCATAGTATTTCTCAAAAATTATATCACCATTAGGACCTTAACAACCTATGACCTGAACCCATCGGACGATCCCCTACCATTGGTACATCCTGAACTCATAAATTGGGACCAAACTGAGCCTATTGATATCCCCACCTTTTCAAATGATGAGGCCATCGTCAACTTCCTCTAGTTTGTTAATCCTAAAATAGATTCCACTATCGAATGTCATAATGAGGTTTTCAAACAAGGGAGTGCCAAATTTCCCAGCTACAAAATGAGTAATACAAAAGAAATATCTGATGGTGAAAACCATTCCATGGCAGTATCAAATCCAGAAAGAACAAAAATAAAGAGCACATCCGATGGTGAAAAACTCTCTGAGGCACCAAAGGATGGGAAATTTGAAACTCTTCTAGATAAATTGCAAGAAAGATCCAAAGTTCTGATCGGGCCAAAACAATCCATCAATATCTGCAATGCAGAAATAGTGAAAAATCTCCATCTAGCAGAATCTTTAACAAAACAAGAGAAGCATAACTTTTTCAAGTTCTTTGAAGAACGACAAATCAAATATTCTTGGTCATATGCCAGCATGCCAGGGATAGACCCAGATCTCATCATGCATCACTTATCCCTTCCTTCAGGAGTCAAACAAGTCTAGAAAAAGTTGAGAAAATGCATCCCCACATTGCCTTATTGGTGAAGGTGAAACTAAGAAATTACTGGATGTAGGATTCATTAGACCCATTTATTATGCTTAATGGATATCCAAAATTGTACCTATTTCAAGTCCTCATGGCAACATATAGATTTGTATGGACTTCAAAGAACCCAACAAGGCTTGCCTGAAAGAAGATTTTCCTCTGCCAAACATTGATATCATTGTAGAATTAACAGTAGGTCATGGCATGTTATCGCTCATGGATGGATTTTTTGGCTACAACCAAATCAAGATAGCACCTGAAGACTAGGATAAGAAAACTTCCACTTGCCCATGGGATACCTTCTACTAGAAATTCATTCCCTTTGGATTAACAAATGCAAGAGCCACATATTAGAGAGCCATGAAAACCATCTTTCACGACATGATGCATACCTTTATGGAAGTTTATGTGGATGAATTTTTTGCCAAATATTACACTAGAGAAGTAAATTTTGAGATACTAGACAAATTCTTCACCTGACTAGAGAAGTTCAACATCTGCCTGAATCTAAACAAATGTGTGTTTGGGGTAACAATTAGCTAAGCTATTGGGATATATAGTGTTAGAAAAAGGTATTGAGGTAGATCCTCCAAAAGTAAAAGCTATCATGGAAATGCTTCCCCCAAAGAATATCAATCATTTAAGGTCCCTTCAAGGTAGATTTTAGTCAATCAGAAATTCATATCACAACTGGTCGATAAAACCCATCCTTTTACCCACCCACTACATAAAATTGTTTCCTTTCGATGGGACAAGAAATGTGAGGAAAATTTCAATCAACTAAAGCAATACCTAATGAGTCCACCTATCCTAGCACCACCAATAGAAGGAAAACCTCTCCTATCGTACATAGCCACAACTGATCGATCATTGGGAGATTTGTTGGTACAAGAAGATTCAATAGGAAAGGAGAGAGCGATCTATTATATCAGTAGAACTCTAAATGGTTATGAAATGAACTATACATCCATTGAGAAAGCCTATCTAGCTATAGTGTTTTCTACATAAAAATTGTGACACTATATGTTGACTCACATCATCAAGCTCATAACCAAGATAGATCTGCTGAAATGTCTCATTAGCAAAGAAAATCTGACAGAAAGATTAGCCAAATGGGTAATGATACTCAGTGAATTTGATATCCAATATGTTGACAAAAAAGAAATCAAAGGGAAAGCCATCACTAACCAACTAGCTGGAGCACCAATTCATGATGTAGTTGTCCTAACAGTAACAAAAAAGCAGTGGGTATTGTATTTTGATGGCTCATATACTCAACACATATCTAGAGCAGGAATTATATTCATCACTCCCCTAGGGCATACTATCTTGAAATCATATCACCTGATGTTTCCCTACACCAACAACATGGAATAATATGAAGCACTCATCATTGACATTAAGATAGTTGTAGAATGGAAAATTACAGAGCTGCAAGTCTATGGGGATTCTCAATTAGTCATTAATCAGGTCAATGATGATTACCAAACAAAATATGAAAAATTGATGCCCTATAAAAGGATGATTGATGAGTTTAAGAACTATTTTTTTGACATTAAATTTGACCAGATTCTAGAAAAATGCAGTCATTATGAGTTCATGGTGGAAAAATTGTTTACCCCTACCTATGACAATCCTAAGTCCCAACTCATATGCCACCTAGTCAATGTTGATACCTCGATCTATGGGAAGATCTAAACCTACCCTAAAAGATAATACCCTTCCTCCTGATCTCTCTTGAAACCAAAAATGAAACTTCATCCACCAAGTTGCTCACCATACCCTTATAGAAGATGTACTATACTGACGAGGTCTTGATGGAACTCTCTTACAATGCCTAGAATGCAATGAGTCTGAAACAACTTTACAAGAGGTCCATGAAGGTATTTGCGACACTCATTCAAGTGGTCTAACCCTCACTAAGAAACTCCTCCATTTGAGATACTACTGGCCGAGTATGGAGAGAGAGTCCTAATTTGTTAAGAAATATCCAAAATTCTAGGTCCACAGTAATCTTATTCGTGCCCTAGAAAAGGATTTGCAACCCTTCGCATCAACATGGCCATTTTGTTAGTCGGGGTTGGATCTTGTAGGTAAAATTCATCCATCTTTGTCTAATGGACACAAGTTCATCATTGTAGACAGAGTACTTTACAAAGTGGGTCAAAGTTGTGCCTCGAACCACTATCATAGGAAAACAGATCTCATCGTCATCCTAAACTACATCATTTGTAGGTATGGTATCCCTCAATCCATTGTCATTGATAATGGCAGACCTTTTAAGGATCAGGATGTAGGAAAAATCTATGAAAGGTTCCATATCCAACATCGGTTTTGTATGCCATATTACCCTCAAGGAAATGGCCATGCAGAGGCCTCAAACAAAACTATCCTAATTTTTTTCAAGAAAAATGTCAATGATGTTGGACGTGATTGGAATATTCAACTAAACCCTACTTTGTGGGCCTATCGCAAAAGAATCCACACTCCCATAGGAGCTACACCATATGCCCTTGTCTATGGATCTGGAGTTGTCTTGCCTATTGAAGTTGAGATACCATCACTCAATGTGTCCTTGAAAGGTCTCATTTCTGATGAAGATTACCGAGTGTCTAGACTACAAGAGTTGGAATTGTTGGATGAACATCGTCAACTTGCAGTGGATCACCTAAAGGCATATCAGTAGAGAATGTATAGGAGCTACAATCAAAAGGTTAAACCAAGGACATTTTAGGTAGGTGATTTAGTACTGAAGGAAAATCCTCATAACTAGTAGGATCGAGAAAAGAAAGGAAATTTTGAGCCAAATTGGTTAGGTCCTTTTGTTATTGTATTAGTCTTTGGATTGGGGGCATATCAACTATCTACACCAGAAGGGGATATGTTTGAAGAACCAATGAATAAACTTCATCTAAAGAATTTCTACACATAATGCATCTACTAGATGCTTAAAAGTCTTGAAAAAATTATTAAAATAAAAAAAGTCTAGAAGAAATCCATAAAAATTAGAAAATATCTTGAAAAAATGGTCACCCTGATGAAAACCTGCCAAACAAGAATCTTGGTGACAACAAAAAAAATCAAAAAATGAAAAAATACAAAAAAGTTAAAAATCAAAAAAATCGTTGCCTTGATGAAAACCTGGCAAATAGGCATCTTGGTAACAACAAAAAAATCTGAAAATCTGAAAAGGAGCAATAAAAACAAATGGTGAAAACCTGGAAAATAGGCACTATTTGTGATAAGTCGGTTCCTCCATCTATTTGAGCATGTGTTGACTATTTTCTTCCTACTATCATTGTGCATTCACAACAAGCTTCATGTCCATATTTGGCTACTGTGGTCATGTCCCACCTTGGCTTGGTTATCATTGTACATATCCATGATAATTTTTTGTTATTCCTCACTGGGGGAGAGATCTTGAACTCACTAGGGGGCTAATAATCATTGAGATTTAAACAACAGGAAAGCAAACAACAAGGAAACCTCGGTGAAAACAACAATCACTCCAACCATCAAACTAAACATCAATCAATCAAACAATCGACCATCCCACTCAAACATCAAGACAATCAAATCAATTCTCCTTGGAGGATCATCTTCCGAATCATGGTTGGATCACTTTAGTATGAATGTTCAATTGTTGTATCTTGATTGTTGTTATCATTTCTCGAGAGTTCCTCAATGATGTTGCAAACTAGAGGGGCTATGATCGAGAATGATATTTTATTTTTCTGTTGTCTATGAGTCAATGATTACTATTGTGCAAATTGTTGTGAGAAATTCTCATTGATGAAATTCTAAATTTGCATGGGAACATGATTAAATCTTGTCTATTTACGCAAGTGATGCTCAGGTCATCTTGGTCCAATTATACCTAGATGCTTGTGTTATCTTGTACTATCAAATCTCAACTGAATTTTTATGGAAGTTGTACTTAGGTCATCATGGTCTAATTATACCATTGATGTTTGTACTAACTTTCAGCATAATAAAACACTCAATGATGATACCAAGCATAATGAATTAGATGGCAACATTGTATAGATAGGGTTGCATTCATATTAGTTCTATATTTGTATTATATATTTTTCCAAGGCTGGTAACTCCCAACATGATGTTATCTCTCACTACAAGATTGAGTACACTTGACAGAACAAAAAAAATAATTTGTTTGCATTAGCATTTTCATATCATATCATTAGAAAAAATTATCATACATCCATCCATACATTTATCAATATCATACTACAAACTTATCATATTATTTATTCGCAACATCCGCTATCACAAACCATCCATGCATTCATTCATCATAATATTTGCATCATGAAAAAAAACAAAAAAACCCTCAAAATTAAAGCATCATCAATAATAACATCATTCATAATTCATACCATACTGATATCATAATAAATCCATCCATATATGCATTTATCATAAAAATCATTCATCATCCCATCTCACATTCATCATAATCCATGCATCATCATAATTCATTCACATCCATACATCTAGGTGATATATGTACATTAGAAAAGCACCAAAAATAAAGAAAATTGCATTGCATTCCATTAAAATAATAAAATTCATCGCATATAAAAACATTATCCATGTCATATCGGAGCATAAAATAAATTCATCCATACATTTGCATTCATCATACATCGATGCATTATCATCTATACCCATCATATCCAAAAGCAATTCATTCATTTATCATATTTTAGAAATCATAAATCATTAATATCGATGTATAAAATCATGTATTTGCATTGCATAATAAACCATTTTCACATTCATTCATTTCATCCATATCATTGATATATACATGTGAAAAATACAAAAATACAATGCATCTCATAACTGCATCCATCCCATATATTATCATAAATGCATCACCCATAAACACATAAAATAATACATCATCATCTCATAAATGCATCCATACATAGCACATGGAATAATCACATAGAAAATCACATAACATATAGTACATAAAATAAATGCATCAATCATAAACATCCATAATAAAATCATAAACACATCAATCACTAATTGTCGCTGCATATCATATAACCTCAAAATAATAATTTCAAAGTCTACAAATGATATCAAATGGGAGGAGATACAACATCAAAAATGTGGCAATATCAGGTCTCTAAATTAGTATACATATCAATGATGACCTCAAGATCTTGTGGTACTACCCCTAGATGTCATAGGCCTCTCTGACCCTCCAACACCTCCTCCCCTGATGGCCCTGCTCTTGGAACTCCATCGAGTGGAACTCCACCTATTGGGCCCCCGAAAGTGGCTGTGTGACACCCTTGTTGGTGGTCCTAGACCATGTTTTCCCTTATCATGACCGAGCATAGCTAACCCATTACTCTGCAAGCATTGCGTCATGATATCTACCTCAATAATACTCCACCTCCTTGGTAGACTCGTGAAGCTCTCTGACTAGATCCCCTATGCCAGCTCCCTTAGTTGCTATTTGAAGCCTATCAACTACAGCCATTGCCAGCTCCCCTTGTCATCGGGTTGCATCTCTCTCTGCTTGCAAGGTGGCAACCTGAGCCTGCATCTATACTATCTAAGTCTATGCCTGCATCTGTGCTAGCGCATGTGTCTACACCTATGTCTGGGCCTAGGCTAGCTGTCCTTGCAAGGTCTATACTTGTCCCTAGGCCTATGCTAGTTGTGTTTGCAATGCTTGAACCTACCCCTACAATGTATAGACCTGCACCTATAATCTAGCAATCTATGTTTGTTGCCTCTAGGAGGGCATGCATAGTATAATTGGCCACTATCCACTAGCTACTGAGCTCCTCCTCCTCAGTACTGCCCCAAAATTTGGCACCTCTCTCCCTCTAAATCCACCATCTCCCCAATCATACCCCTCGTCCTCCTCTACCTCATCCTCCTCTCCTCCATCTCTCCTCCTCTACACCACCTACCCTACCCTCCTCCCAACCTCCAAAATAGATGTTGGCTCATCAGGACTCGAGATCCATGAGAAAGGATTTGTATAAAAGTACTCTATATAATCCACTCTCATATGTGCATCAATAATCTCCAGATGATACTACCATAACACTAGTTGTAAACTGTAATACTCAACATAGGCGACATCATAATCTAATGTTGGACCCCACTCTGAAATATCTTATCTACGTCAAGCATAGTGTACCACTCCCTATGACATACCATGTGCCCTACTAAAACTTCCTATATACTCGGCCCACAGGAAATCTCTTGATAATATATGGGGTCTGCCTGATCAAGTATCTAGTACTATATACATATGGAATCTCTGCACCATCCTTTTCCCATACCTCACAATCAATATATGGCCACTATACAACTATGTCCATGTCATCAAGGACCCTACACCAATACTCTAACTTGCCCAGCTTATGTTGGGAAAGTGGCCCTATATACCCAAAAACATAGGGTCTCCCTGCCATGACTTGTAACAATGTGCACCCTATTGTGAGACTGCTAGAACAAAGATACACAACCTGATGTAGATCATGATATAAGTGTGCGAGCATGCATGAATCCCAGACGTATCTAGTCCCATGAGAAATCATTCCCTCCAATACCCAACCCCATCTAACTAAGAATCTCTTCGACCTACGGTCGGGGTAGAGAAAACCACCAATAAACCCTGCTAGGACACATGGCAATGGTTGATGAGTAGAAATCAACTACCGCCATGAAATCTAATATTTTCCAAGTTGATCATTGTGAAAAATATTTTGGATAGAATAAGCCCTCCTGCTCCTCATGGTCATAGATCACCCATGCCTGGTATCCATAAAATATGATGGACATCATTTGGGGTCATTGTGATCTCATCGGTCACCAAGTGGAAGGTGTTGTGGTCGCTATGCTATCGCTCTGCAAGCGTAGTCAAACACCCATGTTAATCTAGTACTAGGGCATATCAATAAGTGAAGTCAATCCGCACTAATCAATGATGGATAGGTCTGCTGGGGTCTACTGTGGAATCATGTCCCATGTCCGAGGAAAGCACTCTCAAACCTATAGCAATCCTAAGCCATCCTCCTATGATAAAATCAATATATATCAAGTCAACACTTCAATCAAATAAACCTATCAATCATCCTATCAATCAATCACATCAGCTGACATGAGATTTTGATCAAATCTCGAGGAGCACCTATCCTATCATCGACTCTCATTTGTCATGAGGTCAATCAATCATCCTTATCTATTATATTATCGATCCTCACCTATCATGGGGATGATAATCAACCTATCAATCAACATAATCATATCATCAGTTGTCATGAACATCAACCATCAAAAACTAGGAGGAATCATTCAAAACCCTCATTTTTGGCTCAATGTGCTAAAATAGAGTTTCTATGCGCTAATTTACCTACTGCGCTAGAACATTTATCATATGCGCTATAACAATCTTTCTATGCACCAATTCCTGGATGCTTCAGAAAATAGACTCCATGCACCAGAAGAGGGTCCTGATACGCCCTTTCCACATGCACTAAATGAACTGCCCTATGCACTATTTTATCCTCTTTATGCGCTATTTCAATAGCCTATTGCGCTAAAGCAACGTCTAGATGCGCTAATCTATCTTAAGGCCTAAAAACTAACCCTATGTGTTCTTTCAGTAATCCTATGCATTGTATTGGGTACCCTATGTGCTAAACCATGTCTTAAATCAAGTTTTTAAAATGGAAAAAAAAGCGGGAAAATTTGAATTCAAAATTGAAAAAGGGTGGTTTTCGGGGTACGTACCAAAGGTGTGTATGAGGCTAGACACTGGTGGCAGTAAACTCGCTCAAATCTATGGGTGTGGCGTAGAATCCTATCCATCTTGGCTTTCCTTAGTCTATCAAATTTTCACAATACAAAGTTAGAAATGAGCTTCTTTTCACCCATTTTGACATTTTAAGGGGTAATTAAAGGTGGTATTTTGGTAGCATTTATTCATTTTTTCAAAAAGGGCCTTTAATCAACTAATCATCAATGTGGCTAGATTATTATCATTTTTTGGGAGATAAATTAGGTTACCATCATCAAATTTGAAAATCATTAGAGTATCATTGAAAAATCATTTAATCATCAATTTTTTATTTTGATTTTCAAAAATTCAAAAATCCGAGATTTATCTCCCGAGGGGGCATCTATCAATCATCATTGCAACAATCAACATCTAGGGCATGTCAAATTTTTTATCATCATGGTTTGATAAAATTTTCTTTGAAGCAATGCATTTGCGCAGACCAATTCAAATAGGGGAAAAATTTATACACATAAAAATGGTCTGGAGCAGGGCATGTGCAGGATCATCATAGAAAAAACAGGCCCTTAAGTGGCAATAAATTCAGAAAAATTAGAGTTAGGCAACTTGACGTAAAAAATTGAATAAGTTAAGTATATTATTTCAAAAATATGTAACAATAGAATTTGTTGTAAATTGAATGTAGTTTCTAAACTACTAGGTTTATTTTTATTTAAAAAAAAACTATTTGGTGAAAATTTGAAATTTCAATGGAGTAGTACTTAATTTCAAGGAAAAAATAAGTAGGTGTCTGTCTGACCACCCTAACCACAATAAAATGATAATGTTTTTTTATAAGATTTTAGATATAAGTAGAGGAATCATGTCCCAATGTGATGCACATTTTTTTGTAATTTTTTTCCATGTTAATAATTAATTGTGATTTTTTTATTACAACTTTCAAAAAATATAAAAACTCGTACGTCTGACCACCTTAACTTAGTCAAAACTTCATGAAATTCAATTCTTTTTTTTTTTTAATCCTATAGTATCTGAAGCATATAATGTGATGCATGTTTCAGATTCAAAAAATGTGACACACTGATTTTTTTCAATCATCCTATCAATCAGGACTTTAGTCGTAATTCAAATAGAAAATGAATAATAATTATTTATTAAATTCAAAGTAAATCATAATTTATATTGGTGGAAAGCTAATAATATCCTTTAAAAACCCTTTTCATTTCATCAATTTGGGGTAAAAAAAAAGTCATCAGCCACATGGGCCATCATATCAATTAGATATTGCCACTTTTTGGCCCATCATGATCCTACACATACCCAGCACAAATTAATTAAATACTTGTTATTTAATTAATAAATTCTAATTCTCCTACTTATATAAATAAATTGATAAATTTATTTATATTTTTCATCCCTTAATTCTTCTATTTCAAAATCATTTTCCTCTTATATTAATTAAATGCACAAATTTAAATAATTTATCATTTAGTTGATTTCCCTCCTTCATTTCAATTTGAATTTTTAATTCAAATTTAGCATATTTCTCCATAATATTCTAACCACCTCCAACTCATTCTCGACCTCATCACATGTCACACAATTTCATTTATTCCTAATTATTAAATTTGGAATATTCACTCCAACCTCTCAACCTCCTAACTTCCTTGGAGACACATGGCTCCTTCTGTTAATTGATGCTCTTGGACACTTGGAAGATCTACCCTTCCAAATGCAATAGCCTCCATGAATTCCTCTAACCTCTTTGTGCTCAACCGTTGATGTCTCAGGATCACGATCTCGACCTTTCATCTTTGCCACCTCACCCGAGGCTTGGAAAAAACTATAAATAGAAGGAAATTCTATAGCTTTTCATAAAGGATTTGGTCATAAACTTATGTTGAAAAACTATCATTAGTAATTGAGAGCATTATCAGAACATTGGAGCTAGCATTTGGAATTTTAGTTCATTTAGTTTTATCATGGAAATTTTAGTTTTAGCATCTTAGTTGTTGCATCTTTCTATAACAATGGGTCTTTTTATTAAGTTTAGCAATATCATATGCAGAATATAAAACCCAAAGTAAATAATGAAGTGCAAAGGAATAGATGAAACAATCTCACCAGCTTGTCTTCATCCTCCATGTCTGACCTCCATTACACCTTAACTTGCTGAAATATGTTGTTTGCCCTCAGATTTATGATGAACAAGCCAATGGAAATGAGAAGCCCTAAGCAAATATTGAAGGATTTGAATAACTATATGCAATACTATGCCCTACTGCAACTAGTAAGCATCTAAAATGTCTAAGCTATGTCAAATGAAATCTAAAAATATGCTATGACAAAATGAAAGAACAAATGCAAGATAGTAAAGTGCAAGAGATGAATAATGAAAATGTAAGATTATCTAAAAAAAATGCAAGAGATAAGAGATGCAAGATGTGACCAAAATTGCTCTTTTATAGAAGGTACAATTTTGTGTGAATGGCCAAGATTCAAAGTCAATAAGTGCCCTAGAATCAATGGACGAGATTCCATATAACAACCCACAATTAGGGTTAGGGCAACATTAGGTCAGATTCGAAATGAAGGGTCAAGATTGATTTTTAGAAAATCAAATCAATGGCTGACAATGCATGTGACAAAAGATTCTGGGCACGAAAAACAGAGTCATTGAAGAATTAAATAATTATTTAAAATTATTTAAATCAAGGGGGGATGTTGACTTTTTGAATTAAAAATTATTTTAATTCAAAAAGGGGTGGGGTCATGTGACAATAAATAATTTAAATTAAATTATTTACTAAAAGAGGGAATTTAAAGGGGGATTTATTTTAAATAAATAATATTTATTTAAAATGAGCACAATAAAAGAGGAGAAATTAAATAATAAAAATATTTAATTTAGGTGTTGGGACTTATTTTAAATAAATAAGTCTTTAGAAGAAATTAAATAATAAGAGTTACTTAATTTGGGTGGGAATTAAATAATAAAGATATTATTTAATTATTAGAGGAATGTGACAAATGGAACCTTTTAAATTAAATATAAAGATTTAATTCAAAGTTTAGGAGAGTGGATCAAATTAAATAAATAAAATTTATTTAATTTATGAGAGAAGAGGCTAATGAATAGTTAGATAATTAAATATAATTATTTAATTATAGTGGAAGGTGGATTAAATAAATACGAATTTATTTAATTTTAGGAAGAAGAGGACTTAATTAGTGACATAATTAAAAAAATAAATAAAATTATTTATTTAATAATTAGGAAGACATAAAGGGGGAAATAAATTAATAAATTTATTTAATTATAGGAGGATATTTAGACAATTAGTGACACATTAAATAAATAATTACAATATTATTTATTTAATAATCATGAGGAATAAATAGATATGAATTAATTAAATAATTATGAATTATCTAATTAATAGTTGAGAGTGAGTCAGGGACATAATTAAAATGTCCTAATTAGGGTTAGTAGAAGAGCTTGCGGGCCTAGGTCATTTTTATGTGTCCACACTTTCATACAACATTCCATTTAGAATTGCATCCTTATCACAACCATCATCTTAGCATCATTTGAATAAAGCAACATTCTTATTTTCTATCCAACATTTAAGCTTAAAAAATACAAAAAATATAGTGATGTAGGAATGTAGTTTGCATTGCATAACATCTTTTCAGATTCATGTGCAACACTTAAATAGATCTGAGAGCATGAATTTAAAGGTCCTTAAGACTAGAGAACCATGGAATGATTTGAAAGGATAGCAGTAGTAGTTTGATTTTGTTATTTCAATTCCTTTTATTTAATACATTTCATGGATGTGTGTGTTTAGTTTTACTAATTACTTCACCAACACTTTTAAAAAAATCACACACATATATCTTGGGATTAAGGCATAGTTGATACTTTTCCAACCGATCAAATATTTTTTCCTGTACTTCAATTTGTCCTTTTATTTTTGATTTTCCTAGGAGATCATCCACATACTCTTCCATAATATCATGTAGAATGTCATGGAAGATGATAGTCATTTCTCTTTGATATGTTGCTTCTACATTTTTAAGTTCAAAGGACACTTGATAAAAAAAAATTCCCCATGGAGTTATGAAGGTTGTTTTATGTTGATCTTCTTTGACAATGCGGATTTGGTTATAGTATAAAAATAAATCCATGAGGGATATCATTTCATGTCCAGTAGTAAGATCTATAATAATATCAATGTTGGTTAATGGAAAGTCATCTTTTAGACATGATTTGTTAAGATCTCTTAAATTTGTACATGTGTGAGTGCCCCCAGTGGGTTTGCAACTGGTACAATGTTGGAAACCCACTCAGGACAATCAATAGGTTTGATAAATCTAGCTTCCAAGAGTTTCCATAACTCTGCTTTTACTAGGAGAGCTATTTTTGGATGCATTTTACGTAACTTTTTCTTGATAGGTTTTGCATCTAGGTAGACTTCCAAATGATGTACTACAAGAGATGGGTCCAATCCTAGCATGTCTTTGTATGTCCAAGAAAATTTAATCGAATGTCTTTTGAGGAACTCTCCCAATTTTTCATTAAATGTCTCTTCTAGCTCTTTGGCAATGTAGGTAATCTTTGGTTCCTCATTTTTTCCCAAATTGATATCCATGATATCTTCAATTACTATAGTAAATGTCTCATCATGGTTGGGGATTGAATAATGTGCCCCATTCTCCAACACCTCAGAAAGGTTTTCATCAGAGGATGCATCTTTTAGATTTACTTTTTCACGATCCAAAAGCGCCTCATCGAGGTTTTCACTAAGGGGTATTTCTTTCTTATTTTTTTATCTTTTTTATTTTTATGACTAAGGCACATGATTTGTTCTCCAGAGTAAGCATCTTTGTGTAGTGTAACTTGGTTCCCCTACTTGTGATCTCCTAATAAGATTTGTTCTCAAACTCCCATAATTTCTACAATTGCTTCATTATTTTGAAATGTGTCCAAGGTTGGAGGTCTTGTTGGTCCCAATCAATTAATTCAAGGTATATGAGTTGGAGGTCAAGACAGGATGAAATGGTGAATACATGACCAATGTCAAAAAAAATTTTGATGGTGTGACAAGATTCATCGATGGATTCCTCTTAATAGTTTTTATTAGTAGATGTCTTTCCACTTGTATTATAAGAATACTGGGGTTGTATGGTTACCAAATCAGAAGCCAAGAAACCAAGTCCTTGATGGTCCTTATATTCTCAAAGCTAAATGGGCTCCATGATTCCTTGTTCTTGTGCCCCCAATCCTTTTCTTTTATAGCCCCAATTTTTGCATAAGTCATATCCTTTAAGATACCTATGGATCTTGAGGGCAGGAAGCTCATTTTCTTCTTTGCACAACCAAGCTAAAACATCCATTTCTAGGCCCAAGTCTTCTTTTTCCAATAAACCCTATTTATTGAATTTTTTAAAGGTTTCATTTGGTTTCAAGTTGAGTGTTCGACCATATGAGCGTGGAGATGTAGGGAGTTTCCCTATGCAAAAGGAATTTTGAATTTTATATTCTCCACATCATTTGTTGGCTATCGTGACCTTGTCCTCGGAAATGGAAAGTGGTGTTGATGATGGTTGTAATGCAGGTGGCTGAATGTAAGTGGATGAGGTGGAAGCTTCAACATTAATAGGGAAATAGTGATATATTTTATGATTTCCTTCCAATGCTTTACAATATTGAAATGGTTGTGGGTCGGCGGGAATGGTAATTTCCTTTCCATTATGAGAAAAATTTAGGCATTAGTGATAGTTGGAAAGGACAGCCTGCATGGAATGTATCCAAGGTCTTTTGAGGACAATGTTATATGGCAGGTCAAGGTCAAGTATGTGACATATTGTTTCCATAATGTTCAATCCAACTTGAGTAGGTAGTTTGATAGTACCTTATGATTCTCTTTTCATGTCATCATATTCCTTGATAGTTATATTTTTATGGGGGTCAATGACATCATTTGAATAGCCCAACTATTTTATTAATTTTAATGTACATATATTTAGACTGGATCCACTATCTATTAGGACCCTTTTGATGTTATGCTTATGGACAATGGCTTTGATGTGCAATGGTTTATTATGAGGTGTTTCGATATGAAGATATTTATTAGTAAATGATAGTTGGTGTGAGGATGAGACGTTTCCAATTATATCTTATAATTGGTTAACATTGATATCACTTGGTACTCGAGATACTTGGAGAGATTTTTCAAGTGCTTCTTTATGGGTGGGTGATGTACACAAAAGTTATAAGATGGAAATTTGAGATGAAGTTTTCCCAAGGTGTTCAATGATATTATATTTATTAGTGTTGGATGGAGTGGATGAGGAGAAGGATGCTCCTTGTATCATCAATCAGCCATGACGGGTCATGAAAACACAATTAGGCGCTTTTATGGTTATGGTGTTGCATTGTTTAATTCGGCTAATGATTGTGTCATGTGTGTATGGGTTGAAATTATTGGTATATGTATATGAAACATTCTTATATGATTTCCCATCATTATTTTGTGGGAAGGGTTGTGTATAAATTCCTAGTTTCTCATTTGGGGAGTTTTGATTTTGAATTTTAATTTCTCCCTTATCAATGAGATATTGAATGTAATTCTTTAATCTCATACATTTGATGGTATTATATCCTTTAATGTGGTGGTATTCACAATATTAATCTTCCCTATACCATTCGGGTTTGGGTTTTCTTTTTTCAAGTGGTGTAGTGATATGGAATTTGATCATGTTTGCTTGTGCCAATCTATGAAATATGAAATCAAGAGGCTCCCCTAGAGGAGTATATTTGTGTTTGGATTTATTATTGCTTTGCTTATATTTTCCTTGTGGAATGGTTATGGTCTTGTAGACACCTTTTTTTGTTGTTGTGTGTTGTTAGATGATGTGTTTTGTATGTTTTGAACATGCTTACTATCAGTTACACCATCGTTTACATTTTTTTTGTTTTCAAACCAATATTTAGGTTTGTCATTAGAGGTTTGGTTATTGTATTTTTGGTCCTTATACATTGTAATTACCCCTTATACAACTAAATATTTTTCAATGGTTAACCCTTGTTCAATGAATTCTTCAATGTTGTGACACATTGTAGTCTTAAAGGTAGAGAAACTTTAGGGTGTATATTTTTAATAAAGATGTTAACCATTTGTTTTTCTGGTACTTGTAAGGGGAATCTACTTTCAAGGTGTCACCATCTTTGAAGGAATGTAGCAAAACTTTCCTCTTTGTTTTGTTTTTTTGTGTACAAAATCCAAAGTTATTTCTTGGTCAATATTATATGAAAAGTGTGTTACAAAACATTCAGCTAAGTCTGCAAAGGACTTAATGGATCCATGGGGTAATTGTGTAAACCATTCCAAGGCTATACCACTAGGGATCTTAGGAAATAATCTGATGAGATATATGTCATTATAGGCCACTTCTTTGCATTGGACTCTAAATTATTTTAAGTGTTTGATGGGGTTACTCTTCCCTTTGTACTTGTCAAACTTTAGAATGTCATAATCTTTAGGGAAGGGGATCGCTAGTATAGATTGGTTAAAGGGATAAGGACATATGTATTTATATCTAAAGGTCTTCTTTTTTTGACCACTTTGGATTCCTTGGATCATATCTTTAATTTTCTGCAACTCTTGGGCAAGGTATTGATCTTGTGGAGGATTTTGGGGTGGTTGGTTATAAATGTATTGATAGGAGGGTGTTGATGGGGGATTATTGATGTTGAGGCTGTATTTTTTATGGTTATGGGTTGGTATTTGATTTTTGATATGTGGGGGATCTTGAGGAGGTGGGGGTGTAGGATTGTTGTGTTGGGTGTGAATGTTGGTAGTGTTAATTTGGGGATTTGAAGTGAATGTATTATGTGGAGGTTGGTGATGGATGATTTGTTGTTGGGGATTAGGGTTTGATTGGTTGTTATGGGGTGGGGGAGGTATGTTGGGGATCCCTAGTTAGTCCAACATAATCTACAACTCTGCCATCTTTTGATCACTAACCACTCCATCTTCATACCTATAATTTTCCATTATCAATCCCCCACCCTTCTCATCATTTATATTTTCCCCTTTAGACTTAGGGAAAACTTTAGAATCACTTATAATTATAATACCTTGGACTTGTTATTATCCCCTCCTTTCATCACATCCTCATCTTGATCATCATCATCCAAATCTAACCTTAGGATACATCCTCTAAAGCTACAAAAATCATCTATTCCTATCATCATCCTTTTCAAACCAAATTTATCCTTAAGAGTCAATCTGGATCATGCATCATCCTTGCTAATCTAGGGTTAGCTTGCAAATTTTCCTATCTTAAGTTGCATCCTTGATTAGACCATCCTTTTTAGATAATTTAGCATTAGAAGTGGCTCCCTTTTGCTAAGTTTTTAAAATTCATCATTATCTACCCTTTCTTAGGAACTTGCCTATCCTAAGTGAGAAAATCCTAAATCATCCCATCATAAGTATCTAGATTATAAATTTTGATCTCAATCTTTGGTTTCCTAACATCAAATTAATCCAATCATCCTAATTTTTTTTTATCATATCAATCCAATCAAACCATCCTTAATCACATCATCAAATCAATCACCACAAACCCAATCCTTAAAAATCAATCCTGAGGACATACTAACCCACAATATTTTTATCATAAATCCACATCCAAACCTAGTCCAAAGTTCACAACCTTAATATATTAAAGAATACTTCCTTTGCATGCCAATCACTAGATAACAAAAAAGGAAATTAATGGATTCTCAAGGAGAGTTCTTTTTTAGCACCACTTCATCTCAACCACCCACCCCTCATGAAGACATGCTAGATGCTCTAGAAGAGTCCCCTAGACTAAGGGAAATTTCCAATAATCCTTATAACCAAGAAATGATGGAGAGAATAATTCTCCTTGACAAAGACCATCTTGTCCTTAGCCTCTTAGCACAAGGGGATAAAATACCTTCTACTGCCGAGATCCTATAGGCAAGGGGTAGTGATACTTCAAACAATCCTTCATCGTCCAATAATTTTTTTGATCATCTCATTGGACCACAACTTAACACCAATATCCCATATTCCACCAACATAAATCAATCTAATATACCCTCATTAACAAACACAACCTCTTCCATAAAAACAATCTAATCTAACTCTAACCCACCACCTTCCTCAAATACCCAACACCTCTTATCATAAACACAAATGTTCCTCTCTACACAATGTAACACAACCCCTCAATAATATACCCCCACTTATATCACATATAAGGGTCACTATCCCCCCTAATGTTAGCATCTCTTATGCCCCTTCCAACCCCACTATACCCACAACCTCTCCCCACTTCATCTATTCATGCCAATTACGTCGTCTAACAAAATACATACCTACATTTCCAAAGAGCTAGAAGAGATTTTTAATAAAAAATTGGGAGACTTCCTCAAAAGACAATCCTTTAACTTTTCTTGGACATACAAAGACATACTAGGATTGGACCCATCTATTGTAGTACATCATTTAGTATTCTACCTAGATGCAAAACCTTTCAAGAAAAATTTACGTAAATGCATCCACAAATAGCTCTCCTAATAAAAGTTGAGTTACAGAAACTCTTGGAAGCTGGATATATCAAACCTATTGATTATCCTGAGTGGGTTTCCAACATTGTACTAGTTGCAAAACCCAGTGGGGGCATTCACATATGTATAGATTTCAGAGATCTTAGTAAAGCATGTCTAAAATTTGACTTTACATTGCCCAACATTGATATGATTGTAGATCTTACCATTGGACATGAAATTTTATCCCTCATGGATGGACTTTTAGGCTATAACCAAATCCACATTGTTGAATAAGATCAACATAAAACAACCTTCATAACTCCATGGGGAACCTTTTGTTATCAAGTAATGCCCTTTGGACTTTAAAATGTAGGAGAAACATATCAAAGAGCAATGACTATCATCTTCCATGACATGCTACATGATATTATGGAAGACTATGTGGATGATCTCCTAAGAAAATAAAAAACAAAAGGACACATTGAAGTACTAGAAAAAATATTTGATTGACTGGAAAAGTATCAACTACGCCTTAATCCCAAGAAATGTTTATTCAAAGTCTCATTAGGTATGAAGATGGAGTGGTTAGTGATTAGAAGATGGAAGAGTTGTAGATTATGTCAGACTAACCAAGGATCCCTAAGAGGACAAAATCAAAGACTTGGTTTTTGTGATAGGACACAGGCACAAATTTGGGAAAATACAAACACAACAGGTTTTGACAAAGGCGTAGAATCACAGGCACAAATTTTCTTAATATCTATGCACAACAGATTTGGTCGTAGGTGTAGTTCTACAGTCTCAGATATTTTGGCAAGAGATTTGACAAACAATAAAACACATTGGCTAAATTTAGAAGTTTTTGCTAATTTCAAAGGGTATAGCCAATCCTTAGCCCTTTGGCTAATTCGTCTTCACGGGTTTCACACAAAAAGGAGCTTCAACCACTTGATTACAAAGCCTAAGCTCAAGTAGGTTTATAGATTAATATGGGCCCACTACCCAAGCAAGCTTGAGTTAATACTCCTTGATACTTGGGTAACACAACTTTTCTCGCGAAGGCAGATATGTAGAGATCTAGTGGCATAGGGTCATGAACGGATGCCACAAGCTCACTTTTTCTCTCTCCTTGGGAACTATCAAAGTTCTCCACAAGGATTTCTATCTCAACCTAAGGGAGTATGTGATGAGTAAATTCAAGGTACGATATGCATCCCTTGCACCACACCAAACTACATTCAATGGCTTTCTAACTTTACATTTTTTTCTAGGGAGTTATTGATATATGCAAGGTGCGTGAGACTCAAATCATGAAAACTAGTCCATCACAAGTGTGGGCCAAGAAATTCAACAAAGTATTGAGATCTCAGACCATCCCTTCACTCCTAGCTTGGAATCACCCTAAGCAATCAGAGCTTCGTCAATTACGATGCAACTAGATTGGGGTACAACTTTACTTCTCCCCCCTTTATATACCCCATCAGTACACGTGGTTGAGATCCTCCCCTAGGGTGATGAAATCCCTAGGAAAGTCTTCTAAAGAGAAAGGTATGATAGGTGTTTTTGATACCCAAGATTACACGAAGCGTGAGGGGAGAGAAGACACACAAAAATAGCAACCTTATGTTTACCTAAAACATTGATCTAAACAAACTAAAGAGATGCAAAGATTTTTGATCCCCAAGATCACACTAGGTGTGAGGGGAGAGCCTATGTCTATTGTACTCTTCAAAGTTGGTATGTGTAGGATCATGATGGACTAAAAAGTGGCGATATCTAAGTGATATGATGGCCCATGTGGCTGACAACTTTTTTTTTACCCAAAATTGATGAAACAAAAAGGGCTTTTAAAGGAGGTTCTTAGCTTTCCACCAATATAAATTATGCTTTACTTTGAATTTAAATAATTATTATTCATTTTCTATTTGAATTACGACTAAAGTACCGATTGATAGGCTAATTGAAAAACATCTATAACTTTCAAACGGTATCACATTTTTTGAATCCGAAACATGCGTCACATTCTATGCTTTGCATACTATAAGATTAAAAAAAAAATTGAATTTCATGAAGTTTTGACCAAGTTAAGGTGGTTAGACATACAAGTTTTTATATTTTTTTTAAATTTGTAATAAAAAATTCATAATTTATTATATACTTAGAAACAAATTACAAAAAAATATGCATGACATTGGAACATGAGTACCCTACTTATATCTAAAATCTTATAAAAAAATATTATCATTTTATTATGGTTAGGGTGGTCAGACAGACACCTACTTCTTATTTTTTCCCTGAAATTTAAGTACTATTGCATTGAAATTTCAAATTTTCACCAAATAGATTTTAAAAAAAAAAAAACCTAGTATTTTAGAAACTACATTCAATTTGATACAGATTCTATTCTTACATATTTTTGAAATAATATAGATAACTTATTCAAATTTTTACGTCAAGTTGCCTAACTCGGATTTTTTGAATTTTATTGTCACTTAAGGGCTTGTGTTTTCCATGATGATTCTGCACATACCCAAGTATGGAGAAAAAAGTTAATTAACCCACTACTCTAATTTATTGCCTAGATTAGTGGAAAAAAAAGTCTTGGTGAAACATCCTGCAAAACCACAAATTAGTAGTTGATTATATTGGTATTTCGATCTAATAGTTGCACCACTCATTAGCCCAAATGTTAGCACAATTTTGTAGAGTGGAGATATGGAAGCACAAAAATAAAAAAGCAAATATTTTAGTATTGAAAATAGAAGCCGAAATAATAGAAATTAGGTCTAATTACTAAAAATGTAGCTTTTTTTGATTAAGATGCACAAAGTTTTGATATTTTTTCGAATGATTGATTAACAAAGATAATGAAAAATGCCTGAATACCAAAAAAATGATTAAAACTATCTATCATAAACACAAGCACCGATATGTGAACAAAACAATGTCTGCATTCAAAAGTCTAATTAATGCAATTTTGGATTAAAATGATGTAAAACAGTAAGGAAACTGATGACACTCTCAAATTTTGCAAATTTGAGATGTCTATTTCAAAATTTTGCTTCTGCACTTTCAGAAGTGCACCTAATGAATATGCCTGAGTGACCCACTTTGGAGGCTTGTATTTTAAAGCCTGTTGATTATCATGCGAAACCCATTTGCAAACATATTTTGTTGACATATGTGAACGTGTGTGTCAGTTTTCAGCTTCCCACAATGAGTTTTGTCAAAGTTTTGAAAATTAAAGCTAGAGGGTTTTGACATTGTTCTGTTGTTTGCAAATTGTCAGTTTTGCAAAATAGCTTCCTGTTTGAGCTTGGATTTCGCACCCAGTTGACTGTCATATCAGAACGAATGTTGTTTCATATTCTCCATATCAAGATGATCTCACATGTCAGTTTTCAGAGTCTTATGATCTGATTTTCTATTTTTAACAGATCAAAATTGAATGCAGTTTGTTCAATTTTGCATCTGCATTCCTGACAGCATTTTAGAGAGGCTAACTTCGACCGTCAGTATCTTTTGACCGGTGATGACTTAAGAAAATTAATTTTGCACACGTGCTCAGGGTACCATAATGAATTTGTATGTCTGATGGAAGCTCGCACAGAGTTGATTCACTATTTTTACAAATTGGCAATTGGGTGAGTTTTAATTGGTTCTGAACAAGTGCAATTACAGAAAATGTGAAATGAGCAACTTTGTCGATTAATATTTTTCACCTCGGGATATATTTTTCCAAAATATTTGTTTCAATGCATTTTTGGGTCATATGTCTACATTCCTACTCAGTTTCAAGGTTTTGAGATGAGCTTGGATGGATTAATTAATTGTTTTTTTGATTGCAACAGGGCCAGAGATGGTGTTCCAAAAATTTTCAAAATTTTCAATTCTACTGACAACCCATTTCTTATTTTGGTTTAAAACCTCTACATCTCCATTTTCATCAAGATTAAAGGTCATATGATACATTATTTTGATGTGTTTTTGTCACGGCTAATACATCTCGGGGGCCAGTTTACAAAGAAGGTACCTAAATTTTAATGGCTCCGAAAAATTAGAATAAATGGGTTTTTTCTAAATAATTGATTATGCCTCGGTGCAAAATTTCATGGATTAAAGTGCTCCGGTTTGTTCGCATTGAAATTTATCCATTTGACTTGCAGACAGAATTAAATTTTTGCCTAGTTCTAATATTTTACATTTAAAACATTTCAAAATGGTTTTAGGGCATAAATCTTTTCTAACATTTGAATGGGAGGAAAAAGAACTTTTAATTATTTCATCCCATTGGTTAGACGCTCTCAAAACAAATTTTGAAAAGCTTCAAATTGAAAACTGAAGGCGAGGCAGAGAAGATTGCCGAGCGAGCAAATAAAGGATGCTTCTCCTAGCATTAAAACTATTAATCATTACCTACATGGTCATTTAAAATATTTTTGATGTTGTATTTGTGATAGTTTCAATTTTATACCTGTTGTGGGCAGAAATCAAGCTGCAATCACGTTTTTTGTCTTCATGTGGATTTTTAAAGACATTTGCAAGTTGGGAAATGTTAGTACAGCCTCCAAGAAGATTCCTGAACCATTCCTAATGCATTGGAAGATTTTTAAACAAAGATTCACATGTTTTTGAGTATCTGTAATGCCAAAAATGCCCTTTCATTGATAAAACGACCCCAACTCACAATGAAAATGTACTAAAATTGTTTGGCGAAATTCTCTTTGGAATGCAGCAAATGCAGTGGAAAATTCATTTGAGTTGCAGAGAAACAAAAGTTGCTATGAACAAAAGGTGGAATTTCCACCACACCTCGCAAGCCTCGCAGAGTTAATGGTGACGACAACAAATATGCTGCGAGGTGTGCAGGGTTCAAAGGGAAAGCCCGTAATAAAATATTTCATGTGTGAAATATTTAATAAAGCTTGGGTGAATCTTGTAGGCCTTGCACAATAAAAGATGATTCCATCAAAAGGCTCGTGAGGTGTGCGAGATTAAGGCATGTGGGTGGTGGTCCCAACAAATGCAAATTTCCCGTGGAGAAATGGGGTATATTTTAAATGGTTGATAGTGAAATATTTTAAATGAACAAAACATTTAAAATTAATTGTTGGGTGCGAGGCCAATTTAGCTGGAAATGAAAAGGTGGGCCCCGGTGAGTAAGGCATGAGTAATTCATTTACCCAAAATGATTTTTCATTTTAAATGTGCACGGGTAAAAATTTTCATTGTAAATGTAAAGTGAACAACAAGGGAGGAATTATTTTTATATGTTGTCGGGTATTTCTTTTCCAAGGTAAATGTTTCCAATGTCCTCCATTTAAAATGTGATATTTTAAATGTGAAATACCAAATGATGTGCAGTGAAAGTGAAAACTAAATGGGCCCCTATTTTTATAACATATAAAATGCATGAAGGAGGTGGAGTATTTTATCCATGGGGGTGAAATTTTAAATGGAGAGTGAATTAAATATTCACTGTGGGTGTTTTACAAAGTGAATTTTTCACTTTATAAACATGTTTAATGTGGCTGTGAGATATTTTAATAAGGCAAGTAAAATGAATTTTATATTCATTTTGTATTTGGGAGCATTTCAATGTGCAAACATTCTCTTTGTTGGAGATTTTAAATAAAGTCAAAAGGGATAAATATTGAAGTTGCAAAACTTTAATATTTGGAGGAAAATAATGTGCAGCAAGTAAAGAGAGCTGAAACAAAATTTTGCACGAGAAAGAGGATATTTTCCAATTGGGTGAATTTGGAGATTCTCCACATGGGCACATGCTTTTAGTTACCAAACAATGATGAGTAGAGGAAATTTTGAAGGAATGAATTTGTTGCTACAAAGGAAGGGAGAGGAGATATTCTTTTTTGTTTGATCAACGATGAATGGAGCTTTCAGATGGCATTTCCAGATCAAGTTTAGGGCTGCCCCTACTTGCTTCTCTTCTTCTATATCTTCTCTTATTCTCTCATTTGGAAAAGGTTTTAAGTTTTTGTATTGGGTTGGATAGATAGAGAATTGAAAATTCTGAGTTATGTCTTGAGTCTGTAAGCTATAATTTTCTGAATTCATGAGTAAATACAACCAGTTTATGCAAATAACATCATGAAGGTGTTTGCACATTCATGAATGTCTTCAGATTGTCTTCATATTTGTACACTTTGAGTCATGTAAATTTAATAAGACAAAGTATCTTTGAGTTTATCATCTCAAGTTTCATGAGATTGTTTTGTCTATTCATTGTTTTGTTTCAAAGAAATGGTTAAAATGCTTTGATCAGGTGATTGTGATTTCAGGTGTGCAGATGGAATTTGATAAGAAGAATCTGATGGATAATAAGAGAACAATTGTTGGTGCAAGACACTAACAGTTCATGCAAAGCATTAACAATTTAAATCCACTGGTTGAAGACTATTTGCTAGGGAATTCATTTTATGTGTTTGACTCCATGGCCCAAAATTGGCACTGATCTATTATGTAGTTTTGTGCATATTAGAAACAAATTCAAATGCAAAATCATTTTAATCTTATAGTTTAGTTTGTTGTTTGTCTTACTTTCCAATGGCTGGGAGAGGGTTGAGTTACTGAGAATTTAGCCAAGTTTGAAGCTGTCAATGCTTCCCTTAGTGTATTTTCATTGGGAATTATCTGCTATAAAAAACAATGTCAGTGTGTATGGTTGAATTAAGTTTTAAACATTGTGTAGGTTTACCCACCTTGGTTGTGTAGAGCCAGAAGTGTAGGAGATGTCAGTCTTTGACTAAATCTTGTCAGTTGGCCACTAGTCTTTGTGGTTTTTTAATATAGAGGTTGGCTACCTCTTAGAGAATTACAAATCCTAGCTAGGTTGCATTTTAAAACACCAATAGAAGCTACCCGAAAGATATAAAATACTAATACTTTCCCGAATAGAGAATGATGCAAAAAATTTAAGAACTGATTTAATGCCAATTGAACCACCTTATCCTAGCTAAAAACAGGGGTGACATTTCTTGATATGGAAGCATAGGAAGTTGTTGTGGAGGTGTAGCAATGGAGAAACCGTAGGTCATGATGCAGGCACAACAAATTTCTGTGTAGGTGCATAAAACTAGTGACGACCTAGAACATGGAAAAATAAAGAGAAAGGTGAATTCTTTAACACTTAGGTAAATTTTAAAAGCCCCAAAATAAAATTATGTGATATCTAGTGATCTTGTTTAACCTAGGTAGATTTTTAGATCAATTTTAAGTTGTTTTTCTTTTTATCTTTCCCTTTTAGTGTGATAGTTATAGTTGTCATAGAAAAATAAAAAGGGAAATCAACTATAACAGTTAGCAAGAACTACAACAGAAGTTCAGAACACCATTAAAGAGCCAACACAATCTTATGATGATAAAGAAATCCTGCAAGACATGAAAGTCGTTAGCAAAACAACGAAGTCAAATCCTAAGAACATGAGCACTAAAATTGAAAGTGCAAGCGCAAAAAGTTGCTACATAGGTGTTGCAGGATTGATCACAGATGCGGAAAATTGAGGTAGAGGCACTGTAGGTCGCAACAAAAGTGTCGAAAGTCATCAAAGAAGCATGATTCTACAGTATTTGAACTTTCAAACCTTAAAATCACATAAATTTGACAAAATAATTAGTAGGGATGTGGGTCCCATCGAGCATGCCAAATGTAGAGGGGGTTATTTTATCATCAAAAGCATAAAAAAACATAAAGAAAATAAGCATAAAAGCATAACACAAATGTATACCTTTGATAACCCTCAAGGATTAAGCTCACGATGCACCCAAGTCTTATTTGATTACTCCAAGGTTGAATGTGGATTACTCACAATTGCACTAACATAATAATGGCCAATTTCAAGAAATTTGGAGGGAGAAATGGAGGGTCAAGATTGAAAGTTAATGGAGGGCTAGGATTGATGAAGAATGTGATGCATGGATAAATACTAGTATTGTGACAAGTGTCATAATTGAATACAAGAATGGGGATGAGGTGTGCTCACACATGTGTGACCACACCTTGGAATGACACCTTATTTAATTTTGGAGGCTAGGTGTAAGATTGTGGAGGTAGTTGAGATTGGTTGCATTAATAATACAAGATTAGGAGTTTGGGAGTGAATTTTAAATTAGGAAGTAAAGGTAATGATGGGGGTTAAGGTGGCTAATTAGTAATTAATTAGCATAATAGGATAGGTGGAGTTAGTAAACCATGAGTTCATTAACTTAGGTGGAGTTACTAGTTGGAGAATGGGATAATGAGGGTTAGTAGGTTAATTAATCAATGATTAATTAACATAAATGGGTTTAGAGCCATAGGGGGTTTTAATGAGCTTAATTAAATAAGGGTTATTCAATTGACTAGAAGAATTATAGTTGTGGCCAACGATATAATTAATTAAATAAAATATTTAATTAAGTATATGAGGAAAATGGGTTAATCAATTAAATAAACATATTTTATGAATTAAAAGGGGATGGATGAGAAAATTAATTAAATAAAACTATTTAATTAATTCAGAGGAGATAATGTTAGATTTAGAGTGACTATAGGGCTAACCCAAATTCAAAATTATAATGCTCAAGTGCTAACTCCAACAAAGAAAGAGAGTAAATGAAAGGCTGAAAATAACATATTGCCAACATCTTCACCAACTCTTAATCCAACAAAATTTCCATGTATTTGGATAAGAAAGAAAAAGCTACCTCAAAAAATAGAGCATGGGGGTTGTTTTGAAGCCATTCCCTACCCAGAATTGTTCTTATAGCATCCTCAGTAGGCACACAAGGAATAGTGAATACCCTACCCAACTTTTGTCTATCATATGCATTGTTGCTTCTTTTCTCCCAAATACATTTGGGTAGCATGACATGCCATGAAGACTCCATAATATCACAATGAAATTATGAATAAAGAAGAGAGAAAGTAAATATGTTATAAATGATATGAACATCAAGCTAGTGAAGTATATATAGAATGAAGAAATGAATACTCAACACTTGAGCATTTAATTCACCACAAGACACACATGTTGATGTGAAAAATGACAATACTATATCATAAAAATGAAGTCATGACTTTAAGTTATTTAATAAGTAATAATGCACCTAAATAAAATGTCAACCATTGATCTTTGAAAATCTAACAATTCTTGTGTAGTTTTGGAGGTTTGAGTTCGCAAGTCTAACACTTTGGACATTTCATTTTGGAATGCAACTACAACCATCCATCGAACATTGCTCCTTTTGTTGGCTATTTTTCTTGTCCAACTTCTTCTTTTCCTTGCTCTTCTTCATCTAAAGAATATTTGTCTTCCTCTATCTGATCAATTGTTATCTCTATTCCTTGATCCATAATATTTAAAGATTGGGCCTCCACTCATCTCTTTGTGCATCTCAAGACTATTTTAGTTACCACACTATTTAGTCTATGACCTCTTCCTTAGCCCAAACTAGAAGTACAATTGGCTTGTCTGCCACCTCATTATATTATTTATCTTGTAATCATATTTCATCATCTTAGATTTGATCAAGGATATAACAAAAGGTGGATTTTCCTTATGTATTCTATTGTTAGCCTAGAATAAGCTCTTTTTTTACCTCTAGATTATCTTGGCAGTTGGCCAAGAAATCCTCATATTTTAATTTATATCTATATTTCTCACCTAAGTATTTCTTCATTTTCCATAAGGACCAAAACACATTTTAATTTTACATCTATTCCCTTGGTAGATTGATTTGAGGGGAAAGCATATAATCCTCTTCTAGACAACTTTCATGGGATAGGGAACACTTTCCCTATGCATATATTTAAACAATTTGTTGGAAGTGTAGAGTTTTCTGACCATTTTTAGAAGAACCTTTTTTTCATTTGGGTACTTGGGAAATCAATAGGGTGCCTCAGATAATCCCTCCATATTGAGGTAGCTAAAATTTTGAAATTGAATAAAATAAGACCCAAATCTCTGAATCAGGTCCATAGTAGAGGAGGAGATTCTTCTATTGAGATCTCCTTGCAATTTTCTTACAATTACCATGATGAAGGAATGGTTCACTCTCTTGTAGTTATTTGAATTGCATTGTGTAGTTAGATTTGAGGTTAGCAATCATAGACTTTGCGCTGATTAAAAACATTACCCATTGGACCTAGGAATGTCAACCCCCAATATCTAATCTTCTTGGTCAATGTGTAAACAGTATAATAAGTCATATGGAAGACCCTAATTTATCTCACCATAGAGAATTGATGGTGGATATTCTTATCGATAGTCCAAGCCAAATAGATCTTTTTAGATCCTCTAAGGATTTCCTCTACACAATAGAATATCCTAATTTTAAATGTTGAAGTTCAATCAATCCCCATCACCCTAATCTGTAAAGTCACCAATTCATTGATTTCAAGGATGAAATCAATTCTGTATAAGTACTTGGGAAACTTCATAGTTGAGGACTTATGATTCTTTTGCAAGTGTATATATTGCACTTTATGTATACACTTGGCATACTTAATGTAGACATGTAAAATATGCATGCACCTGATTTTGATTACTAACAACATTTCCTCCTAAATCATACTCTTAGCATTTCATCACATTTTGTCTCTTAATTTAATAAATCATTGTTGATTAAGTCTTTCTCCTCTGTTGGTTGAATTAATCAATTTAATTTAATCAACCTTATAGATCTTTGTTTAATTAAATAATACATTTTATTTAATTAAAATCTCTAAAGTCATCTCATTTAAATTAAAAAAATATTTATTTGGTTTAAATCCAACATCATCCCTCTTTAATTAAATAAATCAAATCTTTATTTAATTAAGTCTTTAATCATTTCCTCTCAATTTTGATTTAAATAAATTCATCAATTTAACTCAAAATTGTCAAATCATCTAATCCTTCATTAAATTAATCAAAATATTGATTAAGTTAATTCCTATCACTAAAATATTCTAGAGAATGCAGCTTGCACATGAAAATAGATTTAATTCATTTATTAGATCTCTATTTTCCCTCACATGGCATCAAAAGGGAATATCCTCCCAAGTTTGAATTCAAAAAATACAAGTGGATGGGTACTTCCAACAAGGCATTCACTCCTCTTTCATGTCCTTGTCCATTGAGCCAAGTGACATTAATTCCACTCTTCTCTCCCTCCAACTTTCAAATTCAAATTTGAAATCTCCCCCTCTTTGGCACATTGACCAAAATGTGCTCATTCCTCAACCATTCACATCTTGACAAGTGACACTTGGCCATTGGATGTTGAATGATCCCACATTGCTCAATTTCATTCATTCTTCCATTTTGGAAATCTATAAATAAGAGACTCTTCCTTTCATTCAGACATCCACAATTTGAGTAAACTTATTATACTCAAATTCATCTTCAAGCATAGCCATTCTTATGTATTTCTATCAAGTTCTTAGCTAGTTTATGAAGGAATTCAACTAACAAAGTGGATCAAATCACAAAGCTTACAAAGGAGTTGGGAAAGGGCTGATTTCGACACATCAATTGACACCAACTCCCCCATGGGATCATGAGTTTGCATGCTTAATTAGGATTTCATTTATTTATTGTTTATTTCTTCGTTTTTCCTATTTTAAGTTTTGCAAATGGATTTCATGGGGAATCCTTGTTTTACCTTGCATATGATCTAATAACATGTTTGTTTTCTTTGTTTATGCAAGTATCAAATTGGGGTTCACATTTAAAAATGTGATTAGAACTTGAGAATTGCAGGTATCAGAGGGGTTAATCATTTCCTCTCAATTCTGATTTAAATAAATTCATCAATTTAACTCAAAATTGTCAAATCATCTAATCCTTCATTAAATTAATCAAAATCTTGATTAAGTTAATCCCTATCACTAAAATCTTCTAGAGAATGCAACTTGCCCATGAAAATAGATTTAATTCATTTATTAGATCTCTATTTTCCCTCACATGGCATCAAAAGGGAATATTCTTCCAAGTTTGAATTCAAAAAATACAAGTGGATGGGTACTTCCAACAAAGCATTCACTCCTCTTTCATGTCCTTGTCCATTGAGCCAAGTGACATTAATTCCACTCTTCTCTCCCTCCAACTTTCAAATTCAAATTTCAAATCTCCCCCTCTTTGGCACATTGACCAAAAGGTGCTCATTGCTCAACCATTCACATCTTGACAAGTGACACTTTGCCATTGGATGTTGAATGATCCCACATTGCTCAATTTCATTCATTCTTCCATTTTGGAAATCTATAAATGAGAGAATATTCCTCTCATTCAAACATCCACAATTTGAGTAAACTTATTATACTCAAATCCATCTTCAAGCATAGCTATTCTTATCTATTTCTATCAAGTTCTTAGATAGGTTATGAAGGAATTCAACCAACAAAGTGGATCAAATCACAAATCTTACAAAGGAGTTGGGAAAGGGCTGATTTCGACACATCAATTGGCACCAACTCCCCTATGGGATCATGAGTTTGCATGCTTAATTAGGATTTCATTTATTTATTGTTTATTTCTTCATTTTTCCTATTTTAAGTTTTGCAAATGGATTTCATGGGGAATCCTTGTTTTACCTTGCATATGGTCTAATAACATGTTTGTTTTCTTTGTTTATGCAAGTATCAAATTGGGGTTCACATTTAAAAACGTGATTAGAACTTGAGAATTGTAGGTATCAAAGGGGTTAATCATTTCCTCTCAATTCTGATTTAAATAAATTCGTCAATTTAACTCAATATTGTCAAATCATCTAATCCTTCATTAAATTAATCAAAATCTTGATTAAGTTAATCCCTATCACTAAAATATTCTAGAGAATGCAACTTGCCCATGAAAATAGATTTAATTCATTTATTAAATCTCTATTTTCCCTCACATGGCATCAAAAGGGAATATTCCCTCAAGTTTGAATTCAAAAAAACAAGTGGATGGGTACTTCCAACAAGGCATTCACTCCTCTTACATGTCCTTGTCCATTGAGCCAAGTAACATTAACTCCACTCTTCTCTCCCTCCAACTTTCAAATTCAAATTTCAAATCTCCCCCTCTTTGGCACATTGACCAAAATGTGCTCATTCCCCAACCATTCACATCTTGACAAGTGACACTTGCCCATTGGATGTTGAATGATCTCACATTGCTCAATTTCATTCATTATTCCATTTTAGAAATCTATAAATGAGAGACTCTTCCTCTCATTCAAACATCCACAATTTGAGTAAACTTATTATACTCAAATCCATCTTCAAGCATAACCATTCTTATCTATTTCTATCAAGTTCTTAGCTAGGTTATGCAAAAATTCAACCAACAAAGTGGATTAAATCACAAATCTTGCAAAGGAGTTGAGAAAGTAATGATTTTGACACATCAATTGGCAATAAATCCTCCATGGGATCATGAGTTTGCATGCTTAATTAGGATTTCATTTATTTATTGTTTATTTCTTCGTTTTTCCTATTTTAATTTTTGCAAATGGATTTCATGGGGAATCCTTGTTTTACCTTGCATATGATCTAACAACATGTTTGTTTGCTTTGTTTATGTGGGTATCAAATTGGGGTTCACATTTTGGCATTAGAAGGAGGGAAAATCTCAAGTTCTAATCACGTTTTTTTAGAATTTTTTTTTATTTTTTTTCTGGGTCACAGGAAACTGCACCGCTTAATAGTTCCGCAACGCTATATTGTGTGGCTCCATACTACACCACTTTTAGAGGCGCGGTGCTATACCGAACTGCACAATTTTCCTAATAGTGTTGCTTTACTTTCCACTTGTGGAATTTTAAAATTTATAAATGCACCGCTTTAATCTCCACGACACTATATCACACTGCTTCTAGAAGTGCGACACCATATTACACTGCGTTTTCCCAAATCACGCCACTTCTGCTTTCCACCTGTAAAATTTAAGTTTTCAAACAGAGCCACTTCACAAACTGTGTCGCTTGACCATATTGCGTCACATATTTGGTATCTGTTTCTGCAGAGCACCGCTCACAGTCAAACCCGTGGCGCTATATAGTGCCACTTTTGTCCAAACTACACCACTTTTACAAACTACACCACACCTACAGATTTCTAGTTGTTTTTAACTTTTATTTTGTGATGCAGGAAACTTCCCGAGGTCATAATTTTTGACTTAGATGTGGGTTTTGGCTAAAATTTTACACGTGGTTTCTTTATGAGGTGGCATATGGATTAGATGATTTGACAATTTTGAGTTAAATTGATGAATTTATTTCAATCTTCAAGAATTCATCAAGAATCTTGTCAGTCTTTCACCTTGTTGTCGAACTACATCGTCTCTGAGCTTGAACATAGGCAAGGTTGATCTTTGATCATCCCCCGAGATAGTTAGGTTAGTCCTTTAGGCATCTGTTGCATTGGCAATCCGTTTTCCCATCTATCTCATCTTTGAGTCAAGTTTGTCGTCAGTCGAACTACGTGGTCTCTATGTGTATAATGCAGGAAAGGCTAATTTATGGATTAGCTCTCGAGACCCCTAGGATAGGTCTTTAAATTAGTCTCTTAGTCGTAATATCTGAAAATTGAAAATAGTGCATCCATTTCATCTCGCTTTCACCCGTGATTTGTCATCACTCATAATAAAATTAATCATCGCCTTCACCCTTTGGTGAGTCAGTCAGAAGCAAGTCTAGCAGGTTCAAAAGAGAACGCCTAATCGTTAGAGTCTTGAAAGTCTAGATCAGTGAGTCAACAAGTTGGTCAACTCGGAATATCAATAGCTTATCAGCCAAATTAGTCCTATCAAAACCTTGATCACAACATGTCCTAGGATGAAGCTTTCCCATGATGGACATAAGCATCAGGTACCCCTCAGTAGTTTAGTCTTGGCTAGTGGTATGAAGAGCATTAGCTTGTTTGGTTTTCTTTACTTTGGTCTTTTATTGACTTATCTTATTTTGCACTCATTCCAAGGACCTCTCGATGATACCTAGACAAAACATGTTTAGAGAAAGGAATGGGGGCAATGATCATTATCCTTTTTATTTGTTGTGCTTGTGGGATACACTTGTAAAATAACTTAGTTACATGTGCTTTGTTTAGTAATTGGGAATGATGTTTTAGATATCTTGTTGACCATGTAGGAAAGTTTGCTTTCTTGTGTTTTGGCCCAAGATGTTTAGAATTTCTGAACCACATCCTAAACAAAGTACGTATGCTAAGTGTGAACAAGAATACTCCTATCTATTTGACAAGTCAAAGTCTATCACACTAGGTACAACGCCATCCTGGTTCTTTATACCTTGATGCATCGTACCTATGTGTGTTATCAAACATAAAGTAATTGGCCCTTTGAAAATCCCAACTCCTAGTAAGCAGATCATCATCATAATGTGAACTTGTGTGGATCCTCCTTCCATCCATCTCATTCTTCTTATTCTTCTATCTTTACTAACATTTTTATCTAAAATCAGTGTGTTGTATCAAAATATACACGAGGCTACCCATGGTCGATGACTGTCTATACATCATCAGAATTGTCTACATCAAAAAATTATCTTTCATCCTCTGATCAATAGAACCACTCCTCTCTCATTTTATTACGATCTTGATCGAAAAATGGTACATTTTCGCTCGATCTCTCAAGGGGGCAATATACTAGCATTATCCTTTCACTAGGGCAATAATGGGGCATCTAAAAAAATTGAGAAATTTTGAACTTTGATCACATTAGTTTATTCTTTGAATCAATGCAACAAGTACATTGCTTCAAAGAGGGGCAAAATGTAGACACGTAAAATATACATGCACCTGATCCTGATTACTAACAACATTTCCTCCTAAATCTTACTCTTAGCATTTCATCACTTTTTGTCTCTTAATTTAATAAATCATTGTTTATTTGATTAAGTCTTTCTCCTCTGTTGGTTGAATTAGTCAATTTAATTTAATCAACCTTATATCTCTATTTAATTAAATAATGCATTTTATTTAATTAAAATCTCTAAAGTCATCTCATTTAAATTAAATAAATATTTATTTGGTTTAAATCCAAAATCATCCCTCTTTAATTAAATAAATCAAATCTTTATTTAATTAAGTCTTTAATCATTTCCTCTCAATTCTGATTTAAATAAATTCATCAATTTAACTCAAAATTGTCAAATCATCTAATCCGTCATTAAATTAATCAAAATATTGATTAAGTTAATCTCTATCACTAAAATATTCTAGAGAATGCAACTTGCACATGAAAATAGATTTAATTCATTTATTAAATCTGTATTTTCCCTCACATGGCATCAAAAGGGAATATTCCCTCAAGTTTGAATTCAAAAAATAAAAGTGGATGGGTACTTCCATCAAGGCATTCACTCCTCTTAAATGTCCTTGTCCATTGAGCCAAGTGAAATTAAATCCACTCTTCTCTCCCTCCAACTTTCAAATTCAAATTTGAAATCTCCCCCTCTTTGACACATTGACCAAAATGTGCTCATTCTTCAACCATTCACATCTTAACAAGTGGCACTTGGCCATTGGATGTTGAATGATCCCACATTGCTCAATTTCATTCATTCTTCCATTTTGGAAATCTATAAATGAGAGACTCTTCCTCTCATTCAAACATCCACAATTTGAGTAAACTTATTATACTCAAATCCATATTCAAGCATAGCCATTCTTATCTATTTCTATCAAGTTCTTAGCTAGGTTATGCAGGAATTCAACCAACAAAGTGGATCAAATCACAAATCTTACAAAGGATTTGGGAAAGGGTTGATTTCGACACATCAATTGGCACCAACTCCCCCATGGGATCATGAGTTTGCATGCTTAATTAGGATTTCATTTCTTTCTTGTTTATTTCTTCATTTTTCCTATTTTAAGTTTTGCAAATGGATTTCATGGGGAATCCTTGTTTTACCTTGCATATGATCTAATAACATGTTTGTTTGCTTTGTTTATGTAGGTATAAAATTGGGGTATGTGCAGGATCATGACACGCCAAAAATTTGTGATATGTAAGTGATATGATGGCCCATGTGCCCGACGACTTTTTTTTAACCCAAAATTGATGAAATGAAAAGGGTTTTTAAGAGGTGTCAACTTACTTTTGACACCTCCTTTATTTTTTATAGGCAAATTTCCACCACTCCATGTGTGAGGAATCATATCCTTATTTTGTGGAGATTGGTTGCCTCCCTCCCTCCTATACATGTACAACTTGTTTGCCTAATCTAATTGGGTCAACTAAGTACAACCTATGCATTGTTAATTATGCTTGTCATTTTGTCTACTAGATCTCCTAATTTCTTATATGGTACCAAAGTTGGATTGGAGATTGTTGTAAGCCATTAGATGAAAAATTTATTATTTTTAGTTTGTTTTGACCCCACCCCTACTCAGTCATGAATTATCACCTCATTCTAATCAATCTTCTCTTCTCATGTGATTTTTTGGGTGCCTGTGATTTTGCAAGGGCCTATGCATTTTGCAAGATTCACGATTTTGGTGGAAAGGGAGGGGAATATTTTTTTGGTGTTTATAATTATAGAATAGAGGATACTCCCTTCAGCCCACACATCATCTTCAGGTGGCGCCAAAGCACATATAGAGATTTAGGTTTGTGATAATCTTGGCACTGGAAGGAAGATTGGTGACCTTCAATGAAATAAAATCAGTCTTTGTATGTGTATTTTTGCATGTGAAATGTACTAAAAGTGGCACCAACATTCCCAAGTTCCTAGTGCATGCATTACAAGGAAGCGTCAAAATCACCAAACTACACCACGTGATAGTACCACAAGGATAGTCTCCATGCATGGTTCCTACATCTCGTGTTTGGCATCATAGATAGTCTTCGCATTTGTGCAATGCCAAGCCTTTAGGGAAAAAATAAGAAGTAGGTGTATGTCTGACCACCTTAACCACAATAAAATGATAATATTTTTTTATAAGATTTTAGATATAAGTAGAGGACTCATGTCTCGATGTGATCCATATTTTTTTGTAATTTTTTTCCAAGTAAATAATTAATTATGAATTTTTCATTACAACTTTGGGTATGTGCAGGATCATGATGAGCCAAAAAGTGGTGATATGTAAGTTATATGATGGCCCATGTGGCTGATGACTTTTTTTTTACCCAAAATTGATGAAATGAAAAGGGTTTTTAAAGGAGATTCTCAGCTTTCCACCAATATAAATTATGTTTTACTTTAAATTTAATAAATAATTATTATTCATTTTCTATTTGAATTATGACTAATTTCTTGATTGAAAGGATGATTGAAAAACATCTATAGATTTCAAATGGTATCACTTTTTTTTAATCCAAAACATGTGTCACATTCTATGCTTTGCATACTATAGGATAAAAAAAAACTGAATTTCATGAAGTTTTGACCAAGTTAAGGTGGTCAGACATACGAGCTTTTATATTTTTTAAAAGTTTTATAAAAAATTCATAATTAATTATTTACTTGGAAAAAATTACAAAAAAATATGCATCACATCGGGACATGAGTCCTTTACTTATATCTAAAATACTATAAAAAAATATTATCATTTTATTGTGGTTAAGGTGGTTAGATAGATACCTACTTATTTTTCCTTGAAATTTAAGTACTACTGCATTCAAATTTCAAATTTTCACCAAATAGATTTTTATTTTTTTTAAATAAACCTAGTAGTTTAGAAACTACATTCAATTTTCTACAGATTCTATTCTTCCATATTTTTGAAATAATATCGATAACTTATTCAATTCTTTACGTCGAGTTGCCTAACTCTGATTTTTTGAATTTTCATTGCCACTTAATGGATTTTTTTTCCATGATGATCCAGCACATACCCCTTTAAAAAAATATCATAACTCGTATGTCTGACCACCTCAACTTGGTCAAAACTTCATGAAATTAAATTTTCTTTTTTTTAATCCTATAGTATACGAATAATAGAATGTGACACATGTTTCAAATTCAAAAATTGTGATACCGTTTGAAAGCTATAGGTGTTTTTCAATCAAACTATCAATCAAGACTTTAGTTGTACTTCAAATAGAAAATCAATAATAATTATGTATTAAATTCAAAGTAAAGCATAATTTATATTGGTGGAAAGTTGAGAATCTTCTTTAAAAACCCTTTTCATTTCATTAATTTTGGGTATAAAAAAAGTCATCAGCCACATGGGCCATCATATCAGTTACATATCGCCACTTTTTGGCCCATCACATGATCCTGCACATACCTAGTCTTCTTTGCACCAATCAAAATGCTAGAAAAAAAACACCTTTTCTTTACCTTTTTATGGATTAAATAACATCATTTAAAAATTCTATTTTACAAAATTATAGTCATTTCAATGAGCTTTCCAACAAGTATAGTTTTGATGTGTTTTCATTTTATCATGTATTTAATTTTTAATTTTTATTGAAAATAGGTTTTTCTTTTAACACCAAGCTCTTGATTTTGCAAAGGTGGAAAATTAAAAAATCATTGTAAAAAAAATAATTAAAAAATACCCTTTCCCTAGGTATTGATGTCCTTATTTCACCAAAAAAGAAAAAATGGATTTCAATATATACACAAGAAGTTAGGTTGTATGACACATATGTATGTCCAAATTATACTTATAGTGACATCATAAATTAATTAAAAATATATATGTAACAAAAAATTATGGAAAAATATCCATTCCCTAGATATTGATTAGAATCTATATTTCAAAAGTTAGAATTTTAACCTTTATAGAAAAAAAAAAAGTTATGTTGTATGACACAAATGCTACTTTCTAAAAATGTTGTTTTCTATTTCAAACTAGTTATTAAAGGATATGTTGAAAGATTTAGGATTTACTTTTAAAAAAAATTCAAAAAATATATTAGAATCTACACACAAATTTTCACAAATCACTAGTTTGCATCATCTTCAAATTCTTGACGATTTAGCTGCTATAGGTCTCAAAAGATGAAGATTCAATTAAAAATATTGATGTGAATTCCCATCTTGGGAAAAAAGTGAAACACAATATTGTGATTTCACCCCTATAAGAAAGAAAAATAGGTCATGGATATTGTCCTTCAAAGATAACTAAAACATCAGAAAATCCTTCACTTAATACCAATACTAGCACACAAGATTCTTCTAAGACAACTTTAATCTTGGTGCATATTGAACTGATAGTTACTACATGTGGGGATATATCATTAGATATGTTTCAATTGGTAATTTTCCTACTCATTATAATCAATAACATTAGTTTCTTTTCCTTGACATGTGATAGTTGTAGAATTATATCATGCTCACTACCACATGTATTGAACTTTATGTATCACTATCTTTTATATTGCAACGAGTAGCATATAATACTTTATCTCAGCTCATCCTTGCCCTACATTTGGGGGGCAAGGGGTTTGGTAGCCTTGTCCTAGTTTGGCACTTGTCATTTCCCATTTTTCTAGTTATCTGCCTTTTGTATATGATGAACAAGATTGGGATGTAGACAACCTACTTTATGTTCACTCACATGTGACATAATTTATTTTCTTTTTATGTTCTTGGTGATTGCATGTATGTAATACGACCCCCCATATCATTTTTCTTGGCATGTCTTTATTGTTTATGATTTTTCTTTGGATGGCCCTTGTTACTTCATTGGTGAAAGGATACAAAAGAAGTGAATCTATCATGAAATTCTTCTATTTGTATCTCCATTCTTCTCTGTCATAAACATTGTCTTTTATTTTGTCTTGTGTTTTCCTTTTGGGGATGATGCAGGGCATTGAGACATTTACGTCTCTTGTATGTTGACCCAAAACACTTTTCTTTTTTTCACTCTCTATATTTCATTCCTCCTTTTTGTTCATTGTTCCATGAATTATTTGGGGAATGATGATGGTTCTAATCTCTATTACATCACTATAGAAAAGACATACGCTAACCCTGAACCTATGGATCCCTTATATGTTATCTTTGGACTGCATGTGGGGGAAACTCCATGAAGCGACTTTATTTGGAAACATATCATTGGCATAGGGCTTTCCAAATAATATCTCATTACCCTTTTATCAATTGGCATTTATCATTTCTACTTTAAATTAATTTCTCACAACATAGTGTTTAGCAATCCATTTAAAGTGGGGGGTGTAGTGTAGAAAAATATATCCTTTGACATTTTCACACTCATTTGGGTCCTTCTTATGGATTTTCACTTAATGTTGCTTGTATTTAGTGTTGTAATGTGGATAACACATTCACATTAGGTCTTGGGTGCTTGTGAACTAATGGAATTTAATGGTGCCTTTCTAAAGTGTTGTGAAGTGTTGCAACACACTTTCACACTTTTCTAGGGTGTTATCAAATAACCAAGCATAACAAGCATAATTTTAATCAAAAGCAACCTTAATATTGCCTTATTTGGAGTATTTTAAAGTGTTGTAATACACTTTCACATTTCTCTAGGCTTGTCATTAATAATTGGGCTTTCTTATGCTTTAATTGGCCTTATTTTGCATCCACAAGCCTCATTTATTGCATCTTCTCAAGCATAATCCCGACACCAATTAGTAACCAATCATAATTCATGTGTTTTTGGCTTACGTGGCCCAGATTTAGGGATTTGGGACTCATTCACCACCTTGATAAAATGGGTCCCACCTGGGTCTTTTGGTCCCAAAACAGGTTTTACACCTTTCTAAGAACTTTTTAAAATATTCCCAATAATTAGGCCTGGGTGGACTCATTCGCCACCCTAGGCAAATGAGTCCTGTGTGGCCTAGATTCAAATTTTCAGCAAGATTTTATTCTCCTAGATCTGATGTCGGCTTGTAGTGTGGAAATTTCGGAAATTCTTACATAATTGGGTATAAATACAAGGTTCTTTCACTCATTTTTATCCTAACAAGCAATCCAATGACCTAGAAAGTTTACAGGCCATCTACCATTCGCAACAACATTCAAAGGCATTCAAGGGTAGATTATCAAGTATTTTAGAGCATTCTTCAAGTTCCAATCATCATGTCAAAGATTGCATTCTTCATGTTTGTTATTGTGCTAACAATTGTGATGTAGAGTTGATGATTCAAGCAAGCATTACATTCAAGATCTACCTCTTTCAAGCAAGAGTGAAGAACCACATCCATTACATCCATTTCAAGCATACTTGCAACACCTTATTGCTAGGGTTTGGTGAGTTGCAACATTTCTATTTGTTCATTCATTATTCTCCATTCATATTTACTTTCATTTCAAGGTTTAAATACCAACAAGGGGTTTGACCAAGGAAAACCCCTATTCACTAACCCCCAAAAAAATTTCCCTCTTCTTATGTGTGATTTGTAGGGCTAGGTTACAAATTTTTCAAGAAGAAAAGTTGGAGAATTTTTTTCAAATCCCTAAAGTTGTCATCAAGTCTTGGATAAGCTTGGAGAAGACCTACAGGTGGAAATTTACAGTTTCAGATCTGAAAATAGTCAAAAAGAATAGAGCAGACCGAGAGGCACAAAATTAGGTCTTGAACTTCTAAAAAAGTAGAAGTGGATTGATTCGCCACAAGTGGCAAATGAGTCCCACTGTATAGGCCTGACAAAGATTTTCATAGATCTAGATACCCTTTTGGCTGAAACCTATATCTGCACATTTTCTCAAAAGAAGGATTGATTCTCCTAGCTTGGCAAATGAGTCCCACATAGCATTAACAATAGATTTTCCAGAATTCCAAACCTCCATTTTATCTTCTTTAGTCTCCTAGGTTCACACTTTTTGTCTCATAACTTTCTATTGCATTTTGTTCATGTTTCTAGGTCATTCAAGGTTTGTCATTTCACATTGTGTTGCATTGTCTTTTCCAAGTCTGAACTTGGTGGTGAACCCCTCATTATATCCCATTCAACCCCTAGGACAACCCTCTTGCAAGCTTTCAATCTCCTTTGCATTGAAATATCAAGGGTTTGTTCTTGAGTGAAGAGTGTGAAGATTATCTCTCTCCTTTTAGATCCTAAACCCTAAAGGTTAAAGAGAGCCCACAATATTCAACTATTTAGGGGCATACATTGGCATTATTTCATTTTAGCATTTGCACCTTCTAAGGTGATTTTTCATTGAAATCTTGACACTTTTTTTCTTCACTTTTTTCATAGAGGTTGAACTTAGTGTAGCATTGGCATAGCATCTTGATCATTTTTTGGCACCTTATCAAAGTTATCAAGGAGTATACGTTTTGGTATGGTTGACGTATAGAGGACTTGTAGACCTAGTGTGACCTTCTCATTTTCCACACTTTTTATGAGTACACACCTTATACATACATAGTGTTTGTTTCTCATTTTTCCTTGTGGGTCACCTAGTGTATATCATACTACTCTAGCCCTTATGAGTGTATTTTATGGATGTGGCATAATACAAATTTCTAGTCCATCCTTTTTCCTTTTTGTATTATCTTTGACATTGTATGCTTGTGTATCTTGTCTTGTTGCACATATCTTGTGTGCTCCTTTTTCCTTATGTTGGTTTTCCATGGGATCTTAGATCTTGGGGGCTTGGTCACCTCCTTGATCTTTATCATCCTATGATCTTTCTAACATTTGTACACTTGGACCCCTCAACACATATTTGTCTATTTTAGTGTGATTCTGAGCATAATTTCATACTCTCACTAAAATGGGGGCTAAATGTAGTGTAGAAAATTGTATACCTTTACAATTTCACACTATTTTTAGGTTCCTTAATTAATTGGACTTAATTAAGCTTCTAATTTGTCAAATTATGTATTCCAAAGCCCTATTTTTACCATTTTTCAAAAGGAGAACCAAAATTTAATTAATGCATTTCAATCACCCTAGAATATGTGTGTCCTAGACTTATGGGCCAGGACCCACTCACCCAAGGGTGAATGGGTCCCCTTTAAGTCCTAGGACACATTTTTGAATATGTTTTTGGTGGTCTTTTAATGATTCAAATTCAATTTGTAATTTCCATCTTTTGGAATCTAATTTTCGGGAAATTAGATAAAATCCTATAAATACATAGTATTTTTATCAATTCAAATCTAAGCAATATGATCTAAGAAGAAAGAAGAAAAATTCAAGAGAAAATATTATTCTCAAGAGCATTGAAAAGTAGATTTATCTGTCATTTATTGTAGCATTCAAGATCATATCATCATGTACAAGCTTATGAGTGTTCATGTCATCTTTTGAAGGCTACTATGCATTATTAATCCTAAAACATCCAATTATTTCAAGTATCCAAATCCATCAAGTAAATCAAGATCAAATTCCTTGGAGAGATGTGCTTGTCTCCTTTCCTCTAAGGGAAGCCATTAAGATTTGGTGAGTTGTAACAAGCAAGTGTTCATCCATCAATTCCTTCCCCTTTTCATTATCTTTTTCTATCAAGGTTTAATTACCAAACTTGGGGTTTGACTAAGGTGAAGCCCCATTCAAACAAAAAAAAAATTCTCTTTGTGTATTTGTAGATTACAAGTTGAAGAAGAATTGAAGAAATCTTGAAGAGAAATTTTGCATTATTACACAAGTTGTCATAATTGTTGTGAAGCCACATAAACTTAATTACAGATTTTATTTCCAACTTTTTTATAGTGGGACCTATGTCAAACTAAATCCAAGATCTAGTATCAAAGGACTATCAAAAGAATTTTCAAGAGCCCTAACTAGGACCAATTCACCCCGGGGTGAACCTATCCTTCAACAGACCTCAAAATCAATTTTTGGTGACAGGTACATGTGTCCAAACCCTTCTTAGATCTGCTTGTAAACTATCATTTTTGTCTCTATACTTTCAGGAGTTTATATTTTATACATATATTAGGTTTTTTTGTTCAATTAGTTTGAGTGGTTCAAATCATTTTAATTTAATTTCAGACCTTTCCTATTGTCTTAAGGACTGAGATCTGGGTCTGATTGGCTCACCATTGAGGTTGAACGTCAATCTTTACACCTTGTGATCTCTTTTCTAATGAAATGGTCTTAGGCAAAGACACTTTTTAAGAGATCCCATATACATTAAACCCACTCAAATGTTGGGGATCCTTTTTTCCATTTCAATAAATAGTTTGTCAAAATTTCCATCTTTGAGAGTAATTATCTTAATTTTAATGCATATTCAAATAATCAAAAAGACTTGTATTAATGACGCATAAATATCACCCAAGGAATTTTTAGAGAACCAAAGAAATCCCTTTACAAAAATCATAAACCTTGCATTGACCACTCTATTACAAAGATTTGAAGGTAAGGGAACATGCAGGAAAACCATACACTCATAACCTTGTGGAGAAAATAGTAGCAGGGTATGTGCAGGATCATGATGGGCCAAAAAGTGGCAATATGTAATTGATATGATGGTCCATGTGGCTGACGATTTTTATTTTACCCAAAATTGATGAAACAAAAAGGGTTTTTAAAGGATATTCTCAGCTTTCCACCAATATAAATTATGCTTTATTTTGAATTTAATAAGTAATTATTATTTTTTTTCTATTTGAATTATGAGTAAAGTCCTGATTGATAGGTTGATTGAAAAAATTCTATAGCTTTCAAACGGTATCACACTTTTCAAATCCAAAACATGCATCACATTCTATGCTTCGCATACTATAGGATTAAAAAAAAATTGAATTTCATGAAGTTTTGATCAAGTTAAGGTGGTTAGACGTATGAGTTTTTATATTTTTTAAAATTTGTAATAAAAAAATCATAATTAATTATTTACTTGGAAAAAAATTACAAAAAAATATGCATCACATCGAGACATGAGTCCTTTACTTATATCTAAAATATTATCATTTTATTGTGGTTAGGGTGGTCAGACAGACACCTACTTCTTATTTTTTCCCTGATATTTAAGTACTACTACATTGAAATTTTAAATTTTCATGAGATAGATTTTCTTTTTTTCTAAATAATCCTAGTAGTTTAGAAACTACATTAAATTTTCTACAAATTATATTCTTACATATTTTTGAAATAACATAGATAACTTATTGAAATTTTTATGTTAAGTTGCCTAACTCTGATTTTTCTAAATTTTATTGCCACTTAAGGGCCTATTTTTTCCATGATGATCCCACACATACCCAACGTTATCTAGTTACCCCTAAGTTTCTAAATGATTATTTTCCTTAACTATAAAAAATGAGAAAATACAACCCTATCAAAAAATGACATCCCCATGACCTTGTGGGAAAATTAAGGGTGCAAGTCTTTATCTGAGTGCATACAAAACTCCACAAGAATGAAGAGATGTAGGGATAATCCCTTCTATCAGAAATCAAAACAAGGTCAAATAACTACTTAAAATCTATGGGAATGATGCTCTTAAATAAAGTTGAGAACAAAAATGCATCAACAGGGCCATTGTAGGAAAATGATGGGCACACTGATGAATTAGACCCCTACCAAAATCTGCATAATATCAAAACACTACAAGAATGAGACCCGTTTCATAATTTTTTTATGGAAAAGTGATGGGGACTCAATCTTGGGTGAAAGGTAGTCACTTTCTTGCAACAAGAATCTCCATAACCAAAAGGTCAAGTTTTAAGGCAAGCAAAAATTGAACTAACTTGAAACTAAGGTTGAATCATAATAGAATCATGTAGGAACAATACCCCATGAATTTATACAAAGGGAGAGTTTCAATGTATTCTCTAACAAAAATTTTGACATAATAAAATCAGAGGAACACCCTAATCACTCGATGACCTAGCCTCATTGAGACAATTCATGACATCTCTTCTACACACCATATCCTAGATCAAAAAAACTAGGGAAAAGAGTAAGATAAAAGATTAGGGTGATAGATATCCCAACACAAACTATTGTAGCAACAAAGATCAATTTCAACAATTCAAAACACCTCCATCACAATTTATATAATTCTCACCAAAAATTAACAAAGGTCAATATCACACATGGATTTCAAATGAAACAACTATTAAATGCATCCCAAAAATTTAAGAATTCATTCAACCGACCATTCAACCATTAATATTTAAAATAAAGGTGATAAAAACCATAGGAGAATACCTTAAAATGTAAATGAGTATGGTAGTAGACATTTGAGAAGATTGCACTTCATAATAGCAAGAGATATTTTGATTGATAAGAACTCTAGAACACATAACAAACTCTAAGCAATCTTCACATGACATGAAAATTTGACCAAATTCTTATAAACACTTGCCACCAAACAACATAAATATGTTATAGATGATAGGGTGATGAGAAATTACTTGTTCTATGGAAAAATGATGTACCCATAACCTTGCAATGAAATCACCTTTATAAAATCTTGCAAAAAATTAGATACCTCACAAACATGTTTGAATCAAGGTCTAATCTGCACAAATAAAATCTTGTAAAAAAATGGGGGTCATCTAGACAATCATCAAATCTTTGCACTCCCATAAAATATTGGACTTTTGAATGCAACCAAGACTCAAAACCAAAACAAAAACCTTCTTGAAAGAAAATTCTAACCTAAAGAAAACTAACCTAAGACGTGCCAAAAGGAAAAAAATAAAAAAAAGGTGGTATCATCATTTTAACAAGGCATGTGTCCAAGGCACAACAATAGCCTCTTGAAAAAAATATTCAAATAAATTAAAATACTATATTATAATTTTTTTTGTAACATTACAATTTGTTTTAAACATTACATATTGAAGGTAGGAATGATTATCAAAAAACAATTAAAGCAATAGGCATTATGTTGTGGGGTCGAAATGTAACTTAACAACAATATGAAATTTTAACATACGTTTTTTCTATCAAATAAGTTGTATTGGTTATATTTTCTTCGTATACATCCAATTTTCAATTTCCTTATTTGAGGTTTTCTTGGTAGTGTGACATGCTTGTGACAACCAAACTACCTATATAAATTTTATTTTTTAGTCAAATCTAATTTGAAAATTTATCTCATATCTTCAATATATTTATAGAGTCCCCAAAAAATATTATAAGATATTATTATGGATCTACACAAGGTCTAAAATTGTCATATTAAAAATTGTATCTTAATATCTTGTATACCACTATCTTTTTTATAGGTGCTCTTCCACATCATTTATGACATTATTAGTTCCTACAGATAGGAAGATTAATATCACAATCGTTCGATATGCATTTGATATGCTCAACTAACCAATCAGATTCAATAATTTAAATATATTTCTATGTACTTCTATAGTTTGAATTTAAAGATATATTTTTAATGTTTAAAAATTAATATGTATCTCTTTTTCTATTGGTTGGAGTAGCTCTATTATTCATTTTCCTTTAAGAAAATTACAAAAATAGAATGACAGATGATATTGGTGAATATTTAGGCATTCAATGCAAATTGTGTGTTGGTGGGTTGTGTTGGTTCCCAAATCAACATATGCAATGACTCCTAAAGAGTAGCCACTCTCTCATATTTAGACTCAAAGATGGATTTGGCCAATGAACAAGATTCAGTCAAAGAGACTAGAATCTTCTACACTTCTGGATCTGTTAAACTAGGGAGGGTAATCCCAACAGTATGCTTATAGATACTCTTGTGTGCCAAAGTACCCAATATACTGTAAATAGATGATTCTCCTTTAGATGCTTAATTGAAACAATACTCTAAAGGCTTGGTTGACCTCTACAGTAATGCCTAATTTAAACATGAGAAATTTATTTCATTAAACTCTTCACACAATTAAATGAGACCGATAAGTAATTTTGATTTTAAAAATATGTAGTTCCTCACAAACAGTTCTAGGAAACTATAACATTAAGAGACCAATGCCATATCCCAGGGCGGAGTCATCTAAACATGCAATTTAAAACCTAACACAACATTTAGTCTACCATAATCATATATATCAGATGATGAATTACACCATTGATACCAACAACTAAACTAGCCATACTTAGCAATCCTAGCACACAGTTGCATAAACCTCCATTTGTGTTATTACAAATTAACTCATTATGTGTGTGAGAGTAATAACAACAAAGCAACATACAGGGAAAGACAAGAAGTTGAATAATAACAATCATTGATCATTCATATTCATAATCTATGCAACGTGAACAATGGAAACACCTATTTCAGAATAATATGTCATTTACATTCAACTATGATTATGTTGTAATTACATTCTTCATTACAAAATTCAAACTGCTCTAGAAACCTAAAAAATTGGGACACTTGGAGCCATGAAAATTTGCATAAGGGGATAATCAATTGTTTAGAGAAAACCTATTTCCTCAAAATTTTCCCAGCCATCAAGAATCAGGTACCTCCTTTGTAAAATGGCCCCTAGGATGTGTTTGCTACACCAAAAATGCATTAAAATACTACATCATGTGACCCCCATTTTTTATGAAAATGGATCTGTAGAGTTTTTAGACTAAAAAAAGAAATGGGTTGCCTTTGATTTTTGAAATTTGAAACATTTTGGGACACCAATTTTGGTCATGTTACGGTCAAAAAAGGATTAGTTAACCCATCAAAACTCATCCAAGAGGCACAAAACTGAGCATGCATGTTACCATTTGAACCAAAAATCCATTACAACAAACAAAATGACAGAATTCTTCCCAAGGTGAAAAATATTAAATACCAAAGTGGCTCACTCAGGCTCAGGGAAAACTTTAGTAGCGAATCTTCACCAATTGGAAAATTCTATGAATCGGGCAAATCAAAATTGGTGAATTTACCATATCCAACAAGGTGTTCAAATCTCTTGGATTTCACGAACTATCGGTCCAAAGCATGTCCATTCGCCAGCGGGTTTTTTTTATGAGGCATGTTTAGGCAATAAATTCGCCATAATAGACTATGCATTTCCAATGGACCGATTAATATTTTTGCCTGGAATCCTGGAGAGCATGTCATAAAACACCAACATATTCACCAATACTATTATAACAACATTATATGAGGACCCATTTTTCCAATTAAAATTTACAAATAGTTTCTTGCGAAGACCCATTTCGCCAATTAAAATTTATCAATAGTTGCTTATGAGGACCTATTTCACCAATAATATTTGAAAATAATTACATTTGAAGACACATTTTGCCTTGAAAATTACAAAGTATCATTGTATAAACATGCAGGATTCACCAAATTTTTAGCATACCATTGAAAAATCCCATGGAATTCACCAAATATGGATTGATATAAATACAATTGAAATTGTTATTTATTCTTACACATTTTGTTTGGTTTTGAGGTTCTCCTTCTAGATTTAGAAGTTAGCGAAAGCTAAAAATGTAGACTTAAAGGTGAGTGATCATTTCTTCATACTGTTATTAGTTATAATAATAAGATTTCTTTATCTATTTTCCATTCTTGCTTCAGTCTTAAACATGATTTTGAGTAGGGAATGGGATCTATATTCTTTTTCGGCCTATCCTTCTTAAACAAGAAGACATTTTTCTAGCTTTTATTCGAAGTGAGAGATCAATATGTTGAGCAGCAAGGGTAAGACTCCTGAGGGTAATGAACAAAATACCTCCACAAAGCCCTGAACATGTATTTGGAATCTCTGTGAGACAAAGTTTTATTAATTGCAATAAACAATGCTTGGAAGGTCACTCTGTTTCAACAGATAATGCTTGGGGAATAGACCCACTACAAACCCGTTTCCTTCCCATAGGTCATACCCATGAAAATCCTTCCTTAGCCCACCTTCTGGCAACAAACCGACTTCACCACTTTAGCTACTATTCTTTCAACTTCCATAACATCTTGAAGCATGTCTATAAGCATGATCCCAACCTTCACACCACACTATTACCAGACCTTCCACTGCACCACCCGCTGCCTCCAATTATTTAGCACAACTCCAACCAACTGGTTAACAATGCGGTGTGGGCCCCATTTGACCAGAAAGTAGGCCAAGGCAATGTGTCTAGCAACTAGAGCCCAACAAAAAGAAAGGGAAGAATCTCGAAGGGAAGCTCTATTTCAATGCCACATGGCGGCAGTCGAAAAATTTGTGAAGCCACATTATTTATGAGGCCGTGCCAAAACTTTCTTAGATAAACCACCTCAAAATATACCTTTGACAAAGGTAACTGCAGTGTAGGCCCCATTTGAACAAAGTCAAGGCCGAGGCGACGTGTCTAGCAACCGAAGCCCAGAAAAAAGAAAGGGAAGCCATTGGCCTAACAATGCTTCATTGGTGGAACCCCCATCACAATACCATTGATGGCCTGATAAAAATAGCTCACAACCTAGTATCAGTGTAACAATATTCTATCGAGTTGACTCCTAAGGTGCTCTCCCAATATATCGATAGAGTCAAGTTGTCAACAAAAGTAACCATGAATTATAACCATGGGAATGAATTATCTAATGCATAAAGTATATCGGGGGAGCTATGGTGCATCAAGTAAACATTATCCAGCATCCCACCAATAGAATGAAGGATAGGTGTCCATCAGTGGAGAGGGTGGCTATCGGTGAATGAAACATCTTAGGTCTACAAGTTGCAAAGTATTAACCATTTATCTTTATAAATCAAACTATTATAGGGCGATTCCAGAGGTTTAAGTTGGCAAGCCCATCGCTCTGTGCATTTCATTACGGAATGAAACTACAACCATACATCAAATGTTCATCCAACGGTTGAAACTTGAGTAATCTATGATATTAACTTAAAAAAGTAAACATGACACATGTGTTTTAAATTTGTTTTAAAATTTTGTATGCTAGGATTGGCATCAAGGCCAAGGGGTCAATAACTTAACATTGCAAAGGAATTGAAAAAATCTCATTGTGTGCTGACCCTCTCACTCAAAAAAAAATCACTTGACAGTTGACACTTAGCAGTACAAAGTGCTTTAAATTCTTTGTTTCTCGAAATTGGAACATTAAAGTGAATGAAACATCTTCGGTCTACGAGTTGCAAATTCTTAACCGTTGATTTTTCTAAATCTAACGGTTATAGGGTGATTCTGGAGGTTTAAGTTGGAAAGCCCATCACTCTATGCATTTCCTTATGGAATGCAACTACAACCATACATCAAATTTTCATCCAACGGTTGAAACTTGAGTAATTTATAATATTAACTTCAAAAAATAAACATGACACATGTGTCTTAAAGTTGTTTTAAACTTTTATGCGCTAGGATTAGCATCAAGGCGAAGGGGCGAGTAACTTAACGTTGCAAAGGACTTAAAAAAAATTCCCCGTGTACTGACCCTCTTAGTGTCTCACTTAAAAAAAATCACTTGATACTTAGTGCTACAAAGTTCTTTAAATGCTTTTTTTCTTCAAAACTTGAAATTGGACATCCTTTAATGGCACCTCACAATTCATTACATGAGCTGACACTTTGAAAGTTGTGCATCCCTCCAAGGTCACCCAATCACTAAGAAACATAACTTTATAACCATTTGTACAGTAATAAAATCTCAACCATTGATTTCTAGAAATCTAACAGTTCTAGTGTTATTTTGAAGGTTTCAAATCGCAAGTCTATTGCTTTAGAGATTTACTTTCGGAATGCAAGTACAATCGTCCATCAAACATTCATCGAATGGTCCCTATGATTTTTCGTTGGCATATCTATTTATTTCGCCACTGGATTTTTTTATTATTTTGAGATTCTTTTTAATTCGCCAATGAAAATATATTTTTTTCTTTGAAAAAAGTTTTTAATCGCCAGCAATTTTTTTTTTTTCTATTTTGAAAATAAGATTAATTTGCCAATGGAAAAAAAAATCTGTTTTGAAAAATGGTTTTAATCACCAATGACAAATATTTTATTCGATTAAAAAAATTTGCAATTCGCCAAGATTTTCCACAGACTTCTAGGGATTATAAAAGATTTGCCAATTGGGATTATTGTTTTTTCTCGAAAATGAAAAAATTCGCCAATAAAATTAATATTTTTTATCGAGAAGTATACAGGATTTTCTAGGATTTTACACCTTCATTGAGGGGGGGGTTTCTTAAAGTTTTCCCTACTCAGGCTTTTTTGCAATTTCACTTGTCAGAAACGAACTTCAGCACACCAAGTCACCTTCTTGAAAAATTATCAAATCTTCTCTTGGGGAAATACCACTAAAAACACACTAGGTAATTTGGGTACATTAAACATGTGTGCAAGAGGGCTTCCCTTCAATCCACATTCATCAAAATATATTTAGGGTCAAAGATGACCACTTTGAAGCATTCTGAAAATGCAGGTGTAAAAAGTGAAGAAACTGCACTTGCTTTTGACTTGGTAAAAAAATCAAATTTGATCATGAGACTCTGAAAATGAACTAGGGATCATATCAATGTAGGGATAATGGAGAGAAAAATTATGTTCATCATGAAAATCAACTGGCTCCAAATTGTGACCCTCCAAATTATGTTACTTGGGCAGATTTTTAGGTGCACTTCTAAGTGTGCAGATCATATTTTGAAATTTTTGAAGGTGCCATTAGTGGCTCATCTGGGGATGCATGCCCCTTGTGGGCATGGAAAGAATCCAAATGTCTAGGAGAGAAGACCAAGTGCCAAGTCCATTGGGATCTCAAGAACTGCTCCTTTATGTTGCATTTGAATTCATTTTTTGAACTTTATGTGGTGGCCCCAAGCCCCCAAAAATGAATTACCAATATCTACCTCTATCAAACACTCGGTTCTTTGTTATCTGTAGTAGGTCAAGTCTGAATACACTTCCATGAAATGCCCATAATCTAACCCTATCACTAGCATTATCATTGACTATTACTACCACATGTCTGAACTTGTCACTGTCACCATTATCTCTGTCAATATGCAATCTGCACTCAGAAACTAACTGAAAATATTCATCATCACAGGACACATATGTGTTATATTCATCACATGAAACATGTTTATACTAAAAATAACATTTATTTCTCTTCATATTATTGTCATTCTCCATCAAAACACCTTCCAACTAAATTGGAAACTGAAAGTATTCATACTCCTCCAAGTAAGTTGCATCATGATACTCAACCTTGTCTACAATGTTTGTATCAAATGTGAAACATTCATAGGCACTACCCTCGAGGAGATCATCAATGTATTGCTCTATTTTCTTAAGACCATACTCTAATCCTATGCCAGTTGCACCATCAGAATCCTCAACAAAAATTGGATTATCTTTGCACTAATAAGGATCACCATTTTTATCAACTAATGAAGATGGAGGCTCATCAAACAATGGATTTTTTATTATATTTAATTTTGGAATAAAAGCCTCAGCCTCCTCAGCATGAAGGTCCAAATCCTTCTAAACAACCAAAAATGTGGCTTTTGACCTATGGAAAAAGGATTCCCTGTACTAAGCCCTTAAGTTTTTTCACCCTAGGAGCACTTGGTCTGTGAGAATGACACTCTTGCCTCTAGGTGGCTATAGGGTTTTTGGTGGTTGCATTCAAAAGGGATGGTTGATTGAAGAAGGTTGTGATAAGTTTTTGTATTGTGTGGTAAAAAAATGAAAGTAAAATGATACTAATCTAATGTATGCAAATGTAAACAAAGTAAATCTAAGCTAATGCAAACTACACTAAGATGACCTCAATGTAAGTAATCTGAAAATTAACATAGAGGGACATAAGGTGTGCACCTGGGAAAGTGATATTACAAATGAATGGACCTAGAATCTTCTAGAAAGTGTCTGAAATGAGCAGAAGGACACTTACGCCAAGTTGGGTGACCTAGTCCACTTGTCGGGAAACTTTGCTAGAATAGGTTTTGGAGAAATGGGTACCCAAAAATATAGAAACCCTTTTTTGGACTTAGCATAGGGACAAGGTCACCAATAGGGGTGACCTAGTCCTCTTCTTTCTTTTTGAGGATTTAGGGCTTGATTCGGTGGGTCCCGGTTGATGTTTCCCTTTTCTGGAGCCATTTATGTCTGAAAATCCAAAAAGTGACCTACAACTTGTCTTCTTTCTCTTCCTAGGGTTTGATACTTTGATGTGACATGAGGGGAATGTTTGTACTTTCTCCAGCACTTTGTACTTCACCAAATCTGCATAAAAACTTGCTAACACATGCAAAAACCAAGAGACTGTTGGGGTTAGGAAATAGGGGTTTTCCTAAGTCAAACCCCTTTAAAGGTAACTAAACCTAAATGGGATAAAATCTAAAGGAATGTAAGATTGAATGATGAAATAAATGGAAATTCTTACCAAAACTTTGTTGTTGATGGTCTGCAACATGCAAGATCAGCTCCAATGGAGGTTGCTTGTGAAACCCTAATTCTTTTTTTCTTGCTTTGGAAGACTTGAATGCTAGAGTGCTTGTAAAAATATGTAAAAATGAGCTTGGGAGAGAGAAAAATGAATCTGAAAACCCTTATTTGTACATATAAAACCCTAATTTTCCTGAAATGCAACATGATAGACTGACACTATTGTTTAGGCGGCAAGATTCTCGTTGAATTTTATTTTAAATTTGAAATTTATGCCTAAAGGGACTAGGTCGCCCAAGTAGGTGACCTAGTCCACTTCGGCCAATTTAAGTGATGGTCGAGAATTAATTTGTGTTTAATGAATTTAATCAACTTTTCCTCTCGAAACACACTTCAATCGGGCCTAAAATTACATTAAGGGGACAAATTAGCATAGAAAAAGGGTTAATTTAGGGGTGATAAGCCTGGATAAGTGTGAAAATGCATTACAACACTTTGTCATAAGGCTTAGAAAGGTGTAAGAAGGTGTTTTTTAGGTGAATTATGTTGAAAGGGTCTTAGAAAAGTGAGGAAATGTGTTACAACACTTAACAACACCTTAGCAAAACACTGTTAGGTGATTATTGAATTGCAAGCTTACAAGATTGAATCAAGGTAAAACAAGGCCAAAATCCAATGGAAAAGGCCAAAGTGAGTGAAAAAGTGCCAAGGTATACACTTTTTGGCGACACATTTAGCCCCCACTTTAGTGAGAATATGAACTTACTTCAAACTCACACTAAAGTAGTTGAATCATGCATGTCGAGCGGGATCTAATGTACTGATGCTAGGAAGGTGAGATGAATCATGATCAAGGGGGATGATCAAACCCCTAGGATTAGGATCCCATGGAAAACTAAACATAAGTATAACATATCACACTAGGAGTGATGTGAAAAAGTTAGATCAAGCTTTGACCGTTCGTCCATCTAGTTTGTGGATCAGATTTAGGTTGTTTGTCTAAGAGAAAAGGATGTACTCACTCTGGGTCGATGAGACTTTCGGTTGTCTACCAGGTGAGAATTCCAAAAGGTGGTGAGATACATACACATGGTTGGTATGTACTCACACACAAATAGGTGGCTATGGGGAAAGTCGGGCCGCTAGTTGGGCCCCGCTCAACCATACCAAAGTTATACCTCTTGATAACTTTGATAAGGAACCACAAAATACAGGGGTGAGGTTCATGAGACAAGAAAAGCCTTGGATGCTTAGAACCCATGAACAAGTGCAAGATGGCACCACAGGCATGCAAGTTGTGTTATGCAAGGTGGCCATGTATGCACGAAAAAGGTACAGAATGAAAAATGCTAAAGAATGTAAAATGAAAAAAAAGAGTGTTCTAAGGAGTCTTGTATAGGTCATATGAGGTCTTTGACTTAGGGAATATTATGTTTAATGTATCCAAGAGAGGAAAAATCAAAGGATAGAATATTCACAACTTAAGGGATGCAGTGCATCACATCAGGCCACTAAGAGGAATATAATATGCTAAGATAAGTCACGCATATGAAGGATGTATTACACCAAATGTCATCCGCAAAGTGAGAACTACATCATGTAAAGTGACAAGGCTGCACTAGGAAGCACATACAAAGAAAAAGAAAATACAAATGCAGGAAAATAAAATAGTGCCAATGTATGTCCCCACTTTAAAGGGATTGCTAAACATCACTTTGTGAGCAATTTATTTAAAGTAGAGAAAGGCATAATGCAAAAGGGACATGAGAGTCTACTTGAAAAGACCAATGTCAAGTGATAGGTATCCAATAAAGGCTACGTCATGCGAAAAAGAAGAAAGCAAGAGAAAAGGGAGATATGCCACCAAAATTAAAAAATACCAAACACATAAGGGATCTATGGATTTTGGGTTAGTATGTTCGTTGCTGGAATGTTTGTCTTAGAGAGGGAAAAACTATCATCATTCCCCCAAATACATAGAACTGGAAGAAGACACAGAGAGAGTGAAATCAAATGAAAAAGAAGAGTCAATTTGGGTCAACATGGAAGAGACATGGGATGCCTCAACGCTTTGCATCGTCCCCAAAAGGACAAAAAAAGAAATTTAGAAAAAAGGAAAATGCAAAAGAGCCTTGTTTTTTGGTCAACATGAAGGAGAAATTGTGGTCTCAATTTCTTGTATCATCCTCAAGTGAAGGACAAAAGACACAAGAAAAGAGCATCATTTGGGTCAACATGAAGGAGACATTGCGGTCTCAATGCCTTGAATCATCCCCAAATGAAAGCAAAAAGGAGAAAAGAGAAAAAGAGATTCATTTGGGTCAACATGAAGGAGACATTGTAGTCTCAATGCCTTGCATCATCCCCAAATGAAAATAAAAAGGCAAAAAAAGAAACGCGAAAAGCGAAAAAGGAATGCACAACACATAGAAGAAGGAAGATACATATAGTAGAATGTCACAAAGAGTAAGAAAACATTAAACAAAATGGGGAATACACGACACACAAATACAAAAAAAGAAAAGAAAAAGAAGGACTAGTAAGGTGCATGTGCATTACTCTGCAAGAAAGTCATCTAACTCCCAATCTTGCTCATTATAATACTTAGGAGGGTGACTAGCGAGAGGAACAACAATAATTGTTGAACTAGCATCAAGATCAATGCTTGTCCCGAGAGAATTCTCATGGAAGAGGAAAATAGTGAATTCAAGGTTTGGTGGACCTCTTCATCGATGCAAGCATTCTCATCAACATCATCATCTAAGTTGATGACAATGGTGGGTTGTATGACAATATTAGTGGTGGCTTGTAAAATGGGTGGTGCGGGAGGTATAGGATCTGACTGTGGGGGTGGAGGAGGAGGATCTAAAGGCATGGCCTCGGGCACAGGTGGGTTGGGATCTTCAGCTTGGTCTTCCTTATGAGATTGGCGGGCGAGAGCATGACAACAACGCCTACGTTGTCTAGCCTCTTTATTACTATTTTATTTTTAGTAAAGGTGCACGGAGGAAGGGGTGGGATAATCCACCATAGGTTGTGTATCGTCTTGGAGAGGAGGGACATGAGGAACTATGGGTGGTTCATCCACCTTCTCTTTAGCTTTATGGACCTATTTAGTGTGGGGAGGGAGGACAAAGTTACTATCATGATCCCTAGGCCTCTTGGATGATGTGGAGGAGGTTTCAAGAGTGGGTTGACTAGGCATATCAGAGTTGGGTGGCAATATGGCTTTGTCAAGGATGGATGAGTCTGAGGTAGAGGGAGGTATATTGCATAGAGAAAGTTCAAAAATATTCTTGGCTTTGAACTTTTGATAGGCAATGAAGAAGAAGTCCCATCTAGGGGTGATGGGCTCCATAGGCTCAGGCCAAAAGACATCCAAGGAAAAGTTACCCTTAGAGGATAATGGATTAAAACCACTATGGTGGACAATTAATATGTTGTCAATAGGAAAATTCACACACTTGTGGATGACACACAGGACCACTTTCATAGGATGAAGCTATGGGTGGCCAAGTCATAAATAAAATTGGTCTGATTGAGGGATGAATGAAAAGGAAATGTCCAATGCTTTCAGACCTATTTGTAACATGAGGGAAATTGATCCAATCATCGGGCACACAAAACCATTATGTGTTTTGACCCATGTAGTAGGTCAATTATAGACATCTTGATCAATATTATGTAATACTAGAAACTCTTATGTGATAACATTCTCACCACATGTAGGATCTATGAGTGTCCCATTAGTGGGCTTATCATAAATGCGACCAGCTATGTAGAGAGGGCCATTACGAAGATTTCGTAGTATATCTCATGCAAAAGAGGATATCTCAAGAGGTCCTTTTGTTGGGCCCTTATGATGGATAATGTCTATTGTTCCTACCATTTCATTAATAGGTGTGACATGGGTTACCGAGAGAAGAGAAACAAAATGTAAATCTTGTGAATCCACATTCATGACATCATGTGGGGAAGTTTCACTTGGTTTGACAAATGACACATTATGTTTGGGGATGGGGTTGGTGAAGATTTGCAACATTTGGTTAGGGGGTGCCGCAGATTTATAGTTTTTAACATTAATGCTAGAAATAGATAGACAACCTGAATCAATTAGGTCTTACACTAGGTGCTTTAGACACTTGCATTGTTAAGTGTCATGTCCGTTTTGATGATGAAAGTAACAATAAGCAGTGGCATTGTAAGATGAGGGTAATGGAACTTATTGTGATCAGGTGTATGGATGGGAGGTAAAGAAATCATTTGTTTCTGAAGTAATTGGGTCATGGTGTTATGAAGGATATCGAGCAAGGGTGTGAAAGTATGCTTAGGATCTTCATAATTAAAGGGCACTACAGACCTAACAATGACCACTTGTTTATTACGGGTGGAAGGTTTTGGTGTGAAGGGTTAAATTGGAGAAACCCTTTGTTCGATTTACATAATGGTTGGGGGTTGGATTGAGAAGAGTTATCAGACTTCTCATCATGACTAGGAGTGGACCATGAGTCACGAATACTAGTAGAATTATGGTAGTCACAGAGTGCTTGGCACAGGTGCATAAAGGAGGAGAACTTCATTAGAGTAAGTTTATCTTGTAGGGATGTCACAAGGTTTTCGGTAAACATCTTTTGTAGATGGGTATCTGGTATCTTAACATCAATCAAGGAATAAAGAGCTTGTTAACGAGAGATGAAATTAGTTCTCTTCTTGTTATTATCTTGTTTGCATCTCATGAGGTCCACTAAAGTTTTCTTTGGGGCCATATGAACTTAAAAGTGATTAATGAAGGCATCCACTAATTTGTTGAATGAACTAATGGAATTATTAGGCAGGGAGGATAACTAGTCCAAGGTTGCATCTTTAAGAGTCCTTGGGAATAACTTAGCGAGCAACTTGTCTTCAAGAGTGAAGTCGCTACAGAGGGTAGTATAGGCATTGACATGGTTAGAAGGGTCACCCTTCCTACCATAGTTCTTGAATCTAGGGATGTCTATTCCTTGTGGCAAGGGACAATGAATTACTACAAACATAGTGGTAAGGGGAGCCATATTGGCTTTGGTTAATGGTGGATATTTTTTGTTGCATATAAGTTACAGTGTGAAATAGTTGTGTAATGAGAGGGTCATTGTAAGTGTTATTAGGTGGAAGGGAGAGAGGTCAAGGGGTGAAGGTAGTGGAAGGGGAAGTGGTAGGGATAGTAAGGGTGGGGTCAATGGAAGAGGTGTAGGGGTGGGATGCCAAAAGAGAAGTAGAGATGCTAGTGGGGATGGTGAGGGGAGGTACCTCATTACTAACCTATTGCATAGTGGTTGTTAGGGAAAACTTTAGTGGTGAATCTTCGTCAATTGGCAAATAATAAAAATCAGGACCCCAAAAATGGAAAATAGTGCAAGCTAAAAAGGAGACTGAATTGCCAAGTTCTTACAAAAAAGTAATTTCATCTCGATTAAATCACCATGTAAACGATGCGTCATTGGAAATTATTCATCAGTATTTTATACCATAATTAAAAATATTAACTATATTCGCCAGTAATATTATATTCCTCCGATCAATTTTGGGGTAATATTGCCACTAATAATAAAATACTATTTAATTTTAGGGATACTTTAGCGGCTTAGCCTTGAATATGCATTTTATCTATTGCCATTGATTAGATTTTTAATTGGATGGTTCTGAGTTGATTTTGCGACCTAATATGCATGTGCCTTTTCAAAGGCTTGCTGAGTTTTGGGCCACACGATTAAATCTAATCGTGTGGTCCAAAAAATATTCTGGTCCTCAACAAGCCTTTTAAAAGGAACGTGTGTATTAGGTCGTGGAATCAACTCACAGCCATCCGATTAAAAAGCTAATCAATGGTAACTTTTTCAGTTTTCATTCAGTCTTACTTTTAAAGTGATATTTTAAAAAAATGCTTAATCTGTGTGTGCTCCAATGCATTTTCAATAGTGAATTTATGCTTGGTGGAATTTCCCCCTCAACCCCCACAAGGGGGCTTTGCCCCCTTGACCCCGTTGGTGGCTGCCGCCCTTGGGCCCCTACTTCAATATTACAAAAAAAAAAATATATGGAGACACTGCGCTGATCAACTATGCAAATTTTTAAAAGAGAGATTAGCCATTGTAATTAATCTTTTTAGTTATTATTTGCTAGGATTCACTAGTTTTATTATTATTTTTACCAATTATTCATTAAGATTCACTAGGATTTTATAATTTTTTTTTAATAATGTGTATATATTCGGTAGGGAAATTAATATTTTTTTCAAAAAAAAGGAATGATTCGCCAGGATTTGACACCTTCACCAAGCGAGGGGGGGGGTTTCTTAGAGTTATCCCTGGTGGTTGTCACACTAGGAGCTGTATAGGTTAGAATAGAAGCAATGGTTGAGGGGGGAGGAGTAGAAGGTCCTCCTTGGCCAAGCATAGGAGTAGGTGAGTGAGATGCCTTAAGTGCATGTTTTTTGTAGATTTCTGCAATCCTCTTCATGACACATAAGCCATCATCATGATCAAGTAAGCAGTGAAGTTTCTCAATGGCAGGGATAGCGGTTTCAGATATTGGTTCAAAGCTGATTTCATATCAATAAGCAGTGAGATAAGCATGGATATGGAAGAGCTTATCATGTGGGAGGTCATTTTTATCACCATTTGTGTCATCTAGGTGCAAGGAATTGCTAAGGATGGTTTCTAAGCCTAATGCACCATTGTCAATACCAGGAGTTGAAGTCAGGGGGATCCCAAGATCTACAACAAGGGTGGTGTTGGTAGATGCCATGGTCCTAGAACTTCATCTCACAACTATATTGGAAAAGGAACACTAAATGCTTAGACACGGTTCCCTAAGGATGGGGTGTAGGCTAAGGCAATGTAAGCAAAAGTGACAAAATGGCTTGTAACTAAGATTCTGGAGCAAAATATAGAAAGGAAAAACTAGGGATCTGTAAGACAAAAAATAATGGAAAATTTCTAGGAATTTGATAGAAAACAGTGCCAAAGGACTAGGTCACTCAGTGTGGCAACTTAGTCCTGGTACTGTTGTTTTTGAAAAATTCCTAAAGTTTTAGCTACTTTTTATGCTTTTTCTGATATTCTAATACAAATAGAAACTAGAAATGCAAAAAAAAATTGTATTGTCTTGCTAAAAATGTAATGCAATGTGCAATTCTAGCATGAACTTTCACTAAATGCAGTTTTTCCACTAACCCTAGGATGCAAACAATGAAACATTTCAATGCAAAGTAGGCTATCTCTAAGATGAAATGCAAAAATTAGAAAGCTAGCAAATGGTCTATGGTCAGGCTCACCAAAATGTAGGTTTTGACCTAGGGAAAAAGGACTCCCTTTACTACAACCTTAGGGTTTTTCACCCTAGGAGAACTTGGTGTGTGAGAATGACACTCTTGCCTCTAGGTGGCTACAAGGTTTTTAGTGGTTTCATTCAAAAGGGGGGGCTGATTGAGGAAGGTTATGATAATTTTTTTTATTGTGTGGCTAAAAACTGAAAGTAAAATGATACTAATATAATGAATGCAAATGTAAACAAAGTAAATCTAGGCTAATGCAAACTACTCTAAGATTACCTAAATGTAAGTAATCTAGAAATTAATAGAGAGGGATAGAAGGTGTGCACCTAGGAAAGTGATTTTGTAGATGAATGGTCCCAGAATCTTTTGGAAAGTGTCTGAAATGAGCAGGACACTTACGCCAAGTTGGGCGACCTAGTCCACTTGTCGGGAAACTTTTCTAGAACAGGTTTCGGGGAAATGGGTACCCAAAAATGTAGAAACCATTTTCTGAGCTTAGCACATGGACAAGGTCGCCAATAGGGGTGACCTAGTCCTCTTATTTCTTTTCGAGGATTTAGGGTTTGATTCCATGGGTCCCAATTGATGTTTCCCTTTTCTACAACAATCTATGTCTAAAACTCTCGAAAGTTTCCTACAACATGTCTTCTTTCTCTTCCTAAGGTTTGATACTTTGATGTGACTTGAGGAGAATGATTTTACTTTCTCCAACACTTTGTACTTCACCAAATCTACATAAAAACTTGCTAACACATGCAAAGACCAAGAGAATGTTGGGGTTAGGAAATAGGGGTTTTCCTAAGTCAAACCCCTTTAAAGGTAACTAAACCCAAATGAGATAAAATCCAAAGGAATGTAAGATTGAATGATGAACTTACTGGAAATTCTTACCAAACCTTTGTTGATGATGATCTGCAACATACAAGAGAAGCTCCAATGGAGGTTGCTTGTGAAACCCTAATGCTTGTTTGCTTGCTTTGGAAGACTTGAATGCTAGAGTGCTTGTAGAGATGTAAAAATGAAGGTGAAAACCCTTATTTGTACATGTAAAACCCTAATTTTCCTGAAATGCAACATGATAGGCCGACACTAGGGTTTAGGAGGCAAGATTCCCATTGAATTTTATTTTAAATTTGAAATTTATACCTAAAGGGACTAGGTCACCCAAGGTGGAAACCTAGTCTACTTGGGAAAATTTAAGTGGTGGTTGGGAATTAATTTGTGTTTGATGAATTTAATCAGCGTTACCTCTCAAAACACATTTTAATCAGGCCTAAAAGTACATCAAGGGGAAAAATTAGCATAAAAAAGGGTTAATTTAGGGGCGATAAGCCTAGATAAGTGTGAAAATGCATTACAACACTTTACAACACTTTTTTATAAGGCTTAGAAAGGTGTAAGAAGGTGTTGCTTAGGTGAATTATGTTGAAAGGGTCTTAGAAAAGTGAGGAAATGTGTTACAACACTTCACAACACCTTAGCAAAATAGTGTTGGGTAATTGTTGAATTGCAAGCTTACAAGACTGAATCAAGGTAAAACAAGGCCAAAATGAGTGAAAAAGTGCCAAGGCATACACTTTTTGGTGATACACCTTCAATTCATTATTGCACTCAAAATCATTGTAATCACTAGAAGAAGAGATAGACACATTTTCCACTTCATTCCCATCCTCAGATTGTTTAGTACACATATCTGAAATTTCTGCCATGTCCACATAATTTGAGTTATCAAGGTTAGAAAGCTCTTCAAGCTCCATAGCAATTTTACCCAAAAAATGGTGGCATCCTATTACTCAAATTCTCATCATAATGCATAATATGATCACCTAAGAGTGAAATCATGTCATCCACATCTTGCATGCTAATAAAACCTCATTTGATATAAAAATTTCCAAGTCTACTTCATTCAAGCTAGTATGACTAGCATAATAACAATCAACATGATCAACGTTATGAGTTGAATGTGCATGAACAAGCCCCATGATACTAAGCTCAGTATTGACAAAGATTTCAACCTTGGCAATATTATAATCAGGACTACACTATTCTAGCACACTAAATGATGAATACATTATCTCATTATCACTCTTATCTTCAAATAAATTACTAGATTCATCTAAACCATAAGATTATAGATGGACCCTCTCTGTGATATCATCACTAGAACAACTAGTAGATCCATTACATGGTGTGATATGCCAAGTATCTGAAACTCTTTCCATCTCTTTATCAACTGTGTTATGTAGTGGATTTGAAACTTCATGAATGCAATCCATAGGTTCATACATCACATTATTTGGATGATCACTAAGCTATTTCATATCAACATGAGGAAAAGTCACAACTTGGGACAAGTCTTCTTCACTCACATCATCATTTGAATCATAGCCCATAAAAGGGCTAGTGTGATCAGCATTATGGAATGATGTATAAGTTGAAACAATAGGGGTATAAGTGCTCTGATATTCATTCCTTTAATCAACATTTGGTGTCTTAGGGAAACAAACACTTGTATTCAAATGACCCTTGTGCATTCCATAATTCTGGTTGTTTTCAATATTCATGGCTATCCCATATGCCTGATGCAAGGTTTTGGGATCCTTATCTCTCAATAGATAGCTCATCTTACTATCAAAAGATCCCAAATAAATAACCAAACATATTGCATCACTTAACTTTAAAAGATCAGGAATATCCCTCAATGTTTTAGCAAATCTAAGATTGAATGTTGGAACCAGCTCGTCCTTCTCTTTTTCAATGTTCATGAATTTATTGAGCAAAGAACTAGCACTATTTCTTTCACCAAATTTCTTTATGAATACTACTTTGAACTCCTCCCAAGAGTATATAGAGAATGTTGGTAAATCAAAGAACCAATCTCTTAAATCTCCTTTTAGAGAATGAACAAACAACCTCATGATCTACCTCAAAATCATCCATCAAATTGTTGAATTCTTGCAAATTCTTACTTGTTGATTCACACTTTGTACCACTGAATTTTGGTAGGTATTCCCTGATTTTAGATGGAATATCATTTGGGTAACCACAAATGACATCAAAATTTATGGCCATGTACCTTTGAATGCTGAAACTTCTTTTATTATGTGACAGGGGCTGCACAATAGGATGCATAGATTGATGATACATTTTCTTAAACCTTTACAAGCCTTTTCGTATCAACTTTGTAGTTACACATGGTACTTCAAATTTATTTTACAACATTATCTTAAGCTTTTACAATACAAATTTCTATCTCAAATTGTTTAAGACCCTCTAAATAAGTTTCTTCAAAAACAATTGTATACTTCACTTCATAATAAAGTTTGAAAACTAGTAACACATAAATATGTCTAACAATCACTAATATCCCCTTTTCTAGTGCTTAATAACTCAACAGGGAACCAAAAATTCTCATGACTTTCAAATAAGGTTTTCATATACAAATTTATCCTTCTTGAAAACCAAACAGTGAAAAATACTTGGATATGTTGCAACTGCTACAAATTCCTCTTCCTGACTGGAAGTCTTTGTAGATCTGAGACATTCTTCACATCTTCATCATGTTCTTTTGAGAGATTCACCACCTCTTTTCACAGAGTACTGAGCTTCAAACAATATGAAGCCTCTCCAAAGTTGAACTTCCTTCTGGGTCTTCTCCCACTACAGAGTCACACATAAATTCCTTGAAGTTTGCTACAACAAAATCACTTCCAGGTCTGAAAACTTCAATATCTAAACCAGATGTTCAGATTTACTGAAGTCTTGACTCTTTCAAAATGGATACTCATTCGATTATTCCCAATAGAGTCGCCAATTTGTTGATTCCCAAGTCAGCATATGCAATGACTCCTAAAGAGTAGCCACTCTCTCATATTCAGACTCAAAGATGGATTTGGCCAAGGAACAAGATTCAATCAAAGAGACTGGAATATTCTACACTTCTGGATCTATTAAACCAAGGAGGATAATCCCAATAGTATGCTTACAGATACTCTTGTGTGCCAAAGTACCCAGTCTACTATAAACAAATGATTCTCCTTTAGATTCTTAATAGAAACAATACTCTAAAGGCTTGGATGACCTCTACAGTAATGCCTAATTTAAACATGATAAATTTATTTAATTAAACTATTCACACAATTAAATGAGACCGATAAGTAATTTTGATTTTTTAAAAATGCAGTTGCTCACAAACAGTTCTAGAAAACTATAACATTAAGGGACCAATTCCATATCCCAGGGTGGAGTCATCTAAACCATGCAATTTAAAACCTAACACAACATTTAATCTGCCATAATCATATCTATCAAATGATGCATTACACCATTGATACCAACAACTAAACTAGCCATACTTAGCAATCCTAGCACACAGTTGCATAAACCTCCATTTGTGTTATTACAAATTAATGCATTCTTTGTATGAGAGTAATAACAACAAAGGAACATACAAGGAAAGACAAGCTGAAGAATAACAATAATGATCATTCATATTCATAATTTATGCAAAGTGAACAATGGAGACACCCAGCTCAAAATAATATGTCATTTACATTCAACTATGACTATGTTGTAATTGTATTCTTCATTATAAAACTCAAACTGCTCTAGAAACCTGAAAAAATAGCATTATACACTTGAACCCCTATTACAAAATTGTTCTCGTGAAAACCAGAAAATGTGCAACCAACTTCAAATGAGAGAAAAAGAAGAGATATAAAAGGAGAGAAACTCTAAAGCTACATCTGCAGTTGACACTTGGATCCATTTTCCTCCATTGATCTATAACTACATTTGCACTTGAAGAATCTTCAATATGCTCCTGATTCATGCAACTTGCATTTGCCTTCTTGCCCTCTAACAAAAAATATTCCTCTCATGATCAATATGTTTCATTCATACCTTGTTGTTTTAAAATATTTGGCTGTAAAATAAAAAGTCTATGTGAAATCCTTGTCTTCATTTTACCCCTTTGCCCTGCACTTGAAAAATGGATTTTCTCTCCCATGAAAATCCTTTTAATCTACCTTTACCTATATGTTGCATTTTATTTCACTCCCAACAAATAATGGCCTCTTGAATAGTAAATATTTTATTCACTTCATAAAATTAACCCCCATGCCATTTTTATTTACTTCACTCTACATTTTCTACTTAGCCTTTAAAAAGGTAAAGACTATAAAAAACCACTATACTGGACAAAATAAGATTTTACCCATGCCCTCTTCGAATACATGCCCAACAATATTTAAAAACTTTCATTCCAAATATTTCACCGCTTTAACATTTCTTCCATTCCATTCACATTTAAAATAATTCTTTTTAAATATGGAAGCTTTTTAAAAATTATAATTGGGAAAATAAATTTTACCCACACCCCTTTTGATTTCACTTTATATTAAAAGCCTCTTTCTTTCAAAAATTCATTGGGCCCACCCAAGCCCTTCCTTCCAATCCCCGCTTCCCCTCATTTATTTTGAAAGCAACAAAAAACTTGCTCGGGCCAGCATGAAAGGCATTAAATAGCTCAACAAAATATTTTAAAATCATCAAATATTTCCTAAGAGATACCAATTCCCATGCCCCCGCAGTTACATGCTGACATCAACCCTCCATCCCGCAAGCTAGCGGGGAAATATTGTTCTCTATTCTACATCCATCATTATGGAACTTTGGCTACCTTCATTAATGAGCTTCAATGGCCTATGCAAGAATTTACTTAAACAATTTTGATACATTTTGAGTGTAAATGCAAGTTGGGGTCGTTTTTTTCAATGAGACGGCATTCTTGCAGCTGTCGGCAACCAAAAATCATCTCAAACATGCTTAAAATCCCTTCCCAAACATTAGGAATGGTCAAGGGATGAATTTAAAGCATGGAACAACAAATTTGAGCTCCAAAACACCCCCACAATCTCACAGGAAAACCAAAAATATGATTGTATTTTGATTTCTGCCACTTTACAGTGAAAATCTCCTCCCTAAAATGATGATATTCATTCAAGCGATTTGGAAACAGCAGAAAAGTGCTCAATCATTCAACCTAGCAGAAAATAATGCAAAATAGTGCTTCCCAACATTCTCCCCACTTCCATGTGAGCCTCCACGGGTTGGTGGGCAAAGAAAAACTTACAAAGTTTAGATTTTACAAAGTATTAAAATATTAACATTCCCCCGACATTTGCAATGATGTAACTTCTCTATGAAGACTAAAATCCCTGTAAGCTTTCTCTGTCATGAGTAAATAAGCTACAGGCTAGCGGTAGAACATATTTAATAAAGGACTTAATAAAGTTCATTATGTTTGTGAAATATTTGTGTTTCCCTAAAATGACATTTCTCCCGTGCATTCCTAATTTTTAAAATATGTAAAATATTTAAAATATGTAAAATATTTTAAACATTTGTCTCTTTAACTTTAGGAAATAATGTAATTCTTAATTTCGGTTACAACCCAGATAGGGGAAATTCATTGCGGGTAAACCAGGACACCTACAGCCATGAAAATTTGCATAGAGGCATAATCAGTTGTTTAGAGAAAACCCATTTCCTCAAACTTTTCCCATCCATCAAGAATCAGGTACCTCCTTTGTAAACTATCCCCTAGGACGTGTTCGCCACACCAGAAATGCATTAAAATAGTGCATCATATGACCTCCGTTTTTTATGAAAATGGATCTGTAGAGTTTTTAGACCAAAAAAAGAAATGGGTTGTCCTTAGATTTTCAAATTTTGAAATGTTTTGGGACACCAATTTTGGCCATGTTGCAGTTACAAAAGGATTAGTTAAGCCATCAAAACTCATCCAGGAGGCGTAAAAACTAAGCATGCATGTTACCATTTGAAACAAAATTAAGTGCCACAGATAAAATTTCAGAATTCTTCCTGAGGTGAAAAATATTAAATACCAAAGTGGCTCACTCAGGATTTTTTGCAATTTCACCTATCAGAAACCAACTCGAGCACACCAAGCCACCTTCTTGAAAAATTATCAAATCTTCTCCTGGGGAACTGCCACTAGACACGCTAGGTCATTTGGGTACACTAAATATGTGTGAAAGAGGGCTTCCTTTAAATCCACATTCGTCAAAAGATATTTAGGGTCAAAGATGACCACTTTGAAGCATTCTGAAAATGCAGGTGTAAAAAGTGAACAAACTACACTTTCTTTTGACCTGGTAAAAATATCTAACCTGATCACAAGACTCTGAAAATGGACCAGGGAGCATATGAATGTAGGGAGAATGTAGAACAAAAATCTATTCATCATGAAAATTAACTGGCTCTGAATTGTGACCCTCAAAAGTAGGTTACATGGGCAAATTTTCAGGTGCATTTCTAATTGTGCAGATCAAATTTTTCAACATGGGCACTCAAATTTTGAAAATTTTGAAGGTGCCATCAGGCTAGTGGGTACTAAAGCACTCAATGCATAATTAATGCATTAAATTTCATGACAGTCGAGGAGACTTTGGTGGAAGCGTTGGGTTTTTGTGTGTTCATTCTACTTTCTTTATTATCGGTTAATATCTTTGTGTGTTTTTTGTTGTGCCTTCCTCTGAGTTTTATTTTCATTTTGTGTGAATAAATTCAAGTGCAAAGAACTCTACTTTGTTATGGTTACATAATATTTTCTCTACACATAATTCAGAAGCGAAGAGGCAACAAATGATACAGTGTTTGCATATAGCAATAGCAAGAAGTCTCAGAGGTAACACAAACAACCCTAATCAATGCAGACAAACAATTGTTTACAACCAGAAACTAATGCTTTTGGGGGAATCTACTGATTTATTTTTTACAGTTTACACATTATTATTGTTGCTTCTCTTCTTCAACTTTATGCTTTTTCTTTTGTTTTCTTTTGTGGGTTTCAAAACAAGGATAAGTACACTATATAGTGGTTTTGATAGTCTTGGGTGAATGAAGAAATCTTTATCTAATTTATGGGTTTGGGCATGGAACCTAGAGTGTTTCTTGCAATAAAAAAGGTACTACTTAAAGTGGTGGAAGATGGCTAAAAATAAGGTTGTTTCCAATTGTCTATTTAAGGGATTTATACCATCAATCTTATATCTATCTCTATTTCAGTAAAGTTGAAAACAATTTTTGTGTTTATGTATTTTGGTGATTTTGAAATTATTTGTATCTGCTCTTAGCTTGTTTCAAATCGATTATACCCTATATTCTTAAGGATTGCACAAGGATTTAACCAATTTTAGGTTATTTATCTACATGGCTAATTGGTTGTTTATGTTCTACTCTATAGATGTTATGACCTTTTAAAGCCTTTTTCACAAATAGAATTTGGGCATATCCCGCAATCATGGCATTTCATGAGATCATATCTCTTTGAGGCATTCTATCAAATAGTTAACATGTGTCTTACAGTCTAGGATTTCTTTTTTGGCATAAATGTCTATGAGGAGAGTTGCAACTTTAACATCTGTTAAATTTTTTGGAAGAATATGTCCCTATTAGAAAAATAGGGAATCACATTAGCAATATACTAGAATCACAGTAGGAAATTGCACCCCATGAATAGATAATTTGATATCCTTGTCATTCTTTACCTGCAACACTTTTAGTTGTATCAGTTTTGTAGAAACATTTTTTTACACTTTTAAAAGTTCTACAGAAGCACTTATTATAGTGATGCAATGAAATCAACAACTCATAGGCCACGTGTTATGAAAAGAATAATTATAAGAAAATAGATATGTTCAACGAGATTAACATTATTGGAGTTATTTTTTCATCAATTGAATAGGAAGCTACCCAAATTAAAAATTTCAAAAATATGTTGTCAAGAGCGATGCAAATATTTTATTGCAAGTTATCATAGAGTTTTAAGTTCAACCCTTTTTTTAAATGAAAAGGTGATATCTATCACTAGAATTATTTTAGGGACATATCCTCGAATTTTTAGTAGATGGGATGGTATCCATATGTTAATAAGAGAATATGGTATCACACTTGGCACCCTATTTGTGTGTTGGTGGAGGCATTTCTATCAGGGATGCCTGTGCGAAACGCAGATGTCCGCACGACACGCTTATGTCCCTGGCAGATTCCAACAGTTGGAGACTACAAAGACGTTACACTCTCGATTGTGAGTTGAAGTGTAACGCTCCTCTTCAGATGGACGACCCGAATATGGTCGTTTTTCATCTTCTCCTTCATATTCTCACTCCATTCTTCCATTCTCAAATTTTGAACAAGTTGGCACACTCTCTCCATGCTTTGAGAATCCACTTTCAAGCTTTGTAGTAGCACTTTTCACTCCATTGCAGCAATCTACCACTCCATCAGTCCGATAGTGCGAGCACAGGACAAACACCATCACAACAAAGGCTTGAGTTCCTCTCATTCACTCCTCCACAAGCCTTGAGCGATCAGGTTTGGATGGAGGTGGTAAGATCCTCTCATCTCCTCTACCGTATTTGGTTGAGTAAGCATGTATTATTTTGTAGTGTTTCTTGTATATGTAGCTTGTATTCTTTCTTTATCGTTATTCCTATCATTGAAAACTTGGTTGTCTATGGAGGTGGAAACACCAAAATGGGGGTCTGACTAAGGTAGGCCCCTAAACAACCCCAACACTTTCCCTCTTTGTTGTGTGTAGGTGGAGAGATCTCAAAGAAAGCTGGCAAGAGGATTATTCTACGGAATTATCTTCGTCACCCTTGCAGTAATATACTTCTATTATATCTGCATTTACCTTTCACTTTTCCTAGTCTTGTTCTTTACTTCCCAAAACTGCTAAACTAGACTATTAGTCCTTTTTTGGGATTCCAACCTAGTCTCTCTGGTTTTCTAGCCGTATGGATTCCAGTGCACCTATGAGATGCCAGCGCGTCACATAGTCATCCATGAACCATGCTTTTTTCCTCCAATAGAGATCTACTTGAGACATTGAGTTGACTCTGAAAAGCAACTCATCTAGTCTCTTTCCAACCCTTGGGTTTGCAAAGTGGTCGAAGGACATATAATCCTCATCATTCTCATCCATCCTATCCTAACCATCCTTTAGACTGAGGTAAGTTAGGGAAGCCTTTCCAATCTTGGCCTTTCATGACCTAGGGCCTTACAGTGATTGGTCCCTCTCTCTTAAATTTTTGGTGAGCCCGACATGAACCAACATCTATCCATTTGTCAAAATCCTAAAAAAATTCTCATATATCTCCTGGTCATTGTACCCTGGTGTGTTGTGAAATTTTATGAGCTTCATGACCCAGGCTACGACCTCTGGGCATATTATTAGAAGAATTTTATGACACCTTCCGATGGACAAGACGAAGGTCTCCTCTAGCTTCACTATCGACCTTTTCTCTAGTTCTAGGATTGGTCTATCCACACAGGAGCATGTATAATGAGGTGAATCTAGGTTTCTTGACAAAACTAATCACATCCCTACTCCTCTTGCATCTCCGACCTCTTCATTTGTAGATGAGCATGAGGTTGTCTGTATCCCTTCTGAGTACATCGTTAGCCTTGGTAAAGGGTTAGGTGCATGAGAAAATCACCTAGAAGGAAACTTGAAGATGGTTAGGGCTACTAAGGTGAACGGTGAAATAAGATACATTATGGAAAAATGATATGCATAGAGCTCTTAGCTAGTCTTTTTGGTCTGGTCGAAGCATATACCTTGTTGAGCCATGGTCATATGATACGAGGTGGCCTCTTCGATGAATGCAAGAGGTAGATGGAGATGTCGATGCCTCCTACATTCGTGTATATGGTTGATATAGTCCCTTCATCAATATACTCGCTACTTCTGAAATTTTTGAGACTATCATTTTAAACAGGAACCCTTTGGGTTTCCATTTAACCCCTTTAGCTGCCTTCAATGGTGGAGGATTTGGTGGAATGATAGGTGGAGGCTTTGGTGGAAAAAAATTCAGAAGTGGCGGTGGCATTGGCAGAGGCAGCCCCGAAAGAAGTCACACTGGTGGCGGCAACCTCGGTGGTGGCTCTAGCAGTGGCCACAACATAGGCACCAATGGAAGTCACACTGGTCGTAGCAACATCAGTGGCAAATTTGGTGGTGGTAATGGTGGCGGTCACGGCGGTGGATCTAGTGGTGGTTCTGGTGCTCCTATGTCTTCTAACCATCGTATTCTGAATACCCTTCTTTAGAATATGGGGAAGATGCAGAGCTAGTTGGAAAACCTTTCCCAGGCCTCAACTCAACCTATCTTCTAGCCCTTCTTCTGACACATCCCATTATCAGTTGCAATTCTAAACACTCCTTTCCCACAAGGGATGGAGATTCCAAAATTCAAGAAATATGGTGGTAAAGGGGACCCACAGACACATGTGTCCAAATTTAATGCGTTATGCACATAATTTTTCCATCATGATGTGTTGATGGCCAAAATATTTCCTCGATCCCTCAAAGATACAGCACTGGACTGGTACTGTTCTTTGCCTGATAATTCCATCTTCACATTCGACCAGCTTTTGAATCAGTTCCTACGATAATTCCAAGCCAATATCGGACCAAAGATGCCCTTCTCAGACCTTGTTAGATGCAAACAAGGGGAAAATGAAAATATTACAGACTTTATAGCATGGTACCAAGCAATCTTCTCACAGATCTCATATCTGTTACCCAATTCTGATGTACAGAAGGTCTTCATAGGGAACTTACAAAGGCCTTGGCAAGAAAAGTTCACCCTCATGAAGTATCCTTCTTTTTCACACTTGTGTGCGGCTTTACGAGAATACCAACAAATGGTGGTTCGGTTCGGGGGTCCTCCCTTGTGCTCCCATTCTGAAGGAAGATCTATCGTATCAATCTCGGGAAGAGGTATAACTGTTTTGAATGTAGTAGCCACTGTGGATAACAATGGCCTTATATGTGACCGAAATTTTACGAAGCTATCAGATTCTTATTCTTCCATCTTGCAAAATTTGGTGAAGGATAAGATCCTTACCCTGCCACCTCCTTAACTAGTTAGAGAGCCATACCCTAGCTGGTATGAAGAAAACACATATTCTCAACACCATCGAGTTAATGGACACAATACCGAATGTTGCATGTGCCTGCATCATGAGATACAGGATCGCATCGAGGATAGTAGTATCCGTCTTGATGGAGGTAAGCAAAACATGAACAAATTAGTGGTGAAAGCTAATAGTGAATTGCAGATATACACAGACCCATTTTCTTCACATTCTGCTAACATGATTATCGATCCCATTGATTCTATCTCTCATCTCAAGGCATATGATAACATGGTTATTGTTACTCCCTCTCCTTTCCTAGCAACCGGTTTTCCAGATGTAACATTTACTTCGCAAGGCATGCTAGCAAATGGTAAGCCTTCTCTGCTTTAAAATATATTGCCGCTTTCCTCAATGGTAACATTGTTGGTCATTGGTGACTTCAATACACCTTTACATGATGTTGATAATATGGGTGGATCACAAAATGTGGATGATAGTAGATATAATCTTATGCAGTTCATTAATGACTCGATTCTTCTGGATTTGGACTTGAAGGGGCATCCTATACCTGGTTGAATTAGCATGTGGGTAATGCTCTTATCTAGGTTAAGTTAGACTGGGCTTTGTTAACCCCCGATTGGCTTGGCCATTATGTTTGCTCCCTCTCAGCTCTTATGAGATTGGGATCAGATCACTTTCCCCTGGCTTTTTCTATGGATTTTTTGGGTGGTAAGAAGAATTTCCCTTTTAGATTTGAGAAAATGTGGACCTGTCATCCTAATTTGGGTAATGTGGTTAAGGATTGGTGGAATATTAATGTGGATGGGTCGGCTATGTACGAAGTGGTTAAAAAATTGGCTAGTGTTAAGATTAATGTTAGAAAATGGAACCATTCCTCCTTTGGTCATATTTTTGTGGAGAAATGTGGTGTTTATAAGGAGCTTCTCTCTATCTAGCAAGTCATACAAGCATTTAGGTATGATCGGGATGTGATGCTAAAGGAAAATTTTCTATTGTCTAAGTTGCATAATATTGTGGCGAAGGAGGAAGAATTTTGGAAGCAGCTCGAGGATCATTTGGTTGAAGAGTGGAGATAGAAATACTAAGTTTTTTTATATCTCTACGCTTAAACATGGGGCTTCTAATTGAATTAATTTGATTAACTTGAATAATCAAGCTCTAGAGAAGGATGTTGATTTGCAAAATGTTGTTGCCTCTTATTTTTCTCAATTGCTTTCGTCGGAGGGTGAGCTAGATTTGGCCTGTCAGGAGGACATTGTAAGGGATATTCCCAAGCAGGTGGATGAGGATCTCAACAGGAAATTATTTGGTATTCCTTCAGGGGAGGGGATTCGGTGTGTTTTCTTCTCCTTTGAAGGTAATAAGGTTTTGGGTCTAGATGTATTTCCTATGTTCTTTTTTCAATCCTTTTGGGAAATTGTGGTGAAAGATGGTGTTGCGGCTACTAAGGATTTCTTTAGAAGGAGTTCTCTATTAAAGGAGCTGAATTCCTCCTTTATTTTTCTGATTCCTAAAAAGCCTGATGCTACTTCTTTTGAGGAGTTATGTCCTATCAGTCTTTGTAATTCGATTTATAATATTTTCTCCAAGGTTTTGGCTTTGAGGTTGTAAATTTTTTTGCCTATGATCATCTCTCCTCAACAAAATGGCTTTATGGCTGGTAGGAAAATTTTGGATTATATTCTCACTATTCATGACAATATCCACTCTCTCTCAGTTAATAAGCAAGCCAGTTTTGTCCTCAAGTTTGATTTGCTCAAAGCTTATGATAGAGTGGACTGGGTAGAAGGTCAGTTTATAGAAGAGTGTGAGTTTCTTTTTCAACACTCCGGTTCAGAGATAGATTAAGATTCATAAAATCCTATAGTGTCAAATTGGTGAGCTTCCTGCTTCTTACTTGGGTCTTCCCTTATGCTCTAAGGCTCTTGATTCTTTATGGAGGGGATTGATTGAAAAAATTTATTCCAATTTGGCTGGCTAGAAAGGGGCTTTGCTTAGCCAAGCTGGTAAATTTTAGTTGATTAAGTCTACCTTTCAAAATATCCATGTCTATGCTCTTAGTCTCTTTCATATGCTAAGGAAATTTGTGGATATCCTCGAAGGAATTCAGAAGAATTTTCTTTGGATGGGTGTTGAAGATAAAAAAAAGATCCCATTTGGTTTGTTGGGATGATGTTTGTCACCCCAAAAAGGCTGGGGGGTTGGGAATTTGTAAAATTCGTACTTTTAACAATGCCCTCTTGGGTAAACAATTGTGGAATCTTTTGCTGGCTAAAAGTGAGTAGGAGAAAATTTCTTGGAGTAAATACTTACATGGTGCTGAGGGGATTAGAGATGTTCTCTCTAATGAGTTTAATCCTCTAAATGGCTCTATGATATGGAATTCTATGTTGAAGGCTCAAAGGCTTGTTGCTAAGGGTCTCTTTTGGCAATTGGGTAATGGGAGGAGTATCCTATTTTGGGAAGATAATTGCTTTGGTAATCGGCTTCTCAAGGATGAGCCATGGGCTCTCCCTTTTATGGATATTTGTGTGTGATAGGTTGGTAGATTTTTTGCTGACTATATTGATGGAGGTTGTTGGTGGAAATTGCATGAGGTGGACCCTAGACTGGTTGTTATTTATAAGGCTCTTTCTATGGTTCATATTCCCTCCTCCCCTTCTCCTGATAGATTTGTTTGGAAGCCTTTTTCTATGAGTAACTTCTCTGTTGCTTCAGATTTTCAGCTCAATGAATATGTTATTGGTTCACCACCTTTTTGGGCTTCTGTTTGGTCCACTAGATTGATTCCCAAGATCAATATTTTCTTCTAGATTTTGTGTCAAAACAAAATTTTATCTATTGATAATTTGATTAAAAGAGGTTTTGTTATTCCCAATAGATGCTTTCTCTGTGAGGAGGAAGTGTAAAATTCTTGTCATTTGTTGATTGGTTGTAGATATGTTGATGAGATGGAAGCATGTGCTCTCTCTTTGGAAAATTTGTTGGGTTTTTCCTAGTTCTGTTAAGGATTTATGATTCCAATGGTTGGCTCCTTCTACTAATCTAGCTCTACAGATCTTGTGGTCTTTCACTTTGCCTCATCTGATTTGGGGAGTGTGGTTGGAGCAAAACAATAGAATCTTTAGGAATACTACCCTCCTAGCTTTGGCTATGGCTCATAAAATTTGTGCGGGAATTAAGGAGAACTTTCTTTCTGTAGTTTCCTTTTATGTTGGTGATAAGATTAATCTTAGTCCTTTTGAAATCTTTGTTTCTCAAAAGTGGAAGCTACCAAGTTGTGATATATCTCTTCCGGTCTGTAAATGGAAATCTTCAAGAGAAGGTGTTGCTTGGAAGGCGCCTATGAATGGTTGGGTTAAGATGAATTTTGATGGTGCAGATAAAGGAAATCCAAGACCTGTTGGATGTGGGGGAGTGATTACAAATTTGAATGGTTGGCTCATCTGTGCTGTGGTGCTCCCTTTGGGAACCCAAACAAACCACTTCATAGAGGCGGCTGCAGTCTATCATGGTCTCAAATTGGCTCAACACCAAGGATATAAAAAGGTTTGGGTGGAGGGTGATTCCCTAAATATTATTAACAATTTTAAATTGGTCTCTCCCCCATTGTGGACCATTGAAGCATTGATTAAGGATTCAATTGAAATTATTAAATCTTTTGATAATGTCTACATCTCTCATATTTTGAGAGAGGGAAACAAGTTAGCTGATTTTTTCGCTAACTTGGTGTTAAGGAACAAAAGGTATGGAATTTTAATGATTCCATTCCTTTTGAAGTGATGGTGATTATCATTAATGAGAGTTGATATCTGGTTGATCCTCACTAGCGTGGAGGGATGTATGTCCTTTGTCATGTGGGTGAAAGATTTGAATGAGGATGTTAATGTTTTTATTTTGAAGGACAGATTTCACATTGTTCAGAGCTACATTTCATTATTGCCTTTTTGTCCTTCGATGGGTTTCACACGGATTCTAGGTGTCTTTAGCCATAGCTTCTGGAGGTTTCTTTTGTATTTTCGGCCTAGGTGGTGTGAATATCATTTTCAGGTGGTTCTGGTTGTGTGTGGCACTGAATTTCATGATGGGTGGGGATAGGAATTGTGTCAAGCCTAAGTCTTGTGACATTGTTAAGCATAAGAAGAAATTTTGGGAGATACTTGAGAAGGGTGGCTTAAATTTTTATATGGAAATACTGCATGGTTTCAATGCGTAGGTTACTGAGATAGTTGCTAAAGGATGGAATGATAGAAACCTTAATTTGGGAGGCACAAATGTCATGGTGGATAAAGAGTTTATAGCTCAAATTACTAATTTAGCTATGTAGCGAATGAAGGTTTTCATGGATAAGAAAGACTTATAGGATGCAATGTCGATCTTCTTCAAAGGTAACGAGGCAGCCGATCTTAGGAAGGTTAAAGGTGGTGGCTGGTATAGGAGCTCTTTGAAAGCACTCTGGTGTGATTTGGCAAAAGAAGTAATGAGGTATGTTACCTTGGAAGGAAGGTACATGGACATCAATAACTACCATTTTCTTTTCCTTAGCCATTTTAGGCATAAGAAATGGGTTTCTTTTCCTTATTATTTGTTGATGTTGTTGGATACGGGGATTAAGGATCACATAAAAAAACATAGGAATTGAGTTTTGCATGTTTGGTTAATTCTTCTGATTTATGAACATGTGAAAGTGCATGAGGTGCAAAAATCTCTTGTGTCCTCGAAGGATAATGTTGGGAAATCCCGGGAGGGTTATGAGATAGATTTGGGTGAAGAAAGGGTTAGCAAAAAAGCTAAGAGGAGGCTTATTCTAAAGAAAGATTCAGAGTCTGAAAAATATGATGATGTTGACTATGTCCCAGACTTGTATGCCTCTTTTGAGGAGGGTCCCTCTTCCCCTATTCTGGGAAAAGTAAGGAATAGAAAGTCGGTCGATAAAGAGGGCTACACTACGTGTAGTGATGATGTGGTCATGATGGCTATTCCTAAAGGTACCAAGGACAAGATTGACATGTATGAGGAAGCTTCCTCTCCTCCACCTTAAATAAAACATGCTAAGGAAACTAAGGTGGGGAGCCGAAAGAGCAGGGAGTAGAGATCTTCTAGTCAAATCTCTAAGAAGGGTTTCCCTCTCTCTCTTACTGGTGGTATCTATGGTGAGGCCTCTCTGAATGTTGACACTAGGTTAATGAAAGGGAAGGATGGTGTTGTGGATGGTGGTCTTGATGGGGGTTCTAACAAACTGGAGGTGGATAGGGAGTTGAAAAAAAATACTATTGCGGAGGATCTCGCCTACTCCATTCGCAAGTTGAAGTCTCCTGCCCTTGCTAATAAAGGTAAGGTTATTGTGGATGATAAAATTCAGGATAGTTCTTCTGATGAGGATGATGTTGTGGAGGATAGGGTTGAAAATTTTGATAGGGAAGAATTGTCTGATGTGTTGGGTTCAACGCATTAGACTACTAATCTACAATTTAAACATTTTAAATGGTTGTTTCATGAAATTAATAGGATTAATGTTAGGATTAGAGGTGCGGCTAGTAAGGCTGAGGACCCTGTTGTTCAAAGCCAAATTGAAAATTTGATGGAATCTCTTAATATTATGGTTAATACTGTGGCAGAGGAAACCATCAATCTTAAATAGAATTTGGAAGGGAGAATTTTATCCCCTGAGGATAAAATTGATAAAATTTGCAAAATGAGGATGAAGAGTGGTGAGGCAACTAAGCTTGTGGGCACTCCAGATTTTTCCATGAGGAAAGTGGTGCTAAGAGTGGTGAGCCATCTAAGCTTGTGGGCACTCTAGATTCTGCCATGATGTTTTCTCTTATGATTACTGCTAAAAAGAGAAAAGAGTTTGGGCCTACTAATGTTACAGTTGTTGGGGGTAAGGTGTTGGATGTGAGTGGTGTTGGTGAGAAAGATACTACTAAAGGTAGTGTTTTGATTGATGAGGTAAAAACTGGTGGGCCTAGGGTCAGAACTAGAAATATAATGAATGCTCAGGTTGGGGCATCTGGTATGGAGGTGTATGATATTGTGGATGATGCCCAAAAGATGTTTGATACTGTCATGGAAGTTGTTGAGATCCTAAAGAATATGTAGTGCATTTGGCTGGCTTCTTTTTGGCTACTTTTTGGCAGTTGGTTTGCTATCATTGGGCTGATTGTTGTCTAATGTTGTTATCTTTTCTTATCTGTTGCACTCTTTTGTAAAGGGTTTCAGGCCCCTTCAAAAGTTGTTTTTTACCTTTAATCAAAACATTGTGATAGGGGTCTTAGTCGAGCCAATGAGTAGAGTGAATTCCATCACAGAGGAGACGTTACTCCTAAACTCCCTACAAAGGGAGGAAAATGAAAAAATAAAATCCATCATCTGTATGCATGCTGGAATTTTTCTAAAACCTTACAGATCGATAATGTTGTCTATCTTGGTTGGACCTAGGAATGTAGACGTGGTCTTCGATGTTATTCCTGAGTCAAACCTATTTAGAGTGAAGTTGGGTATACCTTGGCTAGCTTCCATGAATGGGATTGCTTCCATGATTTATAAGTGCCTTAAATTTTCCCATGAAGGAGTCATGCACGTAGTGCATGACACTGGATATCAGCCTGTGGTATCTCATGGAGCATACTCATAAGATCACTTTTGTCCCACTCTTATTGGTGCACTCCCATGAAGAATGAACCTACTTCACAAGAATTATGTGAAGTACAAGACTGGAAGCAAAGGATAGCCAAAGTTGACCCTTCCTATAGTCGAGCCACCAGTTGCCTCCTCTTCCCAAAAGGGAAAGGAGAAGCTCGCTCCCTCTCGAGCTGACTCATCCAATCGTCTCCCTTGGGAAGATTACTAGATGAACAAGCCTAGGTTCTACTCGCTAAGTCTAATGATGCCTCCTTGGTGAAAGCCTAAGGTCAGGATATTGGATCTCCCTAACGGGTTCCCAAGATCTTGGTACTATTTGTATGGCATAAATAAAGGCTCATGAAGAGATTTTGCCACTTGACCTCTTCTTATTCCCCCAAATAGGAAAGGATCCACCTCTAAAGTGGTAGAGTCAACTCCTCCCACTATTTTTGAACCTGCCCCTTCTTCTCCCACATAGGAGTCTACCTTCTCATTGGAAATAGTTGTGGAAGACACTCTCATGGCTGAACAAAATCCTTTTGTCCCTTCGCAGATTATGGCTTCTGGTTCGAAGAGTCGTAGAAACTGCCTTGCATGTAAGCGCAAGCATCAGTCAAAGGCACTCCTAGCCGAGCAAGCCTCCTTATAGAAGGAGGAGGAGAAGGTTGCACCTCCTACCACATCATCCTCTTTCCCTCCTTTCATCTCTGAATCTCTCTCAGCTCTCATTGTGAGCGCACATGCACCTGAAAAGGTGCAAGTGTTCATTGCTCCTTCGATAGAGCCGCCTTTGTTGACTTCTATCCCAGATGTCTTGCCTTTCCCAAAGCCCATGGACATGGTGAATACTTTGGTTGTGTCCATTGTGACCCTCCTTGTTTTTTCTATGGGGGGAGTTCACCTCCTCTAATGAAGAAGAAGGTAGATTGTTGCCCCTCCAACAATGGAGGACGTAAGGTGGCCCCAAGTTGACTTGTTCTATCCTAGTAATGGAACCAGTATCGACCTCCCTCGAGTTTGTCACCGCTCCTGAGTCTCTCGGTGAACCTCGGGTGAAAACTCCTCCATCTACCGAGGTGAAACATGGCACTCCCATTAAGTGCATGTTTAACTCAGTGGATGAATTTCTGACCTTGTCAGTAATCTCTGCGAGGTCGTTGACCTTGGACCCACAAGAGTTGAGTGACAGTGACCTCACAGGTCCCTCTGCCTTGGCCCTTGTTGTGGGAGGATCATAAGCTCCTCTCCTTAACATTACACCATTGTAAGCTCACCATCATTCCCCCTATGATGATCTAGAGTGGGAAGCTAATGACCTCTTGGTCAACCAGTGTTAGGGGGAGACCCACTTCTTGATCTTTAGAGTAGATGTGTGTGTGTGTTGTGATGTGCTCCCCCATAATCATGCTATATGTGCCTAGATGACCCTCATCACCCTTGTTGGTGATTGGATACAGGCATGGTGTTTATGTTGTAAACCTTCTTCTATATGTGTCTTCATTCTTCTATGTTTGTGATTGAATTTCGGTAAATTGCGAATGATGCAAAGCATCGGGAGCATTTAGGCCTCCTTCCATGTTGACCTAATTTTTATTTTTACTTTGTATTTCATGGATTCTTCTTGATCTGGTTGGGAATTGATGATCCTTTGCCTCTTGCCACATTTACCTAATACATATAAATAAAGGAAGATCTGACCCCGTGAATCCAGATACCCCTATGCCTTTTGTGTGTGATCTCTTTCCTTTTACCTTATCTTTATCTTTCTCTCTTCTTTGCTTGAGTTGTCCCTTTTATTTATGAAAACATTACTTCTACATTACATGATCTTTAGAAAATGCATTCATTACAAAATAAATCTTTTCTCAAAGATTCTTCACACACTTCTTTGTCAGAATTGCATTCTCAACTTGAAACCCTAGCAGAATATGTTTCCTTCATCATGGGTTTGTAAAGAAATAACTTGGAAAACCTCTTATGAAGTAGGAACGTTCTTAGTCTTCCCCTTGCATGGGCACATATCCTTCCCTTCAAATTCCTTGATGAAGTGAACATCTTTCAAAAGGATTCCTTGGTGACAAATTGATTCGAGAAGGAAGACATTAGCTTTGAATAGTGTGTCCCTTAAGTGGACCCCTCCTTTTCACATTGGGTTCTCGAGGGACCCCTTCAAAAAATTTCAACAAAGTTTTATGGCATCTAGCTTGGGGATAACCTAGCTAGGCCAGTTTAACTTCTTCACATCTAGCCTAGGGGCAGCCTAACTAGACCTACTTCACATCCTTACATCTAGCTTGGGGGCAGCCTGAATAGAATTTACTTTTCAAACAATGCGTCCCTTGAGTGGACCCTCCTTCCTTTTGGAGGGTTCCCGAGGGACCCCTTTGAAAGTCTTACAATTTAGCAATGGTCTACATGACTGTCCATTCACTGGCTTGTGTGGTCGCTTCCTGATGTGTTTTATTTGTGGGTAAACATGTCACCATCTCTGACTCTACGGAGTCCCCTTTACTTGGTCTCCCTCATGTGAGAGTTCTTGGGGGATACCATCCTTATAGTTCTACGGGGTTGTAAGGTGCTTTTCTTGGTTTCCTTCATGTGATAATTCTTGAAGGATACCCCCCTTGTAGGACTATGATCCTGCGAGGTACTTTCATACTTCAGCTTTGTGGTTTCACAAAACTATGAAGTCCTCTCCCGCACTTCCGGGTTTGCCAGACCATTCTCTACTTCCTCATCAGTTCAGGTATACATTTTTTACTCTATTACTTTCTTACTACTCTACTTTACCGAAGCACACATCTGTACTCATGCTCACTAAAGTTGAGGAAAAATGTATGAGCATGAATTTGCACCCCTAATGCAAATTTCCCTTTCACCCCTTTACACTTTAGAAAAACAAAAGTGGAGGTTTAATTCCACTTACGCCTACTACTTGCATCACACTTGGCACCTTGTTTATGTGTCAGTGGAGGAATTTATTTTGGGGATTCCCACATGGTGCACAGACATTCGTGTAGTTCGCTTACATCCCTAGTAGATTCCTATGACTGGAGATTGCAGAGACATTACACTCTCAATTGGGAGTTGAAGTGTAACGCTCCTCTTCGGCTGGTTGACCTAAATATGGTCATTTTTCATCTTTTCCTTCATATTCTCTCTCCATTCTTTCATTCTCAAGTTTGGAACAAGTTGGCACACTCTCTCCATGCTTTGAGCATCCAGTTTCAAGCTTTGTAGTAGCACCTTTCACTCCATTGCAGCAATCTACCACTCCATTGCTCTGATAGTGTGAACGTAGGACAAATGCCATCACAACAAAGGCTTGAGTTCCTCTCATTCACTCCTCCACAAGCCTTGAGCGCTTTGGATGGAGGTGGTAATCTCCTCTCATCTCCTCTATCATATTCGGTTGAGTAAGAACGTATTGTTTTGTAGTGTTTCTTATATGTACGTAGCTTGTATTCTTTCTTCATCGTTATTTCTATCATTGCAAACTTGGTTGTCCATGGAGGTGGAAACACCAAAACAGGGGTCTAATTGAGGCAGGCCCCTAAACAACCCCAACACTTTCCCTCTTTTTTGTGTGCAGGTGGAGAGATCTCGAAGTAAGCTGGCAAGATGATTATTCTATGAAATTATCTTTATCACCCTTGTGTTAATATACTTCTTTCATCATATATGTATTTACCTTTCACTTTTCCTAGTCTTCTTCTTTACTTCCCAAAACTACTAAACTAGATTGTTAGTCCTTTTTCAGGATTCCAACCTCGTCTCTCTAGTTTTCTAGTCATATGGACGTCATCACACTTGTGAGAATCCAGCACGCCACATTGTCATCCCAAAACCATGCTTCTATCCTCCAACAAAGAGCTACCTAAGACGTAGAGTTGACTCTAAAAAGTGACTCATCTAGTCTCTTTCCAACCCTTAGGTTTGTAGAGTGGTCGAAGGGCATATAATCCTCATCATTCTCATCCCTCCTATCCTAACCATCCTTTAGACTGAGGTAAGTTAAGGAAGCCTTTTCGCTCTTGGCCTTTCGTGACATGGAGCCTTGCAGTGGCTGGTCCCCCTCTCTTATAGCTTCTAAAATAAGCAGACAAGTTTTGAAAATGAAAAATATCAAAGCTCTATAACATCTTCACTAAAAACCATATTGTTGTGCTGGACATAAACATCAAAGTGTAACATAAATTTTTAGTTGCATTTATAGGAAAATGAATGTAGTAGTCTAAGATTTAAAGCACATAAATGTTCCTTCAAATTTAAGAGAAAAAAGCCACTAGAACACTCAAAAAGCTAGAATTTTAAAGAGGCTCTACTCTAAGATTTAGAGCACTTAAATGTTCCTCCATATACAAGATGTTTTCAATTATAGTATGTGGTTTCTTCTTCAAGATTTCTTTTTTGTTTTTTAAAAATCTTGTATGCAGTATCTTGTAGAAGATTTCTAGTTTTCAATTCTTCTTTGTAGTTTCTACCAGAAAATTTCTTGTTTTCAATGCTATACATAATTCTTTAAAACAAAGTCAAATTGGGTTCACTTGTTGGAGGATTTAGGCCTGAATGTACCAAATTAGTGAATATGCCTCAATTACGGTTTGTTTACTTAGGTTATTTAGGAGTTCTTTTTACTTATATGATATGCAACCAAATTTAATGTATTTAATCTCTAGGTTATACCATTGATTCTTTCTTTTTAATTTAGTGAATTCCCATTTAGGATGGATTCCTATTATTTTTCAAAAAAAAATCAATTCCCCTATTTTAGGGAGGGTAAGATTGGGTATAGTGGCCATAACTAGGAGTATCTTATTAGTCATTTTCAACCAATTTATTTTTGTTATTGTACAATGTCAATACATTAGCTTTGAAATTTGTGGTAATATTTTTAGCAATGATCTAGTGATATTTTTCTTCTCCCAAAAATATATCTCAAATCATTGTATTTCTCTGCTCAAAGGTTCACATCGTCTTATTCATTTACAAATGTCATTTATTATATATTTATGTTTAGATTTCTTGTTTTTGTTCTATATGTATCTTTTTTGTTTTGTAGGCTACAACATTTTTGTGTTCCAAAGCTCCAGTTTCATCACAGGCAGGCAGGATGTTGGCAAAAGTTGTAAGCTTCAGATTTACAACTACAAGTTTTATTTACTTATAAGTTTTTAAATCCTTTAAAAAAAACCATTTTGTACATATCCTGCAATCATTGTATTCGATGACATCACATTTCTTTGAGATATCCTTTATCTAATTGGTTTTGCTTCATCTTGCGTTTTGGTGGATTGAAGATCAATTCACCGCTAGGGAACTTTAAGGTACGGAGTTCACTCAAGCTTTTAGTTTTTTGCAAAGCCTTACTTGATTTGTTTTTATTTATAAAAAATGACAGTGGTTTTTTTTTAATTTTGTTGCCTAAGCTAGTTGTTGCTTGCTCCTTCAAATATCATAAAGTTGATTGCAGTTTGGCTTTTGGTGTAAGTAAATGGAAGATATTTTATTTTCTACTAGATCTGATATTGGTTGTGCTTTGAAGCAACACATTAGATGTTTTTAAAGGCTTTAAAATCCTATGCGAATAAGAAAACAAAGGAGACATCAACTTCATTCACTGTATTGAATTTATGGGGAGTTCATTATATGCTCTGGAATGCCTATAAGAAAAATAATTATTAGAAAAAATAAAGGATGATTATTTTTTAGATATATTATAGATTTCTTTCACAAGTAGTTTAATTTTAGATTTGATATTGACTTTGATTATTTAGCTTTTTTAATTTTAAATTTTTTAATTTTGTTTAGAAGTGCAATAGATACAATCTTCATTGCCATTATTTTTTGTGGTTATTTGTTTTTGTTTCGTTTATTTAGCTCAATTTGTTGTAATAGATTTGATTTCAGTCTCATTATCATGTGTGTTTAATTGTAGACATTAATAATAAATTCAATTTCGATTTGTGTGTGTGATTTTGTTCAACTTAAGTGTTGTTGCTCTATTTTTGCCAAAACAATTTGTGGGTATGATAGTCAAAGTGTCTAATCACACAAATCATTTTGTCTTGTTGTTGTGTAGTAAAAAAATAGATTAATTGTTGAATATGAGACTAAAGAAAGTCTTCTGGTAGATTATTATTTGCAACAGTCTCAACAACTTATCTTGGTTGTTATAGCAAAAATTGCCTTGGTTAAAACCTTCACATGAAAATAGCTCACTCCCTTGTTTATGCCTTCACATTTTACATATTAGTAGAGATTTTCCATGGTAAAAGTGTGGTTTTCCAGCATGTATGTGTGTTTCAAATGTTTCTAAAGTTTAGTTTTCTTAATCACATACCTTCCAAAGGATTAACAATAGTTCTAAAATAGAACATAAACAAAATTTGGTGATTTTTAGTTCACAAATCACAATTTTGTAGAAAATTATGCACCATTTTAATACTAGAGCAAGACAAAATCATGGGGATTCAAGTGGAAAGAACAATTGTATGATAGTGACAAGGTCTTCAAATGGAGAAGGTTTAGTCCTAGCAAATCAAAAGAAAGTGGGTTGATGTCAAATGTAATTGTAATTGGTGGATGCTTTTAACAACTTTAAAACTTGAAAATATCTACTAATGTAGAGTCCATTTCATCTTCATGTCTATATCTGCAAATGGGCTTGAATAATGACTATCTTTTAAACACTATCTAAAGAAACTTTTTATTTTTGGTTTTCCCAAAATAATGTATCATTGTATTTTTAATTTCCCCAAACTTGTGTATCTTATGTCTTCTTTTTTATCATCTTTAGTGAAGTAGCAACATTGGAGCCAATCGAACCAAGACCCCAATTCTAATTTCTCTACAGATTAATATAAAATTGTTGTTTAAATGATTTAAAATATTTCTTAAGATCAATCATATTTTTGGCATGGATGTAGTAAGAATAAAATGGAAAAAAATTCATGCTCTTTTCTACAAGTAAACCAATCAACTATTGCTTTGAAAGAGAGATTTGAATGCTTGAATAAGTTCTTCAACCAGAGTGCCATTGTCTTCCATAGTTTCTATTTCTACTTTATAATTTCAAAGTATTCTAGATTAAAATGTTACTTAAGATGAAAACACAATTTAAAACAACTATATAATCTTATGGTTATACTTCTCTTATTTTGTTTCAAAATTTTCAAGTAACCTACATTAAAATACATTTAATAGATAAGAATATTGTTTTTTGTGTGGTGAAATTCTAAACAAGTTACATATCTGCTACGTAGCTTGATTGCACAATCCACCTAGGCAACAATCAGATGACTTGGCTTGATCTACAACATGTGAACTTTAAATTTTAACATATATCAATATACAATAACTCACACATACTAATTTTGAAATTCATTTAGTTAAATCACTACATAATTTGTTTTGCATAACATTCTTAATACAACTAGATTTATATTTACAATTTTACTAGTTGATGTCCACAACAAGTATATAGCTCCAAGTTTTGCCAAGCCTAGACCCAGTTTTTAGCCAAACCAAATTGACTATAAATAATTTTAGCCTACGAATCATTACAGATCTAAACATATGTCATTAGGCATATTGAATAAGAAGACAAACTTAGAAGTATAATTGAATGCATTGTGAGAAGCCAGGATCATGTGATAGACATACCCTACAATTTGTTTCCTTCTATTGAATTTTATAATTCAGAGAACTAAAAAGTTAAAGGATGAAAAATTGCTTTCTAAAATTGTTGATAAAATAATACATGTGATGTCCTTAACAAGTCAATGGATAAATACCTGAGAAATAGTCTGCTAGTTTGCAAGAATGAATAATTAAAGCTCTAGAAAGAGGATCCCCTGTTTCTAGTACAAGCATGGATACACCACTAAATCTATCACTGTTAATGCTTTTTATTGAGTTCAAGATTGTATGATGTCTATGTTTACTTTGACCTTTGTTCAAGCTCACATTCTCAAGCCTAAAACTACATTTGACTCATATTAATCAAGTTTCTATGAATTTGAATAAAATAAAACTTTGCACATATAGAAGCTATGGTGCAATCTACATAACAAGTAAAAAAACAATAATTTTGTTTTCTTTATTGAATTCAAGGAAAAATAAATTGATGTGACATGCTATTTTTTCATGTGTATACTTCCTTACGAGTCAAAATTTATTCCCTACTACTTCTTTATCCACTCTATTTTCTCAACAAGCATGCTTGAAACTAACCGGCAAGAACTCAACGCCCTATGTCACTTGTTTTACAAATATATTTGCACACTTAAATAAGTACATATAACATAATGACCAAGGCATAAAATAACCATCCCATTTCACAAGAATATATACAATAATAAATAATGAAATATTTCAAATATTATTAATTAAATAATAATACAAATATTTTTAATTCTAAGAGTCTATTGTAACATTATATTATAATATCATATTATTATATGATAATACTAATAATATTAATAAATTCATATTTCTAATTTTACTGTATTTTTATTAATATAATTGATGCATAAAATAAAAAAAATCTCAATCTCCCTAAACTCCACTTATCCACGATTCACAATTTTACCTTAAGAAGTTCCTTGAGTAGAAATGACTCCTTTCTCCAAATTAAGAATTTCTCAACTTTGCAATCACACAGTTCATCTTTTCCACAAGTTCATTTGTTGAAAATAAAACTATATTTGAAGTTTCTTAAGAGACAATAGAAAATTTAATAATCACATACAATTTACTATGAAACCTATCTACACAAAATCTCAATGGAAATTTCAATTATGTAAAGTTATTCTCCATATACTAGTATAAATTTGAACTAAGAAATTTCTCTGTACAACTATATGACATGACCCATTGGTTAGTGATTCATTTTCATATCTTTCTAAAAAACCCCCTTTATGCAACTGTGACCTTCTACTTATCCTTTCACATCTGTGCAACCTTCATTCTAGTTATTTTGCTTCCCTTCTATCCATCTTTCTTCTGATCTCTCAAGAAAATTGGATCTCTCACATATGGTGTGGCTTGCTATCTTTTTGTTTTCTAAAACACTTTAATTTTTGCACCCTTCATAGCTTGTTTCCCGAGCATTTTAATTAATGGAAATATTTACCAGATAGCCCCACTTCATTACCTTAATTCAGCACCTACTATCTTCATCTTGTGAGGTGCAATTTTCTCTGTTCCATCCCATGTATGTTTTAAATCTTCATTTTTATCTCCCATTTGCTCAGTTGCCCCTTCATTTCCTCAAATTTCAATTGATCCTTTCAAATTTTATTTTTTTTCACTTTAATTGTTTAAATACATGGCACCACCCCTAGTCCATTCATAATTTGATATACTCTATCTTCTGAAGGTGGGTGTTTCCTCCTCATTTTCGTTCTATGTGACCCTTTGTATTTTTGCACATTTAAAATAATAATTGGGATTTCAATTTGAGCTGATCTTCACCATGAATTTTGAAGGGTAATGGATTCAATGAAAATGTGCAGGCATCGCCTTCACCAAGCTATGATAAATTTGAATATAAAGCATGAAACTTTTAGCACTCAGGAATTTAATAAAATTCACTTGGGAAATTTAAACTTAGCTCTACATATCAAAATGTAATCTGATTGTGCCAATCACATCCATTACCATGAAATGTCAAAAACCATCAAACCAAATCAAAACTAAAGAAAATTAATCAAAAATATTTTTGGTCAATGTGGATCACTCATGCACGTGGGTGCTCCTGCATCAGACATGTCGAGTAGAAAGATTGTGAGAATAGGTTTACAGTAGTGGAGTTGAGTAGTTGCGCTACTCTTCCAGGTTGCCATCAACCTGCAACAAACTCCTTTGTTGAAAATCAATCTTTCTTTCGCCTTTTCTAGCATCTCTTTGGAGCACAAACCACCTCTCTCCAGCAAAAATGCACCTTCCTCCCTTTTCCCCTCATGGACTCATGTCCACCAAAGATCGACCTCGTTCGCCAAATTTTTTTCACACTCCTCTCCTCTTCTATGGGTTCAAACCTACCTCTAAACATCCACCTCCACCAAAATCCTACAACATCCTCTACCATCTCTACCAACAAATATACAACATCTACATTTACATCTGAAACTACAACTATATTCTCTCTCTTTCTCTCAACGACATGCAAATTTAATGTTGATTTCTCATCACAAAATACAATACTATTTACCTTATCATTTTTCTTGACTACATCACTCAGATTCACTGTGACATCTCTCGTATTATCATCAGCTTCAACTTTTCGTTCTTCACACTTCATGGCAACTGCAAGCTTTTCCATCCACTCATCTTCTATCACCATCTTCAATAATAAATATTCTTCATCCTTGCCATCTTCAGCTACTGTTGTTGCACTCATTCTTTTCTTCTTCTCCCTCCATTCCTTTTCACGACATGTCTCCACTAAAACTTCTTTTTCTGCATCAATAGGGGCTACTTTCACATCATCCTCTTTCCTTCTCAGACTGCTATCCTTGTTCTTCTTCTCACTCATCTTTATCACTTTTCCCAACATTTTTTTCCAACTTCTCGAGTCTCACCTCGATCTTTCCTATTTCTTCACAAGCTATCTATCCCATATTTTTGAACATCTCATCCTCTACTTTATCCTAATATTGCTTCCAAAACAATATGATCCACATGGGTCTCCTCACGACCCAACACATTTTTACCTGTTGTAATTTTCACAACTACATCCTACAATTTTTCATAACTCACCTTCTTCACAACTTCAAGCTCTCTCTCATTTCTTAGGATTCCGCACACACGTCAGGATTACTTGCTCTGATACCAATTGATGTAGACAGTAAAAAAAATCTCAATCTCCTTAAACAAAATTTATCCATGATTCATAATTACCTTAAGAAGTTCCCTGAGTCAAAAATGACTCCTTTCTCCAAATTAAGAATTTCTCAACTTTGCAATCGCACAATTCACCTTTTCTACAAGTTCATTTGTTGAAAAGAAAACTATATTTGAATTTTTTTAAGACACAATATACAATTCAATAATCACATACAATTTAATATGAAACCTATCTACATAGAATTTTAATGGAAATTTCAATTATGTAGCGTGATTCTCCATACACTGGTATAAATTTGAACTAAGCAATTGCTTTGCACAACTATATGACATGACCCACTGGTTTGTGATTTATTTTCATTTCTTTCTAAAAATCCCTCTTTATGCAACTGTGACCTTCTACTTATCATTTCACCTCTATGTAGCCTTCATTCTATTTGTTTTGTCGCCATTCTATCTATCTTTCTTCTAATCTCAAGAAAATTTTCTCTCACATATGGTGTGGCTTGCTATCTTTTTGTTTTCTAAAACACTTTAATTTTTGCACCCTTTGTAGCTTTTTCCTAAGCATTTTAATTAATGGAAATATTTACCAAATAGCCCAACTTCATTACCTTAATTCAATGCCTACTATCTTCCTCCTATGAGGCATGATTTTCTCTATTCCATCCAATGTATGCTTTAAATCTGGAAACTTTTATCTCCCATTTTCCTAGTCGCCCGTTCATTTCCTCAAATTTCAATCAATCCTTTCTAATACTTTTTTTTTGTATTTTTAATTGTTTAAACACATAGTGCTTCCCCTAGTCCATTTGCAATTTGATATACTCTGTCTTTTGAAGATGGGCAATGCCTCCTCATTTTCGTTCTATGCAAACCATTCATATTTCTACACATTTAAAATAATAATTAGGATTTCAATTTGAGTTGATCTTCATCGTGACTTTTGAAGGGTAATGGCTTCAATGAAAATGTGCAGGCATCGCCTTCACTAAGCTATGATAAATTTGAATATTAAACATCAAACTTTTAGCACTAGGGAATTTAGTAAAATTCACCTGGGAAATTTAAACTTATGTCATGTATAGATTTCATTTGATTTATTAAATGCAGTTATTAATCATTATGTCGCTATTTAAATTGAAGTTAAATGATTATTCTAATGAAAGTTAAATTGAAATTCAAATCGACATGAAATTGAAATTGAAATGCAATGATTATGATTTGAAATGCATTTATATTAATTTCAGGGTTTGTCATTGCTAATGTAAAATCGAGTGCAAGTGAACGCGGAAACAGGTGAACGTGATTGAAAGCGAGAACAATGATCAGGTAGATTTGTTTAGCCGATTGACATTTATGAGTTGATGGAATCTCACACACTCACATAGATAATATTTTAATGTGTTTTGCATTTATCATGTTTGCAAAATTAAAAATCTAGTTTTAATTTAATGTTTCTAATTATGAAAATACATGTGATTTAAATAAGGATTTGATTAAATTTGATGAAATTGATTTAAATTAAGTAATTGAATTGCTTGTTTAAATATTTAATTATTGTTTGGAAATAATATGTTTGTATTTCAAAATTTAAATAAAAAATGATTTTTATTTCGAAATTAGATAAAAATTTATATTAATAAAGTGTTTTATAAAATTAAATGCTTTTAAAATTGAAATTATAAAAAGAGGAAATATGTAATTCAAAAATTGAGCAAAATGGCAAATGGAGTTTATGAAATCAATTAGAAAAAAATTATGTACACATTGGAATTTGTATTCAATTTTGAACTCAAGTTAACAAGTTGAATAAATATCTTCAAAAAGAGGAGATACATTCAACAATTTGGAACTGAGAGAAGAGAGAATTGATCTGGAGATCAATTTATAATGGTGGATCTGATTCTCTTGTTTTTAACAATGCATGAGAATAAGAAAGAGAGATATGCAGGAAGAAATTTGAAATTAGGGGGACTCAGAAAAAATCATTTTAGTATCATTGTCTTTATCATTCTAGATCTCACCCAGATGCAAGAGGAAGAGAGAATTATTTTGTTTGAGAGTAGCCATTGGGAGAACCTTAGTTTGTACGCATCCTTCAAACCAATATTCATTTACACGCAACCTCTGGGAGAACCTTTAGTGCCACGCAGCCAAGGAGGATGTTACTAGTGGCCAGTGAAGGAGGCGCGCATAGTGAAGGAGGCGCTGCAGGAAGGTAGGTAGGGAGGCGGCCAAGGACAGACTCCCTTCATAAGGAAATACGTGGTCATGGAAAGTCTTCCTTCACCCACACACAGGAAGACTTAGGATAGAGGGTGCACTAGGCAGTGATTTGCCACAAGGAAACTACGCAGCCCAAGGGACTAACTCCCTAAACCTCTCCAAGCACACAGTCATAGCAAGAAATAAAGGAATAAGTGCAACTTCCAAAGGCATAAAGAGGTCAAAAAAATAAATATATATATATATACAGTGATCTTAGGGAAAAAAAAAACATAAAGCAACAAGATATAGAGAAAGAGCAGCACAGATAAATCATCACTTCCAGAATCGGAGTATTTTACCAGGTAAGATTTGCAAATATAATTCATAAATTTTACAATAAATCTTACAATACTTTTCTAAATTCTAGTATTTAGTATGAAATTTAAAAGAGAATCTTTGTTTAATGAGATTATAATTGCAATCTATTCCTATATATATTTTATTGGAACTTCAAACGAATCAGACTGTGATCTTCCCAAAATTTTGAACAATTTAGAACCAAAAGATTTTTAGGAAAATTCTGATTGAAATCATAAAAGAAAACAGTTGATTAAAATTTAGGAAGAATTTCAAAATTAGAAAAAAATTCTCTTAAATTTAGATTCAGAATGATCTTACACAAAAAATCTATTACTTTTGTGGACATAAAATATTTGACAGAACAACTTCAAAATTCAACACTATTTCGAAAGAGAGGATTTTAAACACTAAATTTTTTCCATTGAAACAAAACAGTCAAAATAGAAATAAAAATGAGTTTATTTAAATCTGTTTGAGTAATTATTATTTATTATTTGAACATATGTTAAACAGAAAATAAAACGGTTAAATTTAAAATATGATTTATTTAAAAACAACAAGAACGAACTTGAAACAACATTAAATAGATGAGTATAAACGAATGAATGTGTACTCTTTTATGACTATTTTGATATGTATTTAACTTGCATACTGGAGTTACACCTTCAATAATTTTGATTATTTAATTTACTCAATTTAAATGTTAATTTTATGTCTTTTATGAATTTAAACAATGAAAAGAAATGACTTTTTAAACTATTTTCGCTTCAAACAAACTTTCAATTTGTTGTTTTCAAAATATTGTGTTTGACTATTTAGACCATGCATGATTGATAGATGACTCTGCATGTTATGTTTTGGGGAAAGTTACCTTCCGAGACGGGTGCTGAATATGGGTAAATAGAGAGTGTAGTTTTGCTTTTCCAAAACTGCTTTATTTGTCGTGCATGACATTTTACTTGGCCATGTAATTTAAGGACCATTGAAACAGATGGATTTATTGAACTCTCTACCATATCCTAGTATCGAACTTTCTTATTTCTTAAATGATTTAGAAAAATGAAAATGCTTTTGGATTTACTAGTTCTCCTAGGCATGCACTAGATTCCATCTTTCTTGTAGACTGCTTCTTGCTAAGCGATTCATGCAGGGTCGGGTATTTCTTGATTGACTAAGGAATTCCGTGGAAGCGTAAGCTTCGAGGTTGGGCGGAAAAAGCGCCTGATCCTTGTTCTCGTCTTCTTATTTGAAGATTTGCTTTTGGATGGAAGATCAACGGATGGCATCTTCTTTTATGCTTTATATATTCTTTATTATGTAATGAAGAGCTTAAGGTGACTGAATGCCTAAGTCTCGATTTGTAACTGATATTATTATCATCTACTATATTTAGAATTCTAAATTGTGTATTATGACACATGTATGTTTTATACTAGAATTGTTATGAAATTATCTTATCGAGTTTATGTCATTGTTTTGTAATCGACTAGTTTCTTTGATGTCTAAATGAATGGAATGACGACTATATTTTGAATATAATTGATGTTATTTTAAAGATTTCCGCTCTTTACATTTGGTATTAGATCCCTAGGTTTAAACACTAGGGTCCTTTGTCCATTACACTAAATGAACATTCCTTGATGCAGGAACTGTGATACATAATGGGTACAAGAGGTAAAGGAGCTGTTGCAAGCAATGAGAATGACATATTTGACCAGATTCTCGATCTCTTGAATCAGCAAGGTTCTTGAATTGGTAATCTGGAACAATAAGTTCAAGGTGTCAGAGAGGGACAAAACCCTCGAGTTGAAATTCCCCAAAATCAGGAACAACCTAATAATGAGAATCCCAAGGTTGAAGTACCAAATCCTCAAGCAAGGATTGAAGGAGAGTTGGCTAAAGATTTGAAAAGAGTAGAACCGCCCAAGTTTGATGGTAAGACAATAGGTGATGGAGCTAAAACCTGGGTTATTAAGATGGAAAAATACTTCGAGCTCAGGAATATGTCCAATGAGACCAAGGCAGTTTGGGCTGCATACCAGCTTACTAGAGAAGTTGCTACTTGGTGGGATAACGAGAAGACTGAGAAGAAGTTACTACCAAGTGGAACTACATGGGAAGTATTCTTGCAACTTTTCAGGAAGAGGTGGCTTCCATAGCTTTTCTTTGATAGGAAGATGACAGAGTTCCAGAATCTGGCGCAGGGTGGTCTTACAGTTACCCAGTACTGGGAGAGGTTCACCAATCTCCTAAAGTACGTACCGTAGTATCAAATGGATGAATGGTTTCGTATTCATAAATTCATCCTAGGATTGAGGCCACAAATTGGAGCTGATGTGGACATTCATAAAACATTGATGATGGATGAGGTCTTTGAGAAGGCCACAAAATAGGAACAAAAGCTGCAACAGGTGGCAAACTACAGGAAAAGTGTGAATGCTAAATCTGGTTTTGGAAACAGGAAGTTTCAAAACAATAACAACAATAATCAAAAGGGTAACAATAATAATCAGTATATCAGGAATCTAAAGAGAGGAACAAACACCCAGGATAAAGGAGAAGGTAGCTATGGCAGAAACAAGATGGTGAACAATAATAACACCAACTTCTCCAATATCAGGAACATACAAGTGCTCATCCAGGGCCACAAGGTGGATGTTATAATTGTGGAGGAGATCACTATGCCTCCAATTTCACTCAGCGTATAGGAGGTCAACAAGGTGGTAATGATCGGCGAGTACCGTAACACCAGATACATGCAGCGGTTGACAACCGTCAAGCAGACTTTCAGGCTTCACCTATTCAAATGTCAGGTAAGCTTTTTGGTCAATCTGTTTCTATTTTGATAGAGATAGGAGCTACTTAATGCTTTATTGATCCTAAAGTAGTTGCTAAATTACCTGTTAGATCTAGTTTTGTGTCACATTTATGGATGGTACAGTATGGAAATCAAGCAAAGAAGAGGGTAGATTCATGTTTATCATGCAATGATTTAGAGTTACCTAACTTCCAAACCCAAGTTAACCTTTATGTAGCACTATTGGGTTCTTATGATGTGATCTTAGGGATCAATTGGTTAACTGGGCATAAAGCTATAGTGAAATATGAGGATAAGGTTCTGAGTTGTTTGGATGATTTTGGACATCCAGTTGAGATTTTAGGATCTCGAGAGCCTTTAGAGTTGAGACATATCTCAGCTATGTAGCTAAAGAAAGCACATCGGAAAGGATGTTCCTTAATTGCTATATTGGTAAGTGACATGGATAATGCCCAGCATAGTCTAGAGGGCTATCCAATTCTCAAAGAGTTCTTGGATATCTTTCCAAAAGAACTTACTGAATTATCACCGAAGAGAGAATTTGATTTCTCGATTGAACTGTTACCTAGAGGCTGGAACGGAGCCACAATCCAAAGCTCCTTACATAATGAACACTACTGAGTTGTATGAACTGAAGGTTCAATTGCAGGAGTTGTTGAAACAGGGATTTATTAGATTGAGTGTATCACCATGGGGTGCACCAGTAATCTTCGTTAAGAAGAAGGATGGAACCTTGCGACTGTGTATTGATTACTGGATGCTAAACAAGGTTACCATCAAGAATAGGTATCCTCTACCCAGGATAGATGAGTTATTTGATCAGATGAAAAAGGCCACAATGTTTTCTAAGATTGATCTTAGATCAGGTTACCACCAGTTGAGGATTAAGGATGAGGATATTCTGAAGATAGCTTTCAGAACTTAGTATGGACACTACGAGTTCATCGTGGTACCTTTTGGCCTAACGAATGCTCCAACAACATTCATGAACCTTATGAACATTATCTTCAAAGACTGTTTAGATGATTTTGTGCTTATATTCATTGATCACATTCTAATTTACTCTAAAACAGAAGAGGAACATGAGAAGCACTTGAGAATAGTCTTGCAACGACTTAGAGATCGAAAGCTTTATGGTAATTTTTCAAAGTGTACTTTCTTTCAGAAGAAGGTTCACTATTTGGGGCATGTCATATCTGTTGAGGGAATCTTAGTTGATCCTGCGAAGATTGAGGCAATTGTAGATTGGCCAACATTGCGAAGTGTTACTGAAGTTCGTAGTTTCATGGAACTTCCAAGATACTACCGAAAATATGTGGAAGGGTTTTCTAGGATTGCAACACCTATTACTTCTCTTCAAAAGAAGGGAAAGAGATATGAGTGGACAAAGAAGTGTGAGGAAGCATTTCAGATTCTTAAATAAAAGTTGACATCAGCACCAGTGTTGACTATACCGAATCCTAATGGGCACTTCATAGTGATTACAGATGCATCAGGTGAAGGTGTAGGAGTTGTGCTAATGCAGGAAGGGAAGGTGGTTGCATATGAGTCTAGGAAACTAAAACAGTATGAGTTGAGTTATGCGCCATATGATCTTGAGCTTATAGCTATTGTGCATGCATTGCAAATGTGGAGACATTATCTCCTAGGGAAGCCGTTTGAGCTTAAGACAAATCATATAGGACTTAAGTACATCTTCACACAGTTGAACCTCAATGCGAGACAGAGGAGGTGGCTTGATTTCCTAAGTGAGTATGATTTTGGTATTGAGTATGTCAAAGGTAAGGAAAATAGGGTTGCAGATGCACTTATCAGGAAAAGACATCTCTCTGCTATGTTGACCACAAGGTCACATTTGAGGCAACAAGTGTTGCAGTATCTTCCAAGAGATGAGCATTATGACAGGGTTAGACAAGCCTTAGAGGCGGATCCTTTAGATCATAGATTTGATGGATATGTGAGGGAGTTGGATGGTATTGTTAGATATCAGGGAAGGATGTATATCCCTAAGGGTGGAGATTTGAGGAAGTTGATTCTTGAGGAAGTTCATGATGCACCTTATTCAGGGCATCCAGGAGTTATGAAGATGGTAGTTGAGTTGAAGGCTTTGTATTTTTGGCCTAAGCTTAAGAAAGATGTCATGGAGTACGTAGCTAGATGTTTGGAATGCCGGCGAGTCAAGGCTGAGCATGTGCATCCAGTAGGACTTTTTTATCCCCACGATATACCTGAGTATAAGTGGCAAGTAATTAGTATGGATTTCATCCAAGAATTATCTTTGAGCAGGAATAGGCATGATACCATCTTAGTAGTTTTTGACAAGCTAATGAAGGTTTCACATTTCATACCTAGAAATTTGAAGGATGGATCTTTGACTCTTGCAAGGAAATTTGTGCAAGAGATATTCAGATTGCATGGTGTACCAGAGACCATTATTTCTGATAGAGATACCAGGATGACATCTAGGTTCTAGACTACACTTAATGTAGCTTTGGGAACTAAACTGAATTTTAGTTCTGCATATCACCCACAAATCGATGGCCAAACTGAAAGGGTCAATTAGGTTGTTGAGGATTTGTTGAGGATTTACTACATGGATCAACAGTACAAGTGGGAGGAATATTTACCATTGGTTGAGTTTTCCTACAACAACTCATTTCATGCATCATTGAGTATGGCACCTTTTGAGGCACTGTATGGACAAAAATGTCGTACACCCATCAGTTGGGACAAGATGGAAGATAGGACATCATTGGTCCAGATATGCTCAAGGAAATGGATGAGCAAAGGAAGTTGATCAAGGGTAGGTTGAAGGAAGCAGCCGATAGACAGAAGAGCTATGCTGATAGGAATAGGACTTTCAAATAGTTTGCTGCAAGAGATAAAGTCTTCTTGAGGGTTAAGCCTCATAAGAGCTCTATCTCATTTGGGAAATCATCAAAGTTGGTATCGAGATTTGTGGGACCATTTGATGTACTAGAAGTTATTAATCCAGTTGCATATAGACTAGCATTACCACTTGCTCTAGCTCGACTCCATAATGTTTTCCATGTTTCTTTGTTGAAACCATATCATCGTGATGCATCTCATATTCTTGATTGGCGTTCATTACAAGTATAGGATCCAGGGGTGGTGCTAGTGGAGCCCATTCGAATCCTAGACAGGCATAGCATTAAGCTGTGTAACAGAGATAGTACTCAGTACAAGGTCTAGTGGGACCAGTATACTGAGGATAATGCTACATGGGAGGATTCTGAGATGATTGACCGTCATTTTCCTCATTTGCTTTCATAGATTAGCATTGTTTTGTGCGGAGATACTTGATACTTTGGTTTTTGATTCACATGTTGTGAACTTTGATAGCGTGGATGCTACTATTATTGTTTATGCTTATGTTTGAGAACTATGATGTTAGTTACTATTTCATTATGATTGAGATACTATGCTTTACCTATTGAGATATTATGTTTATTGAATGAGATAGTATGTTTTATTGATGATGATGTTATGCTTATTGAATGACTAATAAGACATCGAGATGATGTCTCTTCCAAGAGGGGAAGGATGTCACATATAGATTTCATTTGATTTATTAAATGCAATTATTAATCATTATGTCACTATTTAAATTGAATTTAAATTATTATTCTAATGAAAGTTAAATTGAAATTCAAATCGAAATGAAATTGAAATTGAAATGCAATGATTATGATTTGAAATGCATTTATATTAATTTTGGGGTTTGTCGTTGCTAATGTAAAATTGAGCGTAAGTGAACGCAGAAACAGGTGAACGTGATTGAAGGCGAGGACAACAATTAGGTAGAGTTGTTTAGCCGATTGACGTTTATAAGTTGATGGAATCTCACACACTCACATAGATAATATTTTAATGTGTTTTGTGTTTATCATGTTTGCAAAATTAAAAATCTAGTTTTAATTTAATGTTTCAAATTGTGAAAATACATGTGATTTAAATAAGGATTTGATTAAATTTGATGAAATTGATTTAAATTAAGTAATTGAATTGCTTGTTTAAATATTTAATAATTGTTTGGAAATAATATGTTTGTATTTCAAAATTTAAATAAAAAATGATTTTTATTTCGAAATTAGATAAAAATTTATATTAATAAAGTGTTTTATAAAATTAAATACTTTTAAAATTGAAATTATAAAAAGAGGAAATATGTAATTCAGAAATTGAACAAAATGGTAAATGGAGTTTATGAAATCAATTAGAAAATAATTACGCACACATTGGAATTTGTATTCAATTTTGAACTCAAGTTAACAAGTTGAATAAATATCTTCAAAAAGAGGAGATACATTCAACAATCTGGAACTGAGAGAAGAGAAAATTGATCTAGAGATCAATCTATAATGGTGGATCTGATTTTCTTGTTTTTAACAATGCATGAGAATAAGAAAGAGAGATATACAAGAAGAAATTTGAAATTAGAGGGACTCAGAAAAATTCATTTTAGTATCATTGTCTTTATCATTCTGGATCTCACCCAGACACAAGAGGAAGAGAGAATTATTTTGTTTGAGAGCAGCCATTGGGAGAACCTCAGTTTGTACGCAGCCTTCACATCAGTCTTCATTTACACGCAACTTCTGGGAGAACCTTTAGTGCCATGTAGCCAAGGAGGATGTTACTAGCGGCCAGTGAATAAGGTGTGCATAGTGAAGGAGGCACTGCAAGAAGGTAGGCAGGGAGGCGGCCAGGGACAGACTCCCTTCACAAGGAAATACATGGTCAGGGAAAGTCTTTCTTCACCCACACGCAGGAAGACTTAGGATAGAGGGTGCGCCAGGCAGTGATTTGCCAGAAGGAAACTACGCAGCCCAAGGGAATGACTCCCTAAACCTCTCTGAGCACACAGTCATAGCAAGAAATAAAGGAATAAGCGCAACTTCCAAAGGCATAAAGAGGTCAAAATATATATATATATATAGTGATCTTAGGAAAAAATGAAAGAAACAAAAAGCAACGATATACAGAGAAATAGTAGCACACAGATAAATCATCACTTTGAGAATCAGAGTATTTTACCAGGTAAGATTTGCAAATATTACTCATAAATTTTACAATAAATCTTACAATACTTTTCTAAATTCTGGTATTTAGTATGAAATTTAAAAGAGAATCCATGTTTAATGAGATTAGAATTGCAATCTATTCCTATATATATTTTATTGAAACTTCAAACGAATTAGACTGTGATCTTCCCAAAATTTTAAACAATTTAGAACCAAAAGATTTTTAGGAAAATTCTGATTGAAATCATAAAAGAAAACAGTTGATTAAAATTTAGGAAGAATTTCAAAATCATAAAACAATTCTCTTAAATTTAGATTCAAAATGATCTTACACAGAAAATTTATTACTTTTGTGGACAAAAAATATTTGACAGAACAACTTCAAAATTCAACACTATTTTGAAATAGAGGATTTTAAACACTGAATTTTCACCATTGAAACAAAATAGTCAAAATAGGAATAAAAACAAGTTTATTTAAATCTGTTTGAGTAATTATTATTTATTATGTGAAAATATGTTAAACAGAAAATAAAATGGTTAAATTTAAAATATGATTTATTTAAAAACAACAAGAATGAACTTGAAACAACATTAAATAGATGAGTATAAACAAATGAATGTGTACTCTTTTATGACTATTTTGATATGTATTTAACTTGCATACTAGAGTTACACCTTCAATAATTTTGATTATTTAATTTACTCAATTTAAATGTTAATTTTATGTCTTTTATGAATTTAAACAATGAAAAGAAATGACTTTTTAAACTATTTTCACTTCAAACAAGTTTTCAGTTTGTTGTTTTCAAAAGATTGTGTTTGACTGTTTAGACCATGCATGATTGATAGATGACTCTGCATGTTATGTTTTTGGGAAAGTTACCTTGCGGGATAGGTGCCGAATATGGGTAAATAGAGAGTGTAGTTTTGCTTTTCCAAAACTGCTTTATTTGTCATGCATGACATTTTACTTGGCCAAATAATTTAAAGAACATTGAAATAAATGGATTTATTGAACTCTCTACCATATCCTAGTATCGAACTTGCTTATTTCTTAAATGATTTAGAAAAATGAAAATGCTTATGGGTTTACTAGTTATAGTAGGCATGCACTAGATTCCATCTTGCTCGTAGACTGCTTCTTGCTAAGCGATTCGTGCAGGGACGGGTATTTCTTGATTGACTAAGGAATTCTGGGGAAGCGTAAGCTTCGAGGTTGGGCGGAAAAAGCGCCTGATCCTTGTTCTCATCTTCTTATTTAAAGATTTTCTTTTGGATGGAAGATCAACGGATGGCATCTTCTTTTATGCTTTATATATTCTTTATTATGTAATGGGGAGCTTAAAGTGACTGAATGCCTAAGTCTTGATTTGTAACTGGTATTATTATCATCTACTATATTTAGAATTCTAAATTGTGTATTATGACACATGTATGTTTTATACTAGAATTTTTATGAAATTATCTTATCGACTTTATGTCGTTGTTTTGTAATCGACTAGTTTCTTTGATGTCTAAATGAATGGAATGGCGACTATATTTTGAATATAATTGATGTTATTTAAAGTATTTGTTGATATTTTTTTAAAGAGTTCCGCTCTTTACAACTTAGCTCTACATATATCAAAATTTAATCTAACTATGCCAATCACATCCATTGTCGCGAAACGTCAAAAACCATCAAACCAAATCAAAACTGAAGAAAATTAATCTAAAATATTTTTGGTCGATGCGGATCACTCGTGCGCCCAGATGCTCCTACATCAATATTCCGCACAATTTCCTTAATCTATTATTATCTTATTAATCATATTATTGTTTCAATAATTAAATAAATTGTTAAAAATAAATAAAAAAGTAGAAATAAAAAATATGCTTTCTCTTTATTACTTTACATTTGGTAGGATTTGATTGTGTATCCATGTTTTGACAAGCTTTAAAAAAAATCTAATATAATAATTACATTAAGTGTGTGCAATGGCATCAAGGACTATAATGTAATGATTGTATTTAAAAATATATGTAAAGTCCTCATTTATTTAAAAAGAAAAGTAAAAATAAGATGTATTTAAATTATTTACATTAATAACTATTTTATTTTATTTTAAATTTATTTAATAATTTTTATTTATTTTTAAGATTGTTTTTTTAATTTCTTGAAAGTTATTTTATAGTTTGATTTTTTAACTATAATATTCATGAATTTAATAAACAATATAGTAGATTCATGATACATTCATCTTGTAAAAAAATTTAATCTCAAACTATTATGTAACCTGTCTTTAAATCTTTTCATAACTCATCTTTCCATTAGACAAAAAATACTTTTATTACAATACTACAAAGATTAATGTATACAACTTAAAAGATCTATATCCAGCCTCCCTTGAATTGATATATCATTACTTACTTATCGACTAACCAAAGAATACTACTATTACAGCCACTTGTTAGGACCATCTTCAGTGGATTCCAGCGAAGTGATTCTCAATGAAATTTTTCGATTCGTAGCTAAAAGTGGGCGGACTTTTATTGAATATGAGATGGAATCAAACTAAAATTTCGAAATCCTTCAATCTTTACAGACGCGGCAAAGATTCGTAACATCAAAGACGGTGGGTCAGAACTAGAGCAGGTGCTTAATAAATTCGCGTATGTATCTCTCTTGGATTTCCTCCTTCCCAAACAAGCTCTCTCTTACCTTCTCCATATTCTCTGCCACACGTTGTCCCTCTTCTCCCACCATAACCTCCCTCACACACCTCTTAATTTCCTCCGCTTTAAAACTCCCTATCTTCTTCCCTGCTGATTTCCATGCCAATGCGGAGTTCCTCAGCCACGAGCCGGGCGTCGAGTCCCTGAACATTATGCATCGGCAGTGCGATTATCTTCACCCCGAACCTCAGAGCTTCCAACAGAGAGCTCCACCCGCAGTGGCTCACAAACCCTCCCGTCGAAGGGTGGCAAAGAATCTGCTGCTGCGGGGCCCACTTGCAGTACACCACACTCCTCTCGCGCGTGCGTTCCTCAAACCCCTCGGGCAGTAATGCCTTCGCTCTGTCTTCTGCTGATGTAGTGGAATCGTCTTTGTAGCGAGGGAAGCGCAGAACCCACAGAAATGGAACATGGCTGCTCTCCAGTCCGTTTGCCAACTCAGCAACCTGCTCCTTTGACAGAAAGCACTCGCTTCCAAACGACACGTAAACTACGGACGCGGGCGGATGATTGTCCAGCCATCGCAGGCACTCGTTCTTTTCGTCGGCCGGGACTGAGGTGGTCTCCGGTAGAAGTACACCAATGGGAACCACCCGCCTTTTGTGCACCGCCTCCAGATAATGAATAAACTTGCTTTCCAATTCAAAGCTTGATCTGACGAGCATAAGCTTACACGCCTCCTTGGATTTAGAAAACCGATCCAGAACTGTCACGTCTTCTCCACCCTGGCTGTTAAAAGATGCTAGCAATGGGCTCGCTTCAAATGTTTTCAAAGCAATGACAGACGATGGATAACCCGGCGGTGGCGTGCATAAATCCTCAACGGTAGTTTCCCTAGCCCTGATTCTGCTTGGCGATCCCAAGTAACCCATGGCCACAGCACTGAATATACAGAAATAAATGGCCGGGATACCAAACTTGGCAGCAACAGTGGCAGCCCAGTACTGGGAACAATCATGAATGATATAGTCCGGTTGAATCAGGCGCAAAGGTGGTCAAAGGGTTTCTCGAGGCCGTCGAGAGCTATCTTCAACACCTCTGCCATTCCGATGGGAATATCGGTGGTGTTGTCGGCAGCAGGAGGCAGACCCTCCACAGAGGGCAGCGGCAGTTCCTTCATATTGATTTTGCCTACCCACTTATCATCGAGCGAGTACTTTATCTTTCAAATATTGGCTGGGGTGGATAGAAAGGAGATCCTCAATCCCTGATCTGCGAGTCTCTTTGACAACTCCAGAAAAGGAGAGATGTGTGTCTGCGCCAGCCATGGAAACATCAATACATGAAGAGCTCCGTCCTCCATTTTAAGTAACCCGCTGAAAAGCCTTTGACCTAACGAAATAATTCTGATTATGGTTCTAAGTTGAAACTCTTGCGCGCAAGTAGGAGGTGTCCACGACGATGCTTATAAAGAGAGGCGAAAACATACTAATTTGAAGCTCGTTGGCTGTTGGGTCAATATCCATTTGTGTGGATGATATGAATCCTGTACCTCAAATCACATATTTATGAATTTTTTTTTCAGAAACGTACGAACTTGTATTTTTTTCAAAAGTGGGTCACTGACTCTATGATCAGTGGGTAACAAGCTTTCTCTACCTCCTCCTACCCACTTAGTGTGGATGATACGAAATCTGGACCTCAAATCAGATATACTAAATAAGATGCATTATCAATTTTCTAAGCAGAAATGCACTAACTTGTCTTCATGAGAATTATGAATAGTAGCTGTAAGTTGCAGCTTACAAAATGTGGGACACACTATTGAATTGCTCATGTTTTTGTAACTCTCTGAATAAATTTCTACGGAGTGAAGAGAGTAATATGTTTTTCACTCTATTTTAAGGTCCTAAATTCAATTATTTTAGATTCCTATTTAGAAATTATGTTGATATGTATCAGGTACATCTTTTACAATTATGATACTTCCATCTTAGAAATATGAGGGAATTAAGAATGTGTTTCTCAAGTTTTTTTTCAGCATATTTAAGTGATTATTTCCATTTAGTATATTTTTAACTCAAGAAAACAAAGAAAACTATAAAAACATTAAATTATAATTGAAATATAGAACTTGTAAAATTTATATGGTGGGGTTAGTTTTAGAATAGCTTTTACTTCATTTATGTCACTATACATATATGCTTTAAACTTATTTAATTTTCTTTGCATGTTCTTATTTACTATTATCTTATTTTATTATGTCACCATGTTTTGTTATTTCATACCACATGTTTGTATTGGAATTAATTATGTTCATAATTTTATGTAAAAGATCAAACTCGTATACAAGTTACACTATTACCAAAAATAATTTTTGATGGCCATTTTTAAAAATTGATTAGAACCTATTTTATTATGATGTGGAGATTCAATAATTTAAGGCAACCACTATAACTTCAATTTTTTTATTATAATGGTAGACATCTACATTTATTAGCATGTCTTATACAAACTTACATATAAAAAGAAAAAGTCTACACATACATAAGTCAAATGTAAATAAAAACTATATATAAGTAAATGTCAATGTCAACATAAATAAATGTCATTGTCAATGTCAACATAAATAGATGCCATCGTCAATGTTCAATATACATAAGTAAAAATCAAATTAAAATAAAGAATTTTCTATGTCAATGTCAAATATACATAAATAATTTCAAAATGAAACTTTAAGATAAACATCATAATATAAATATCAGTGTTAATGTCAAAGTACAAATTCTCATGTGATACTTCCAATTATCAACCTCACAATATAAATATCAATGTTAATGTGAAAGTACAACTGATCATGTGATACTCTCAATGATTAACCATCATGTCTACTTTTAAAGGCCAAATCACTCAATAATATTCTACCTATGTTCTATCCATATAACTCCATTATGTAACATTGTTTAGTTAGTTTCATTTTTGAATTTTTCATTTAAGAGTATTTAGTGTGAGAATAACTCTTAATGAGAACATAAGTCACTAGGTTACTTTATTTCATCAATTTATAAGATCCATTTTTTCTTACAGTAGGATGGTTCTATTTTCAAACTAATATATGTGCCCTACTCATTTTAATGATATAGAGACATAATATCTAGATGGTACGAACCATGATACTCTAGATAATCACGCTTTACACATTGTTGTTCTACAATACATTTAAAATTTGATGGTTTTATGATCATATATCTATAAGTTCTATAAAATAAAATGAAAAAAAATAGTCATAACACCACATTTCTTATTTTTTAGCAAAAAAATAAAATTAATGGTTGTATGGTCATACTTTGCATTTTTTCCATAAAATATTATTAAAATTTTAGAGTGATTTTATCACATGAAATAGGGCTTAGGGTTTGGATTTTTTCAATCTAGATTCTTTAGGGTTTTAACAAAATAATACAATTAGAATTGATGTTTTTATAGTCATATTTTTTATTATAAAATATAATTAAAATTTTAAAAATGTGATATTATCTAATATTTAAAGATTACAATTTTCATTTTGAAAATTTTTTAATTATTTAATTTTTAAGATTTTAAATAATTTCAACTATAATAACATTTAAATTGTGATGGTCATATAACTATATTTATATATTTTTACCATAAAATACAATTAATTTAAAAAAAATCATATGACATAAAATAAAAAAGTTTTGAAAATACATTTCTAAGATTTTTTTTTTCATTGTAATATTTTAATAAAACAAGAGAAAAGAATCCAATAAAAAAAAACTAAATTCTCATAACTAACCTAAAAATTACCTCACCTGAACTCTTGATAGCTACCAACACGGATATCACAAGGTTTTGTTAGAAATAATTAAACACATGCCTTCAATATCTTGGATTATGGAGATGATTGAATAAGAGTTTCTAGTATTCCACGTTTATCATATGTTTTGTACTACATGTGTGTTAGCTACTTAATGTCCGCTTCTTCCAGCCAACTTTTAAAGATTGACTATTCGCTTTCAATCAATTACGGCGTTTCGGAATATTATCATACAAATTAGCGTGTTTAAAATAGCATGTCACAATTGATTTTTTTTGAATTTATGTATGTATAGGTGGAAAACATTTATGGAGACGGAGATTATTAAAATTTATGTTAAAATATTGATTTGCGATCGTATCAGATATTGATTCTTCTATTAAAATTAAAAAATGTCACAACTTTAACATACAATTCATATCGTATTATACTATCTCTCATTTAACAATGGGATCCACAACAACCACTACAATATTTTAACTGTGTATTTCTATTTAAATTATTTTCATTTTTTAATTTGTTAGTGTCATGTTAATTTTTGTTTCAAACATTATTTTTTATCTTCTTCCTTTCTTTTTATCTTTGTACAATGGAATCTATATGGCATTACATCCTAATGTAAATTTGGACTATAGACATAACCATACGAGATTTAGGCGAGTTTGGAGGTGGCAATTTCATTAGCTCATGAAGTCTTGCCATGCATAAGTTAGGTCAACTAAGGATGGTAAAATTTCATGGGTGCTCAAGACTAAATTTTTTTCAAGACATCGAACTGTTAAGCTACCTAAACAAGTAAAATATCATTTACAAATTGCAAAAATTGAAAGAAGAGAGCTTTATTTAATTTATTTATTATTTGAATTTTTTTGTCACATAATCTAGTGAGTAAAATAACCACTTTTGAAGATGCATTGGATTAGAGATCTTCTTGTAAAAGTTAAATGTGTACCTAGGTTTTCACCCTAGAGAGAAATGAGAAATTATAGATTTTTTGGATGAATAATACACATTCTTCTTTATCAAATGTTTAGGAATACTTAAATATTGACTAGTGATGTTGTAAGTGTGAAATAAGTAAATAAGTAAAACAACTAAACACACTTCTTAATGAAACATTATATCAAGATTTAACAACAATTAACTAATTTAAAGCACATAAAACTTGAAAGCGTCTCATTGTTTCCTATCTCCAAAGATTTTTTAAATCACAGAGGGCTCTCAGATTTGGTAAGCACTGCGACTGTTAAAATGTCAATCTAGAGAATGGAATGATGCTAAATGCAATGATCTACTTCTATATAGTGATTTCTAAATGATATTGATGCTATTGTAAACTGTGCTGACATGAAAACTGATGGATGGAAGCTATGGTAGTCTACAATGCATCCATGATATTGATTCTACAGATGCTATGATTGTTATTTTTAAATGATTTTATGTTGAATTGCTTGAATGCTAAGATGCTTGATTGATTTTTCTATAGAGTAAGTTTGCACAAAGATGAGAGATCCATTTCTTGTGGAGAAAGGTTGTATATATAGATTTATGACAACAATTTTGTGAAGAGGCAGCACAACAAAGGCTTGGATTCAATCTGGAGAATTGAATGGTAAGAGATTGAGAAGATTGAGCTGATCATGGGAATGGTTCATCCCCATGAAAACATCAGGCACGATGATAGGAAGGATCAGAGGAAGAAGATTTGAGAGATTGATTCACTTTTGTCTCCAATTTGTCTTCACAACTTCCTATGAATACCAGTTGAATTAATTAGATATAAAATATCTAATTTTATTGGTGAGTGAATAGAGGAAATTTGTTTTATGCATTTTATTTGAATTATTTTGGTTTATTCAAATTAGCAAAAAGGGGATAATTAATTTAATAAAACAAACTATAGAAATTGTTTATTAAATTAAATAGAAGAAATATGATAATTAAATAACAAAGTATTTAACCTTGTTTAATTAATTAAGATTAAATGATGTGATAGGGAAATTTGATAATTAAATAAAACAAAGTATTTAATTTTGTTTATTTATTTAGGATGAAATAATCAAAGAATTAGAAGAATTTAAACGTGAACTATATAAATAAATATTTTTATTTATTCAATAGTAGAGGAATTTAGGGTAATTATAAAATAAGTTGTATTTAATTAATTAGACTCTCCAGACCATTTTTAGGTGTATACATATGTATTCCAATTCCATACTCAATTTTACTATATCCTACAACTCAAGTATAGAAGTAAAATCATCACTATATGAAGATAACAATATTCCATCAAAGTTGAAAAAGGATATTTTTCTCCAATTCTTGGGGATATTACTTGTGGTTTCGATCTACTACTTGGAAATGAGTTTGAAATTTGTTTATTAAAAATATATCAAAATTATTTAATATAATTGGTGTATTTTTTATGTTTATTGATGTGAAAAGGATGTTTATGAGAAGTGAAATGACCTTTATTATAGTATATGTGTATTTAAACGTAGCATGTTCTCATTTTTTTATGTATTATAGATATCATTTTAAAACTTAAAATAAGTTGAATTTTACATATTATTAATGGATTTTGGAAAGCTTTAGAAAACAAAGTTCACTATAGATCATGAATATCATAAATACACTTTTCTATACTTTAGTTTTAGCATAAGAGAGATTGAGGAAATATAGTTTATTTTGGTCCAGAATGATCATTATACTAATTAATGATAATCTTATTTTGAGAAACTTACTTTTGCCTAGACTTAGTGGGCAACTTTAATTTGTACTATTTATATTCACTTCTATTTGAATTTAATGTACATTAGAAGTAAATTAACCTTGGAATTATTGTATCAGCGGCTCTAACTCATACCTAAATCACTAGGTGAATAAACTGGGAATGACAAAGACTCTAATAAAGCTATATGACACTTCATTTCTTGCATGAAAAATATATAAGCATTTCATTGGGCACCACAACACAATGGAGCTAGCCACTCACACCTATATCATCTCATACATCTTAGATGTCAAAATAAGCACGAATAAATAGAAGAGTAATTCAAATGGAACTTGATTAACTGTGTAATATTCAAAAAAGATCTAGAATAATCGAATTAAACCAATGCTTAAATATGGAAAAAAATTAATAGCTCAAAAACAATTAATTAGGAATGCATTTTTAGATATGAAATTTATTTAAGAGAAAAAAATAACATTATTTGGAATACATACATACATGGTAAATTACTTCATTTACTATAGAAAAATGAGTTAACTGGTCAACTAGATTATAGACTTTTGACCTTGTTTACCTATAGAAAGACATGTGTACAAATGAAGGTTCAGGTTGTTAAACCAATAAAAATATACTTAATATAGATATTAATGTATATTTTAAGGAATCTTAAAGATAGAATTCAATGTTAGTAAACCCTAATAGATGTTATAAGAGAATCTATGATTATACATTATGCACCAAGTAAACTAAAAGGAAGGTTTAATCTCGATAGTTGCTTCAATTAAATTGTTCAATATAAATTATTTCCTTGATACTAATTGATTTCTAGTAGCATATAATGATAAAAATTTAGGTAATTTGATATAGTTGATTTGATTTGATTTATGATAGATTAATCTAACAATAAAAATGGCTAAGTATAAGTTTTGAATTGAAAATAAATAAATGGTTTAAATTCTAACTATTAAGTAATAATTTTTAATGAACATTAAATAGCTACATATAGTTAATTATTCTCATTCAAGACATGGTAACTTAGTTAGATCCTAGGGATGATCACACTTGCATGTACTTATGATTTTAGATTCTAATATGAGGTCACATATGCATGACTATTATTTATCCTAAAGAGCTAAGACCTAAGAGTAATCTTACTTCCTATATTAGTTAATAGTAGCATATGTATAGATTGTAATTTTTTAATGATAAAATTTAGGATGGTTGATCCAAATTTTTAAAGTCTCAAGCTAGAACATTGAAAAGCTAATGAATGATCTAATCAAAGGGGATCCTTTGATGACATAGGTAGTGGCTAATTTTCTTACAAAATAGCATGCCTAGTAAATCATGTCATGATTCTAACATACAATAGCATGCCATTTCCATATTCTCCATACAAAATTATATCGATGATAGGATCCTCAATAGGTGCTAACTTTAATGTACCTAGATCACAATTCTCCATCATGGTGAACCACCATCTATGGTCACTTTTCTGTTATTTTGTTTGTGTTATTATGATAGGACCCACACTTAGTGAAAATTGTTGAATATATTTAGCTTTCAAGAATTGTCATGATTTATTATAATTTAAAAAATTATATCAAATTGAAGAAAACTCCAATTCCAACTTCATAAAAGGAGAATAAAATATGACTGAAATCTAAAAATGAGTTGTAGTTTACCATAATTTGTCTAGGTGGGATTATCTACTTTGTGTCAATGTGCATTGTTTAAATGTTTTGTCGAAACCATGACAAAGAAGTGTTTAAGTTATGTGAAAAAATTATTCATGTTATGTCCTATGTCATTCTCTCTACTTCATTCCATGTATTTTTAGTTCCGCTTTAATCTTGTGAATGTTACATTTTAAGTTTATGATAAATATTTTTTATTTAATATTGCAAAGGCAAGTGTTTACCTATGGCTTCCATGAAATTATTTTAGGGAATTCCTTAATGGATCTCACGTGGTCCTTTGAGTCTTCAAAACAACTTCTTCTAGATGTCATTTTAGGTAAAACAAATTATGTTTGTATAACCCATCAATTTACTTTGTTGCTTGAAAAATTATGAGCATCGAGTTGTCTCATTTAATTTTTGAATAAAAACCTCTCGCATAAAACTTCATATGAATTTTGGTATAATATCAAATATAAATTTAAGAAATTTAGATGGGTATTTTTCCTAATATGTATTCATGATTTCATTAGAAATATGCTCAATATACTAGGTAGTGGTGATTCTCCATGGTAAAAAATAATTGAATTTGTATAATCCACTGCTTAGAAAATCATGAATGTTGAAAGTTCTCATTTTATTTTTGAATCAAAGTCAAATGATACTTGTGGACATCCATCATATTTTCCATAGAATCCCTATAATGAAAACTAGTTTGTGCTCTCTAAACATATTAAACTTCTAATGATATCAAGTTTCCACAATCCATATTGTAATTTCTGAATTTGATTGTGTTGGATCTTTTTGCATCAAAAGGTCAAACACAATCACTAAACTATATTAATTTTCTCTAACAAAACAACACAATTTTTAATATATATAATTAAATATTAAGAAATACATATAGAATTCAAATATATTATGCAATTTTCTCATTCGTTGTAATATGTGAGCCAACATGAAGGAATAGAAGCAGAGATATAAAGTGAAAAAAAAAAAATTTCACAGATTTTTCGCACCCAGAATTAATATTATATCTTATTCATAAAATTTCATCAGAACAACTACCTGAAATTTTTTGCTTCTTCAGAGCAATATAAAATTTTCTTCTCTATCTCTAAAAATTTTCAACTACCAACATTATAAATATTATTCACGACAGCCAGAAGGGTAACATAAATTACAATAATAAAGGCAATTAAATTTGCCATAAAAATCATGTCCATTCGAATTAACTACGTGTCCCATCGAATTAATACGGCCAGCTCAAACTCTACTAACAATCACCACTGGACAAGCCAAAAACTGCATAACTGCGGATGAGAGAGAAAGCCCCAATGGTATCATGGTGGGCATCGTTTAACCATAGGAGGCTAAGAGCTAGACCGCGGGGCCACGGTTAACTGCACTACCGTGGTCGGCAGAGAGGCAGGCCACGGTGAAGCAGTGGAAACTACAGCATTGCGGGTGGTCAGTGATGAAACCGCAGGACATTGGTAGCATTGCTTAGGCGGTTAACCCGCTCAACTGCGATCATCAAACAGTGAGGCCACGATATCATGGGGGACATCCCAGTACCGTGAGCAAAGAAAGTTGAGGGCACGGTAAAGAGGTGGGAGGTGGTGGAGACCACGAGAGTTGAAGGAAATGAAGGTGTAGTTGCACGGTAAATCCCAGAAAGATGCGTGGGAGTTGGGTGAATTTCCAACACTCCCCCTTGAACATAACTTCCACCAATTTGAACGCCTAGTCACTCTCTTTGAAATATGAATGACTCTTTTCCCAGCACCTTAGTGAAGATGTCTACATGCTACTCGTCCGACCTGCAAAATTTCAAAGTGATTTCGCCAATGTTGACCAGCTCCCTGATAAAATGAAACCAGGTATCTATGTGCTTGCTCCTCTTGTGAAATATAGGATTTTTTGAAAGAGCGATGGTTGAGTTGTTGTCGCAAAAAAAATTGTTGCTTATATCTGTTCATGCTAAATCTCTTTCAAAACTCTCCTCATCCAGACTACCTGGCATGATGCACTTGTAGCAGCTACATATTTAGCTTCAGCTGATGACAATGTAACAATTGGTTGATTTTTGGAGGCCCATGAAATGACTCCTCTGCCAAAGTGAAATGCATAACCTGATGTGATTTTCCTGTCATCTATACTCCCAGCACAGTCACTGTCTATATAACCAGTTAGTTTGAATTCATTTGTTTTGGAATACTGAATCCCATAGTTCTTCATTCCACTGATGTATCTCAAAATTATTTTTCCAGCCTTCCAGTGTGTCTCCTTTGGTGTTTCCATAAATCTGGAAATTAAGCTGACTAAATACATGATGTTTGGCCTTGTGGTTGTTAAATACATCAGACTTCCAACAAGCTGTTTATATAGAGTTGAATTAATTTTTGAACCTTTATCCTCTTTACTCAGCTTCAGACCACTCACCATTGGAGTAGGAGAAGATTTGCAATTCATCATATGAAATATTTTTAGAACATCATTAGCATATTTAGTCTAGGAAATAAAAATTTCATTTGCATCTTGATTTACCTCAATACCCAAAAAATATCTTATCGGAGCCAAGTCTGTCATTTCAAACTCTTTCATCATTGCTCCTTTGAATAAATCAACTGACAAATCTCTAGTGAAGATTAAATCATCTACATATAGGCATATGATCAAGATTTTACCATTTTCATTCACTTTGGTGTACAGTGTTGGTTCACTGCTGCATCTGAGAAATCCATTATGTGTGAAATAACTGTCTATTCTGCTATACCAAGCTCTTGGGGCTTGTTTCAGACCATATAGTGCCTTCTTCAGCTTGTAGACTTTATCTTCTTGACCCAATAATTCATATCCAGGTGGCTATTCAACATATACTTCCTCCTCAAGATAGCCATTTAGAAATGTTGATTTCACATCCATTTGGTGAACTAACCATCTATTTTGTGCTGCTATGGCCAGTATCATTTTGACTGTATCAAGACGGGCTACAGGTGCAAAATTTTATGTATAATCAATTCCAAGTTGTTGTGCATAACCTTTTACAACTAGTCTTGCTTTGTGCTTCTACGCTTCACCATTTGCATTCAATTTTGTCTTGTAAATCCATTTGACTCCAATTACATCTTTGTCTTTTGGAAGACTCTGCAACTCCCATGTCTGATTATTTTCAATTGAGTCAATTTCTTCATCCATTGTTGTTATCCACTTATCTTCCTTAATTACATCTTCATAGTGGATTGGATCTTCAACTTGAGAATAAAATGCAAAGAGTGTGAACTGTTGTGAATTATTCTCACCTTCATTCTGATTATAGATATCACTAATGTTTCTGATTTTCTATCTTCTCTTACTTGCCAGTGTTGGATTTGAAAGATCACTTGAATTTGTAGATTATGGACTTGAAGGTCCTACACTAGAAGTTCTTGTTGTGGATGGCGTCTCCAGTCCTCTTGTTGTTGCTCTCACATTGCTTGATGGTGTCACTTTTTGACCACTCGCTTGAGTTTGAATTGGTACAACAATAGGAACATTTGCTAGTACATAAATTTCATTTTCCTCTTCAGGGATATTGATAGTTACATTGACTGTACTCTCTCTACTTCCATTCCATGCTTCATCTTCAACAAACTGAACATCTCTTCTTACTATGACCTTTTTAGTTGTTGGATTAAATAAAGCTTATACACTTTGGATTAATCACTATAACCAACAAATATACATTTCTCTCCTTTATTGTCAAGATTTCTTCTCAATTCATCGAGTACATGTGCATATGAAACACATCCAAAAACTCTCATATGAGATACACTATGTTTTTTGCCAGTCCATGCTTCTTCAGGAAAGATATTCATGACACTTTTTGTTGGGCATCTATTCATTATGTATGTTGCATATGATACAACTTCATCCCAAAATTCATTTGTCAAATGCTCGGCTTTCAGCATACTCCTAGCCATCTCCATTATCGTTTTGTTCTTTCTCTTAGCTACCCCATTATGTTGAGGCGTATATCTAGTAGTAAATTGTTTGTGAATACCATGATCTCTGTAGAAATTTAGAAACTCTCTTGAAATGTATTCACCTCCTCTATCTATCCTCAACACTTTAATAAAGTGACCACTCTATTTTTTAGTAAGAGATTTAAACTGACGAAAGAAATCAAACACTTCACTTTTGTTCTTTAAGAAATAAACCCATGTCTTCCTTGAATAGACATTCTATAAAAGTCAGAAAATATAAACTACCACCTATTGAAGGTGTCTGCATTGGACCAAAAAGATCTGAATGAACAATTTCTAAAGGAGATTTTTCTCTTGTTGATTTCCCTGCTGGGAATGACTCTCTATGCTACTTTCCTAGAATACACCCTTCACAAACTCTCTCAGATTTTTCAATTAAAGGTATTCCCTTAACCATACTCTTCCTATGAAGCAAATTCAAACCACGAAAATTTAAATGACCAAATCTTAAATGCCACAACCAATTTTCATCTTTTACTTCTACCTGAAAGACAGTCTGAATACTAGTTGTTGTCTCTTGTGCTTGTGCATAGTTTGTGCTCAAATCTAGCTGAATTCTCAAAGGAAACATTCTGTTGTTTGTCATCTTGATCTTAGCTATCAACTGACTACTTGGGTATTTGTCTAAAATTGTGCACAGCCCATTTTTGAAGGTTACTCTATAACCCTTTTGAACTAACTATCCTACACTCATCAAATTGTGTTTAAGACCTGGCATGAAGTACACATCAAAAATATACTTTTACTCCCCCTGCTTGGTTAGAATATTAACATTTCCCTTTCCTTTAACTGACACTTTTTTGTCATTACCCAGGGTGACATCAAACTTAATATTCTCATCTAGACTTGTGAATAATTCTAAATTTCCTCTCATGTGATTACTACAGCCTGAGTCTAAGAACCAAACGTCTTTTTCACTAGCTTGTGCTACATTACAGGCCAGAAATATTGTACTTTTATCTGGTCTTTGTTCTTGACTCTCTTTTGTAAAATTTGCATTTTGTCTACCATAATCATACTGTTTCTTTCTACACCCATTCATATAATGTCCAAACTTTTTACAGTAATGGCATTGGACCTAAGATTTTTCATACCTTTGACCTTGAGGTTGATTCTGAAATGGGTTTTGGCTACTACCTCTTCCACTTGAACTTGACAGGTTGTTTCTTCCACCTCGGTTAAAACCTCTTCCTCTTGCTCTAAAAATTTGACCTTCCTCTGCCTCTTATTTGGTTAATTGAAGCCTGTGACTTGAATGCATGCTCCAATGACATATTAGTTGTTCTGCTGAGCCCGTGCTCATGAGAAATGAGTGAAGCATAAAGCTCATCAACTAAATATTGAGTGAGGTCCTTTGTCTCCTCTATAGTTACTGCAATTGACTCAAATTTTATGCGTAAACACCTCAAAATCTTCTCTACCACTTTGACATCTTCTAATGTCTCACCATGAGTTCTTATCTAGTTCACCAGTCCAATTATCTAGGTGAAATATGAATCTACAGACTCATTATCCTTCATATACAGAGTCTCAAATTCTCTTCTCAGTATTTGTAACTTTGCAGTTTTGACTTTCTCCATTCCTTGGTAAGCAATTTGTAGAATGTCCCATGTGTGCTTGGACCTAGTTGTAGCTGAAATTCTTGGAAAAATGCTCTCATGCACTCCTTGTAAAATAAAAAAGTGAGCTTTTGAGTCCTTCTTGTTGTTGTCTTTCAGCAAGTCTTTCTTTGCTTGAGTCAGAGGATTGTATGCTGCAACATCTACTAGCTCTGGAAAACCATTTTCAACAAACTCCCATAAATCTTGTGAACAAAATAAAGCTCTCATAGTAATAGACCAGTAATCATAATTTTTCCCATTCAACTGAGGAATTTGGGGATTACTCAAGCTT